>OU612044.1:142831985-143217211 GCA_914767935.1 Coremacera marginata
CTTTTATTTTTGTATTAGCAATAATACAATTTAAGCATAATTGCCCACAAATAACTGTATTGTATTTTTGTTTTGGCTTATAGTTGTAATATATTGGTGGTTTTAAGTAATTGATGACTTCTTTCGGTGGTTGCAAATTTCCAAAGCTATAAAAATATTCCTTATAGTTTTTATTTTTATAGTAAGCTACCCAATGAGTACCGGGACCATTTACATCATCCAAGTTGAGTATGCCACATTCTTGTATATGGGGTTTTGTCGGTAAGGAATCTCTCATAAAAATTCCTCTAAAATATTTTAGACATTTACAATATTTAATTAAATCGAGATCGGTTAATGGTTTTTTGGGTAGCTTTCTTAAGAGTTTTTTGGATGAGGATGCAAAAACAATCCATAACCTTGTTTATATGGTTTGAGATATAATCCTTTACCCATAGCTATTGACTCCATATATCTATTGTGACGGCTAGCTTCAGCTAATTGCTCTTTTCCATTTCTTATATCATTTAAAACTTTTGCAACGGCTGATCCTCCAGAAGCTATACCTCCAAGAGCACCTAGTGCTGTTAAAATGGGTATTAGTGGTAAGACTCCTCCTATTTTTGGAACTGGGATTACTCGAGGTATGTTAACTTGAGATTTTTTCCGTTTAAAACTTGACTGTACAGCTTTATGGGCTATTTTATATGCATCATTGAATGAATTTGGTGTTTTCTTTATCAACATTTTTACACCCTTTTTAACTGCTAACGAAAAGAGTTTCTTTCCCTTCACTTTAGGGTTTTTATACTTTCTACGCTTGGTTTGCATTCTTTTCGATTTACTTTTTTGCTTGTTTCTCTTCATACCCATTCCAAATTTAACTTTTGCTTTCATTGCATTTGTTACGAACCAAGCGTTGACACGTTCTTTCAAATCACTATCTTTCGATGTAACTCTTTGCCAAGCTTTTTCAGATAAAATTCTATCAGCCTGATGCCGTGTGTTTATATCTTTTGATTGTGAATATGCAATATCGTGTTCTCTACAAGCCGCATCCAATGGATTAATGCCTCTATCACCTCTTTCTAAACGTTTTTGAAGTTTTGTTCCTGGTCCACAAAATTGATACCCAGGTAAATGAAGTTCAACTGGTAATGAATTTATTAAGTTGTTTATGAAACCATATCATCTTTTCAACTGTTTACGATGCATATTATCTTTGTATATTATACCCATTTTCAAAATAAAATTAACATTTTGGTTGTGAGCATAAAAGGAGAATGATGGTTGTAGAATAAATATGATTGATTTATATGCCAATTAATATAGTATGCAAAATGAGATTAATTAAACAACCTATTCAGCTGAATGTTAATAATGTGGACTTATTTGATGATAAAATAAGCAAAATTGTTCACAGTCCTCTTTTACCTAATTCAATACGTGCTTTACTTGTTGGACCATCAAATTGTGGTAAAACTAACGTTATGATTAGTCTTATTGTAAATCCAAATGGTTTAAAGTTCAAAAACATATACATGTATTCAAAATCTTTATATTAACCAAAATATGAATATTTGAAGAAACTCATTACGCCGATAAAAGGAATAAATCTCTACACTTTCTCAGAAAACGAAGATGTCATAAGTCCAGATAAGGCTAAACCAAATTCAATTTTCATTTTTGATGATGTTATTTGTGGTAAACAAAGCACTATACGAGAATATTTTTGTATGGGCCGTCATAAACAAATTGATTGTTTTTATTTGTGTCAAACCTATACAAAAATTCCTAAACATTTAATACGTGATAATGCAAACATGATTATTATATTCAAATAAGATGAAAAGAATTTAAAGCATATTTTTAATGATCATATTATTGGAGACATGGACTTCAGGATGTTTATAAAGATTTGTAATGCATGTTGGAAAGATAAGTATGATTTTGTTGTGATAAATAAAGATGTTTCTTTAAACAATGGTCGGTATCGAAAAGGTTTTGACAATTTCATACATAAATAAAAATCACATCACCACCTGTTATACCTCAGATCAGTACCAGATATATACCAGATCAGTAACAGGTATATACCAAATAAGCATCAGATTTTAGTCAGATCACAGAAAACAATAATCATGAAAAATACAAATCTTGATGTTTTAACAAACCTTGCCAACACTCGGAAAATTTTAAAGGAAAAATTAAAGGAAATAAAGTTGGGTGAAATAGATCGAGTTAATTTGCTTGAAAATACATTTCAACCCATTTCAAATCCATTGAATGAAATAATTGGAAAGCTTAATAAAGATGAATACAACAAGAAAAAAAATACGCCAACCAACTTGTTAAAAATAAAGAGAAAAATATTGATGAAATGTTTTGGGATGCTATTGACGATAACCTGCCACAAAAATCCACTCAAAATATGCACTTAAATGGGGACCCACAATATCTATCAACACTCGACACAACAATGAATGATAAAACAATTTTAAAAAAGCGTAGTTCATTGAACAAAAATAAAGTAAGACTTAATAAACCATATCAGCATACAATCAAGAGAAAACGCAACATTGAAAATGAATTAGAAAAGTCTTTAAAATATTATCAACGTTCAAACACCAAACACCCAGGCATTCAAACAGTAAATTTTAATAAAGACTTAAAAAATGAGAATGAATATGCTGATGCAGAAAATAAAGACTATGACAATTATAACGTGAAGTCAGAATCTGAATCTGACTTTGAAAATGAACCAAAACAAAGGGTTAAAAAACAAATTATTACAAAACGAAAAAATAAAGGGTTGCAACAAAATTTTAAGCAGCGATTAAGAGATCTTCATAATAAGAACAAACGTTCGTTGCAGCAAGATAAATATGCTCATGAAATCTCCAAGTTCAATACTAATGTCAACATTCACGATATTGGTAATGATTTAGTACCTGTTAGGTATGAAAAAACAAAAAACATTGATAGCATGAACAAAAAAGAAAAAACGGATAAGATATTAAAAATAAAAAAAACATTCAAAATTTAAAAAACAATTAAAAAATAAAATTAAAAAAATTTATCGTCCTGTTATATCAAACGAAATTCTCAACTCAAAAAATAGTAATAACAATAATAGTAATAATGAGAAAATTAACAATTTGATTGAAAATGAAGTACAAAAAGAAAACAAAGTAAGAAGAGACATTGAAAATGATGGAGAACTATGGTCAAAATATAAACATTTTAAACGTAAAGCTAAGGATCAATTAAACACAGATAACAAACACCTTAAGCAATTACAAAATAATAATGATGAAATTAACAGTTTGATAGAAAATGAAGTGCAAAAAGAAAACAGAGTAAAAGGAGACATTGAAAATGATCGAGAACTATGGACAAGGCATAAACATTTTAAACGTAAGGCTACGGACCAATTAAATACAGACTACAAACATCATAAACAATTACAAAATATCCGAAATAAAAAAAATTCTCTACAACAAAACATACAAATACTTAAGGATAGTAAAAAATTGGATAAATTATATGGATTTAATATAGATTCTTTGGGGAGATGGAGATATGGAAAAGAACTTTTGAAAATCCCTGATGAAAATAAAATTTCTGTTGAAAAATATAAATGGCAGATGACACCTGGTCTATTTGAATTAGTTTTTCACACAACTCCACTCCATTTCACTAAACAGGATTTGCAAAATTATAAAGATATTCTATTATCTACAAATGCTCATAAGCGTAATTATAACTCAAATGATCAAATAAAATGTACCAAATCTTATAAATATCAACGTATAATAAGAAAGATATTCAATTTGCCAAACACATTGATACGTGGACAAGGTCTTAAAGTTTTAAAATCCATTAACAATAAATCGAGTTATGTGTATTGGGATGATGCCAATGAGTTAGTTGAAAGATTACGATTACTTATATCATCATCAGCTGCTGGACATAATAATCATAATAACGAAATAATATCCATCATTGAAGAGTTGAAAGAAGCTAATATAATTATATAGACAAAAATGTATTCAAATATTGATAAATTTGGTCATTCTTCATTATCGAAAAATAGTAATAGTAGAGCAAATATCAAAGCAATTTTACGTAATACGTATACTATTGGTTGGAATTTAGATGAAAATAAAAACCTGAATTTGCATATGAAAAGAGTCATCAACTTAGGATTACCAAATGATGATAATGATGCCATTTCACGTATATTTTTCTTTGAAAATCTAAATAAGATAACAAACATCTATGAAAAGAAACTAACAGACATAAATACTACCATGGAGAATCTAAACAGTATAACAAAGAGATTAGAAAATAAAATAAGAGATTTGGACGTTGCTCTGAATGATAATATTAAAAATGATATAGATTTAATTGAGACAGCAATTGAAAATAGAATCAAATCTGTATACAAGGAAAGCTTTGAAGATGTTAATGATTATTTAAAGACTATTGAAGACTTCCTGTTTAAATATGTAGTCGGAAAAAATCAGCCTAGTGTAGACGATGTTAAAAAATTAAAAATAAAATATCCACAAATAAAAGGATTAACGGATAACGAGATATATGACAATGAATAATAAACGAGACATAGTTGAAGAGCTGCATAAACAAGCACGAAAAAATTTCAAAAGACGGCATGTAATTATGAAAGGAATTGATGACTTATGGCAAGCAGATTTAGTGGAAATGATTCCATATAGTAATGTCAATATGAATTATCGTTACCTTCTTACTGTTATTGACACATTTTCAAAGAAGGCATGGGTGGAGGCTATTAAAAATAAAACTGGAGAAAATGTAACAACAGCAATGAAAAATATTTTCAACACAAGTGACCGTGTACCAAAACATCTCCAAACGGATGATGGAAAAGAATTTTACAATGTACATTTTAAAAAATTAATGACATTGAATGGTGTTAATCATTATTCAACATTTTCAACATTAAAATCATCGATAGTGGAACGCTTCAATAGAACTTTAAAGGGGTTGATGTGGAAAGAGTTTAGCTTTAATGGCTCATACAAATGGATTGATAACTATAAAAACCTAGTTAATCAATATAATAAAATAGAACTATTAAGATGACACCCAATGAAGTAAATTCTTTAAATGAAAAATTTATACTAAAAACTGCTTATAACAATCCAAAAATTTTTCATAAACCGAAATTAAAGTTAAATGATAATGTTAGAATAAGTAAATATAAACATACATTTGAAAAAGGTTATACACCAAATTGGACAACTGAAATATTTAAAATCAAAATTATTCAAAATACAAATCCTACTACATACATACTTGAAGATTATCAAGGAAATGAAATCAAAGGAGGCTTCTATGAATATGAATTAATGAAAACCAAATTTCCACAAACATATTTAGTTGAAAAAATTTTAAGAAGACGAAATAATAGAGCTTTTGTAAAATGGTTAGGATTCTCTTCAGATCATAATTCTTGGATTGATGTAAATGATTTAATATAAATGTAATAATGTTTAAGAAAAATATTTTAGTTAACTACTTAATGATTAATCAACAACATGTCGTTTACTTTAACAATAAATGGAAATTCATCACAACTTCTTGCAAATTATTTTCCACCTATAGAACTCAAGCAAGATTATGTTTGTGGTTTGATTAGCTTCAACTCTTATAATTCTATTCCAAATGTGGATGAAGAAAACAATTTGTTTCATATTGGTGAAAACACAATTTCGTTACCAATAGGATCCTATGAATTCATGGATATATCTGAGAAAATTGTTGATGAATATGAATCATATAACATTGGATTACTAGATATAAAAGCAAACTATAACACATTGCAAACAGAAATTCGTAGTAGCAAGGAGCCAATTTTCTTCAATAGAAATTATTCAATTGGATCTTTACTAGGATTCAGTAAAAGAATCTTGGAACCTGATGTTATAAATTATTCTGACAATCCAATAGACATTTCCAAAATAAATACAATATCAATTGAATGTAATATTATCAATGGATCATATATAAATGAAGTATCTGTACACACAATTCATCAGTTCTCTCTTCTAGTTAGTCCAGGATACAAAATTGCGGAAATACCAGTTAATGTTATATATTTACCAGTTAACACAAGACAAATCAGCACTCTTGTTCTTAAAGTCGTAGATCAAGGTGGTAACCTAATTAATTTTCGTGATGAAAAAATATCAATAAGACTACATTTAAAGCCAATATAAAGAATGATTGTTTTCAATAAAAACCAATTACACAACAACCCATTCACTAGTCCACTGACAACAAAAGAAGTATCAAATCCAAATAAAAAACCTAATATTAAAAGGTCAACACATAGAATTTATCTAACTAAATCGAACAAAGAGTTTTTAGAAAGTATTGGATTAAAATTAAAAAAATTTGTATCTAACAGCGATAATTCTATTTCAAAAACTGTTAAACTCTTAAACAACTGTATAGCATATTTATTTGATGAAATTCGTTGTGAGATGAATGGAGTAGAAATTGATCGTACAAGACAATTGGGAATTGCATCAGATATGAAAAATTATGTATCGCTTAATACATTTGAAAGTACAAATCTTTGAAACGCTGGATGGTGTCCATTTGAAGAAGATAATAATATACTTAAAACGGGTCATTTTAATTTTTGTGTACCGCTTAAGAATTTACTTGGATTCGCTGAAGACTTTGACAAATTAATTGTGAATTGTAAGCATGAATTGATTTTGATGCGGTCTAAAGATGATAAGAACGTTATGAGTTCAACTACTACCACTGACAAGCTTATATTAAAGCTCTTGAATATCACATGGAAAGTACCGCACATTCAACTTTCAGATGATTACCGATTGAAAATGCTAAAAACAATAAATAGTAAACAACCACTTAATATATCGTTTAGAAGCTGGGATGTTTATCATAATCCTTCTCTTGTAGAAAGTACAAATATTTTATGGAATGTCAAACCAGCAGGTGCAAATGAAAGGCCTCGTTATATACTTTTAGGATTTAAAAAAGGCAATAAGTTTATACATTGTAACTTATCGGATGTAAAAGTTCATCTTAACTCTGATGTATATCCCTATGACGACCTCAACATTAGATTTGATCATAATCGTTACGCTTTACTATATGATATGTATCAAAAATTTCAACAAGGGTACTATGGACGTTCTCCACAACCACTTTTATCACCAGAAAATTTTGTTGATATTGCACCAATAATTGTTTTAGATGTCTCTCATCAAAATGAGAGTGTAAAAGGTGGTCCAATAGATATTAGGATTGAATTAAAATTTCGAGAGAATGTATCTCCAAGTACATCAGCTTATTGCATGCTTATTCATGATAAAATGTATGAATATGTACCGCTCACAAACGTTATTAAAAAAATAATTTAATAAGAAAATATGTATACATACGTTCTATATAAATAAGAATTCTGACGACTGCTGCTATTTATTTAACACAATGTTTGCAACTGTTAATGTTCAAGGTTTTAAAATCTATGATAATCGCTTTGTTTTTAAGGAGGTCGCCGTTGTTTTAAGCGAAGATGAATTCCACTGTTTCCACGTAAAGGCTCCATTCGAATTCAAGGATTTATGTGAAGATGATCAACGACAATCAAATTGGTTAAAATTAAATCATCACAATTTAGCATGGAATTATGGAAGCGACTCATTTAAAAACACCCAAAGATATTTAAAATCTCTATTAAAGAATAAAAAAGTGTACGTAAAGGGGATAGAGAAACAAAAGTGAATTGAAGAATTTCTACAACAGCCTGTTTTCAATATTGAAGATATTCCACAATGTGATGAAATTAACTTATCAATATTATATAATATGTATTCAGGAACATGTCAATGTCAATACCACTTCAACAACAACAAACACAACAACAATAAAACAAGGAAACAACGGCAAATACGATGTGCTTTGAAATCAGCATTAATTTTATTTGAATATATGTTACATAATAATATGTATGATAAATAAATGAAACATAATAAAAACTTGCTATATAAAACCTCCTAGACTATATATTCTTATCATTTTATATTGAAATTTAGCAGCGTGTATATCTCTAAGAATAAAACACAAGATGAAATTTATTATATTTTTAACATTATTGTTCTTTTTAAGAAATGTGTACAGTGTACCATTTTGGAAATTGGAAAATACTACTATACCTTTTATTAATCAAAACTCTAAAAGTATTGAATTTAATTTAACTCTACCCGATAATAATGTCTTGAAAATTAATGTATCATTTTTATTGTTGGAAGAAACTGAACCGTTACATTTAAATGAACTATCAAGTACTGAAATAGGAACAGAATTGCCTACAACAACCATAGAATTTGAGAGTACAACTCAAGGTATACCTTCAAGACTTTTTACTGTTGATGAAGCCATAGAAGCCTTCCGTAAGGATTTAATTATTAAAGAAAGTGATATTGGTGGAATTATTGATTCTAAGGAAGTATTTTATCGACATTTTAAACTTGAATATGAAAATATAGATATTCCAATCCGTTGTACTTATGATAGTAGATTTGAAGAGAAAAGACTGAGCATTAATTGTTTTGAATATCGGGAAACTGAAACAGAAATCATTCTAAGTAGTGGTGAAATTGAGAAAGTTAGAATTCAAGATCCAAATTATAAACCATTAAATGTGGGAATAATTGATGTAAAAGACTATATACAGACTTTACACATGGTTATTACTTAAATAGTTGCAGCCCAGGAAAGATTCAACACAGAAACATGAGCTTAAGAAACCTTTTATTGTTTATATTTATTGCTTACGTAATATTACAAATACGTCATATTGAATGCTATCAAACTAGAAATAATTTACATGAACGAAATGAAAATACTACTACTTTTTACAATATTGAATATGGAAAACAGGTTAGTTTTGTCATACAGATCCCGAATACTTCTCTTCAGATAAAAGTAAACATAACCCTTCAATTGGAAAATGTTAAATATGATAATATTAATACGATCACCTCATCACCGACTACAACATTGAGATATCCATACAGAGAGCCTTCTTATCATGACTCACTCTATCAACAAAATGTAGAACGTTATCATAGAAATAGTCCAAATCCAGAAAATACATTTTCTATTGAAGATGCAATTGAGGCTTTCAGGAGAAATCTTATAGAGAAAGAAATGCAAATTGGTGGAATTTATGAAAGTTCAGGAGTTTTTCATCGTCACTTTAATTTAAAATATCAAACATTTGAAATACGAATTCAATGTTCCTACTATAGCAATTATGAATTACGTAGACTTAATATCTATTGCTTTGAATATAATGATAATGAAACTAGACAAGAATTATATGAACGATCAAATTATGCTATAAAACCAACAATCATTGATGTTGATGCTTATTATCAAACTCTACATATGACAATACAGTAATTTAATAAAAAAATGTTCATAACTAAAGACATTTATAATTTTCTAAAAAAATTTTCACATATCCTACCGGAGGATGAAAAGGATAGACTTGTTAAAATTCAAACGAAAATGAAATATAAAAACAATTTGAAAAAAAATAAATTCGCGATTTGGCGAACATTTTGAAGACTGCCCGTGGTCAGATAATAATTGTAGATCTGGACCAGACACTTGTGGATGTTCATCATTTGCTCGCATGGAAGATGAAGCGAACAAAATTATTCAGCTTTACACAAATATATATAACCTAAATCGCTGTAAAAATTGTAAATTAAGTAAATAAAATGAAAAACACAATTTTGCACTGTAAAAATTATAAATTTATTATATATAACCTAAACCGCTGTAAAATTTGTACGTTAAGTAAATAAAATGAAAAGCAAAATTTTTGAGTTTAAAACATTATAATTTTATTATATATCTAATAATAAAATTTTCTTTATCACGCAGCTTTTAAACATTTTAACTTTGTCTTTACATACTTCAATATAATAAATACATTTTGGTATAAATGCAACTTCTGCGTTGAACGCCAAATTTCCAGTATCCTCCAGTTCTTGACATGGCACTTCACATTTGAATAAGTGCAAGTTGAGGGCAGCCACCCGCTTCACTAACACTAGTTTTATTACTAGCGAGTGAGCGTGTTCAATACTCAACTCTTCCTTGATATAGTATTCCATAATTTTTTTTAGAATCTTCATTATTGCCTGCACGTCGCGATCATTACTCCATATATCGCTCCAAAGCTGTTGATTATTAGTGTTAACAGTTTCAAAAACCGACTGTGGTATAACGAGACAATCGTCGATTTGAGGCTCTGTCATTGAATCGACTATATCACGAATAACACTTGTAGACATTGCCACTTCGTAGCGAATGAAAGACATTTCTAATTTTTCATAATGTCGACAGCCGTATTTTATACTTAATTTTTATCGTTTTAAAATTATGGTTTTTCATAAACAAATATAAAATTAACCGCAAGATAATGATAGCAACGCGAACTGAAAGATAATTTAATTATAAATAGTTTCAACATTTTTAAAATTTATCAGTTTCAATTAAAACTGTGACGTTAAACAAAAATGAATAAGGATATATTTTGGGGTGCTGACAAGGATATGGATTTTTTGAGTGAACTTAAAACATATTATGGAAATTTGGACAACGAGTTGGAGGAAACACAAAATGATATTAGTAAGAATAAAGAAGAGCAACAAAATCATCAACTACAACCTCAACAACATTATATCGGGAGTGAACTTTTGAAATGTCATGAAGACTATAAAGGTTAATACTATTTTTATATTAACTAACCTTCCCTATCTTCCCTATCTGAGGACAAAGGGGATTCTTGGCCACAAGGCCTTGTTATGCCAGAACTAATGCAAACTGCTTCGTTGAAGTGCTTTTTTAGGAGTGTCACATCGAATACCATCAAGTGAGCTTCCAGGCATACATCGTGAATTTATCATTGTTTACCGAACGATCTTGCGATCGTTCGTTAAACAACGATGCTGTTTCATGGCAATGGTTTTGAGGGTTTAAGGGAAGGGTGCAATTGAACGTAGCGTGGGTTAATGTTTACATTAACTCAACGCTTGACTTAATCGTTGATGCCGTCTTGGGATGTTTATATTATCCCAAAGAGCTGACACATCTATATTGTGTGTGGCAAATTTCCATATAGGAAATTTCTAGGAAACAGCTTTGAGATGCTGTTGCCCACACTATGTTGCAATATTATCAACAATACTGATTGAGAGTCAGCATATTTGTATCAACATAAAACAACTGAACAATATTACGAAGAAGTACAACGTTGATACTATAGACAACGTTGTTGTTCAAAAAAAATAAGCCAATGGCTTAACACCTCCGACCTCAAGACAAGAAGTAATTTTAAAACAATTACTTCTTAGGTATGCCATAGGTTGGAAACCTTGAATTCGAGATGTATCTGACAACACACAAAATAGATTCAATGATCATATCCCTTTTTTATTTATAAAATTTATATACAACCTTAGAATAAATTATAAAATATATATAATATAAGAAAATTAAAATCATTAAATATAATTACAATAAAGATGCTTTACCAATTATAATTGTATTGGCTTTTCCTTTTACGTGTTTCATTCTGATCTTCAGCTGATCTCATAGATTTTTCTTCATTAGCATAAACTACCACATTATTCGTTACAGGTTTTGGTGTTGGACTTGATGTAACTTTATTAAAACATTTATTAAAAATATTTATACAAATATTTCCTTTTACGCACTTTACAAATATAATAATTAGAATTAACAATATTAATACAGATATAGAAATATACCATAAGGAATTTCCTTTCATGTTAACAGTTTGAAATGCTTTTGATAAATAGCTTTTTTGATTATTAATCTTGATACTTAAGTCTTCAATATTTTTTACACTACCTGGTTTTAATTTTGGTAAGTTTTCTATTGGTTCTATTTCATTTATTTTAATATTAAAACAACAATCTTCAATGTATGAATGGTATACGTCATTTGTTACATTTTCATTTTTATCTTCGGAAATTAGAATCTTATAATCTACGGTTTCAAATTTACAGTTATAATCCATATAAATAATTCCAACACCTTTTAAGATACCTCCTTCTATTCCATCATTTTTACATATGTATTCATATTTAGTTTCATCCGAAACTGCATACAAGTATTGTTTGTTGTTTAATTCGGAATATATTTCTACGCTATGTGGAATATACTTTACATTACATTTTTTACTACTTCTTTTCATGAAGTTATTCAGTACACAATTTTCCATTGTGACTGTTGATTCCACTATTAAATTTTCGATTATAAAATAATCACTTTCACTAATTTTAAACTTATCCAAGCTACTTAACATTGTAAACGATTCTTTATTTTTTGATATTAAAAAATATTCATTTTCTTTTTCAAAAATTATTTGTTTGTTTTCATTAAAAATTGGAACAGGAATAACCTTGTAACCATCATAACCTTCACCTTTTAAAAACGGAATTGATAAAATAACAACAATTACTTTATTCTTTTCAAAAGCTTTAATTTTAACTTCCTTTATAATTTTATTATAAAATTCCAAACTTGGAGTGTATAAAAGATATGGTTCGTTTTTACTTGATGCTAATATTTCAATTAATTTTTCAGGACTTAATATCATCGGATGTACCAATTTTAATTGTAAAAATAAAATTGCATCCACTAACTTTTCAAGTTCGGATTCTAGATCTAGACAGCTACTTATTAATTTTAATTGCATATCTTGTAAATATTCAAATATAACTTCCTTTTTATTGTTTTCATTAAAATCTACAATTATTGAATCTAGCTTGTTCGCAAATTCCTTTGATTTGGTCTGAATATCCTCAAAACTTTTTTTCATATTTAAATTCTGTTCATTTAAATTTTGTATAATATTAATTTCTTCATTAAGACTTGATTTAATAAATTCCTCATTATTCTGTGTTGCTCTTATTACTTCATTGTAATAAGATGCATCTTCATTATCCATTGTACCAAATAATACTTTTAATCCTGATCCAACAATATTTAATAGACCTCTTTTTTGTCTATTTCCCATAAAGCCACTTTTAATTCCTAGTAAATTATGAATAGTGTTTATTTTCTGTATTAAGTTATTATAATGTTGTTTTCCTAAATTAACTAACTCTAAACACTGATGAAATGTCTCAGTGCATAATTTATCAACATGATTAACTTTATCTCCAATCCAATATATACGTTCCTCGTATATTGTTAAATTTATTTTTGTAACGATAGATATTTGACCGTCCACTATTCTTATTTCTCCAATCCTTTTAAAATAGAATCCTCCATTTCCGTTAATATTTTCTATCCTTACAGCCATTGCCGTTGTAATGAGACTTGAAAGAGAAAGAATTTAAGCTAATGTTCGTATTTTCTTTTAATTTTGAACAAACGGTTTTATTAAATTTTTTGAAAGTTTTCTAACTTTTCTATCTGTCTTCACGAATACATTCATATCTGTAACTTTTATAACAACATAAGGTCCTAAAAATGTTTTCTCTAATTTTTTATTTTTCGATAGGTTTTTCACAAGAACTTTACTTCCTACTTCGTAAAGAGGTGCTTCATTGGTTTTTCGATCATAAATCTCTTTAGATCTCCGTTTGGATTTCAAAAGGTTTTCTTTAACTTTTTCCTCTATAGAATTTATTCTTTCTGCAGTCTTTTTGACATATTCTTGATAAGTGTCTAAATTAAGACTATCAATGTTACTAGGTCTATTGCCTTGTCTACTAAACATTACTTCATGTGGGCTATACCCGGTTGTAGAGTGTATTGTCGTGTTATAACAAAAACTAGCAAATTTTAGAGCTTCATCCCAATCATCTCTTTCAAAATTAACTGTATTTAAATATTCTTTCAATCTAGCGTGTATTCTTTCTACTGCCCCATTAGATTGTGGATGTGCTACACTAGTGGTTATATGTTTAAACTTAAATATCTTTGCTAAGTTTTTCATTAATTCATTACAGAATTCAGTTCCGTTATCAGTAATAATAATTTTGGGTATACCAAAGTATGTAATCCATTCATTTACAAAAGCTTCCGCGACTGTTTCAGCATATTTATCTTTAATTGGTACAAATCTTACATATTTTGAGAGGGAATCTTGAATGCTTAAGGAATACATATTTTCCTTCTTAGATATTGGGTATGGTCCTGTTAGATCCATATTAACTTGTTCTAAACTATATGAAGCGTTTGTTACTGTCTGCATAGGCATCCTAGTGGGATGTCTATCAATTTTTCCCAATTGACAATTTTTGCAATTCTTTATAAAATCAGTTACCATCTGATTTAAATTCTTCCAATAATATTTTTCTCTTATCTTAGCTATTGTACTTTTTTGACCAGCATGTCCACCTGTTATGCTATCATGATATTCTTTAATTATATCTAATTGTCGTTTCTTGTCTGTAATTTCTAAGATCTCATCCTCATTTAATTCTAAAATGTTCCCATCTGCCTGTTCTGTAATGTTTTCGACTATTTCTTTTTCCACTGCTTCATATACAACTGATTCAACTTCGAGTGGATTATCTTCTACTCTCCCATTATCAACAATTTTATAATCTATAGATTTATTTTCTTCAGGCTGTGGTATCTCTACATTTACATTCTGTAAATCTTCTATATCGTCGACATTTTCTAAGTTTTTTAAAACTTCTTTACCTTTTATTTCGTCACTCTTCCTCTCAGTTTTGTTTTTATCTATTTCATTACAACAACTACAACTTTTCTTCTTTTTCTCCTGTCTTGTAGTTATAAACACATTTCTACTTAAATGATCTGCCACGACGTTCTCTAGCCCTTTCTTATATTCAATATCATAAGTATACTCTTCTAGTTTTAATCTCCACCGGACTAGTCTCGATCCAGGATCTTTAACATTAAAAAGCCAAGTCAATGGTCTATGATCTGTTCTTATTAAAAATTTATTCCCATACAAATATGGCCTAAATACTTTCACGGCCCAAACGATCGCTAGACATTCCTTCTCCGTCGTACTATAGTTTTTTTCAGCGTCATTTAAGCTTCTACTTATAAACTGAATCGGCATATCTTTCTTACCATATTCTTGCGACAACACAGCTCCCAAACCTGTATTTGACGCATCAGTTGTCACAATAAATTTTCGTTCAAAATCTGGGTATTGAAGGGCCACGACATTGATTAAACTTTCTTTAAGTTTCTTAAATGCTTCATCTTGCTCTTTCCCCCATACAAATTCCGCTTCTTTCCTAAGAAGTTTGTTAATAGGTGCAGCTATTTGACTGAAACCTTTAACAAATCTGCGATAGTAATTTATCGCTCCCATAAACGATTGTATTTCTTTAACATTTTTCGGAGGATACCATTTCTTTATTGATGAAACTTTTTCTGGGTCAGGTTTCACACCGTCTTCCCCTATTACATGGCCTAAATAAGTAACTTCTTTCCTAAGAAATTCACACTTATCTGCCTGTAATTTTAAATTTGCTGCCCTTATTTGTTTAAACACATCTCTCAGTTTTGAATTATGATCCTCTAAGGTTTTCCCATACACAACAATATCATCCATGTATACAAAACATTTAATTCCTTTTAAACCTGATAAAACAATGTCCATTGTTCGCTGAAAAATGCTAGGAGCATTTTTCAACCCGAATGGCATTCTTGTAAATTCAAAATGACCGTGTGGTGTTGTAAAAGCGGTTTTCTCCATGTCATCTTTATTCATCTTAATTTGATGAAACCCATTAGTCAAATCTAAAACTGTGAAATATTTAGCTGTACCTAATTGGTCTAAGATTTCTGATATATTTGGGATCGGATATGAATCAGCTATGGTTAAATCATTGACTTTCCTATAATCAATTACCATGCGCCATTTTACCTTCTCTGACGCATCTTTCTTTTTGGGCACAATCCACACTGGTGAATTCCACGGAGACTTAGAATTTTGGATGATACCTTCTTTCAACAACTTTTCAACCTGAAGTTTAACTTCTTGTTCGTGTATTTTTGGGTATCTGTAAGACTTCGTATACACGGGTTTTGTATCTTCTTTCGTTCTTATAGTACAATTTAATGTATTTGTTGTGCTCAATATGTCTCCTTCTATGAGAAATAAATCGCTGTACTCTGCAATCAATTTCCTAATTGATTCCTTTTCTTCCAAATTCATATGTCCTGTCCGAAGGGATTCTCTTATAACATCTTTTCTATCTCTGACATGTAGTATTCTTTTAGTTGGCCTAAAAGTTTCTTTTATTTTACCTTCATTATTTTCCCTCTCTACAACATAATCCTTTAACCATTCTACATTTAATGAAATGTCATTCTGAACCTTCTCTTCTGATTTATTAATTATGCTTACTAAGCATTTCCCCTTCCGTACTGTACTGATACAATGCGGAACTATTAATTTATCATTTTCGAATCTTGGGATATAAACATCTGTTTCATCTTTATACCTTCTGTTTACCTTGACCAATCTAAATACCTCTCTTCTTGAAGGTATAAAACATTCATCTCTGTTATACTTTATCTCATAACTTTGGCCTTTTAAGGTTAAAACATTTGTAGAACAATCTACCTTACAATTCATTTCCCTAAGGAAATCATTGCCTAAAATCCCATCATAATCGTTAACTATTTGTTCAGGAATGACGTTAAACTTCCATCGGACACTGACAGTTTTTTCATATGAATTTTCCCATAAACTAAATCTTATATCGCATGTCCCTAAAGACTTTTCGATATTATTCCCTAGCCCTATCAGATCAATTTTCTCTTTTATACTTAAATCGTTTTTATAAATACAGTTTGATTTTATCAAACTTACCGATGCTCCCGTATCTATAAGCATTTTACACAATTTCTTTCTATAATCTATAAAAATATAAGGACTTTCTTCTGGTTTGCTTTTAATAGAGAACGCTGCCTTATGCTTAGCGTCTCTTATTTTCGAAAATTCATTTTCGGTTCCTCCTTATTCCTTGCATAGCAATTTTTTGCTATGTGTCCTGGCTTTTTACACAAATTACACATTATTGCATTATTTTTATTTTTATCAAAACAGTTTTTTGCCAAGTGTCCTGTTTTCCCACAATTATAACACTTAACAGTATTAGTGTGAATTGATACTAAATTTTTATTCGAGAAATCGTTTCTCGGCCCTTTTTTATTTAAATTTAGTAATCTTGACTCTTCATGTTGAGCATGCTTTGCTGCTTCCGAAAGAGTCTTTGGCCGACAGTTATTTACATAGCTGCAAATTTCTGGCCGCAGACCATTAATAAATATATTGAGAATTACTTTATTCTCAATATAATTATGAATGATTTGAAGGTCTCTCTGCTCCATACCTTCATCTTTAGCATCAGTGCCAAGCCTTCGAGACATAGTCTCCATGAACTGTTCAAACTGTTTTACAGTTTGACTCCCCTGTTTGGCGTTTATTAAGTCCCTATATAAACCAAGGGTATTGTTGGTTTCCTTATATAAATTTTTTAAGTTGGTTTTTAGCTCCTGCCAATCTTCTATTACTCTGTTCTCAAGAATTATTCTTGCGTTTCCAGTAATTTGTACCTTAATGTACTTGAATAAAAAACTCGTCTGCGACTCTGATGCCAGACTCATAGCATCGTCACATCCGTTTATAAATGAATACAGCTCGGCTGCATCACTTCTAAACGGAGGTATTAACCTTATTAAGGTACCAACATCTAGTTGCATACTAGTACTACTACTGGATGTTGCCATAATTGCTTTCAAAATTCAATACCTATCTTTCTTCTCTAAACCCAACAAAACAATCACGCACCAGCTCTGACACTATTTCGACACTTTAAACCAACATCTTCTTATAGCACTTCACTGCTTTATTTTATACGCAGATCGTAACCTACCTATGACACTATTTCGGCACTTTAAACCAACATCTTCTTATAACACTTCACTGCCTTATTTTATACGCAGATCGTAACCTACCTATGACACTATTTCGGCACTTTAAACCAACATCTTCTTATAACACTTCACTGCCTTATTTTATACGCATTTTATATTTACATCATCCATAATAACAGCATTTTCCAATGATTCCTTTCGTTGTAGGCACTAGTTGAAGGAACAAACTTTTTTCCTGCTATCACTATCTTCAAGAACAACTTATTTTCTGCTAACACCATCTTCAGGAATAAACTTATTTTCTGCTAACACCATCTTCGGGAACAAACTTATTTTCTGCTAACACCATCTTCAGGAACAAACTTATTTTTGTTCTGCTATCACTTTTCCATAGTCACAATTTTTCCGCTGCCACCAATTTATTTGTTATGCCAGAACTAATGCAAACTGCTTCGTTGAAGTGCTTTTTTAGGAGTGTCACATCGAATACCATCAAGTGAGCTTCCAGGCATACATCGTGAATTTATCATTGTTTACCGAACGATCTTGCGATCGTTCGTTAAACAACGATGCTGTTTCATGGCAATGGTTTTGAGGGTTTAAGGGAAGGGTGCAATTGAACGTAGCGTGGGTTAATGTTTACATTAACTCAACGCTTGACTTAATCGTTGATGCCGTCTTGGGATGTTTATATTATCCCAAAGAGCTGACACATCTATATTGTGTGTGGCAAATTTCCATATAGGAAATTTCTAGGAAACAGCTTTGAGATGCTGTTGCCCACACTATGTTGCAATATTATCAACAATACTGATTGAGAGTCAGCATATTTGTATCAACATAAAACAACTGAACAATATTACGAAGAAGTACAACGTTGATACTATAGACAACGTTGTTGTTCAAAAAAAATAAGCCAATGGCTTAACAGCCTTTCAATCTCAGCCGCAAGGCTTTATTTCATACTCTGCCACAAGGCAGTGTTTCAATATAGTCAAATATTGAATAAGCCACAAGGCTTGATTTGAGTTACAGAGAATACTTCTTTTTATTGATGTGATTCTAAGACTGATTTTATTTAATCCCAACTCGGGTTTTTATAATAAAAATATTGAGTGAAAAGTGACAATATTTTCTTTTCACTCAAAATAATATTTATTCTAAATAAGTTCTTACACATATACAATTAAAAGTCATGAAATCTAAATACAATTATTACACATCTGCTTACTATTACTTTTTACTTACTTACACATCTGTTTGTAATAAAATCCATCATAACCCACTTACAGGTTACAAACTCCAATGACTTACTTTTGGCAGCGATTGGTTTTCACAATGTATAACATGAATCATGCCGCTAGTAGCACTTGAGTTTGTCACTGCTTGCGCTTCATGCTTTGGTTTCGCTGCAGGTATGCAGTGAGACCAACGTAGAGCGTTTGTAGCGTTGTGTGTTTATGTTATTGTTGAGGTAGGTTAGTGCTAGCCACATGTGCACTACATCCTTCCCCTTTTGAAAAAGAATAATGTTTATTTATAATTCTTGAATATGAATAAAGATTATTTTGAAGGTGATTTTAATTATTTCTTTCTAGATGTGAATAGTAAGTATTTTATTTGAATTCTAATATTTAAACATTGATTATTATGTTTATTTTAACTTAATGTTCTTGACAATACTATGTTATTATTATGAACTTCTGATGTTTTGTTATCTAATTTTATTACACTATTTGGACCTTTTCTTTCAACTATTTCATATGGTCCCTTAAATGGTCTATCAAACTTTTTCTTATTTCCTACTTTTAAATATACTAGATCTCCTACATTAAATTTGTGTTCTGTTGCCTTATTTTCTTTATTTGATATATCTATTTTATGTTTCTCTAAATATTCTTTAGCTTTGTTATGTGCGTACTTTAATTTAATCTTTAATTCTGTCAAATAATCTTCTAAGTTATATAATTTCTTGTTGTTGTTCCAAATCTCACCAGGTAGCGTGCAAATTTTTCCATATACTAATTCAAATGGAGAATATGTTGTTGTTGAGTGTGGAGTTGTGTTGTAACAATATGTGTAGTACGGTAGTAAAGTTGACCAGTTATCATTCTCTTGCATTCCTCTTAAATATTCATTCAATACCCTATGATTTCTTTCAACTGTTCCGACAGTTTCATGGTGATATGGTGTTGACGTTCTTTTTTCTATATTTAATTCTTTACATACGTTTTGTAGTAATTCATTTGTAAATTCTGTTCCTTTATCTGTTTTTAGTATTTTAAAACATCCATGTTTAAGAATGAATTTTTCTACAATAGCTTTTGCGACAGAAATCGCTGTTTTGTCTTCTAAAGGAATTGAAACTAAATATTTTGTCAATTCACATTGTATTGTTAGAATATAACGGTATCCATTAGAGGGTCTCATTGGTCCAACTGTGTCCATTGTTACTGTTTCAAATGATGTTGTTGGTGTTTTCGTCACACACATTTTCTCCTTAGTATATTTTGTTATTTTTACTTCATTACATAAATAACAATTGTTTATGTAGTTTTTAACCATTTTTGATAAATTTTTCCATATATATTTTTGTTTTAATTTCGCGATGCATCTTTTAATACCTATATGTCCTCCTAATATTGAGTCGTGATTTTCTTTAATTAGCTGCAGCTGCTCAGCTTTATTTGTTATTTGTTTCGGGGGCTGATACAATATAATTTTTAATTTCTCCTTTGTATCTTTCTGTATCTCATTAAATATTATTTTCAATTGGTGCACCTTTATTATATTAAATATGATATCATTCTTTCCTAGCGCTAATATTTCTATATTTTGTTCGTTTGCTTTTGATACTAACTTCCTCAGAACCAATTTTACCTCTGGTAAAGATTTTTCGTTAAGTATCGCTTGAACTTTATTTTGAGCTATAATTATATTATCTTTTTGTTCTTGTGTTTTTGATGTAAACTTCCTCTGAACCAATTTTAACTCTGGTAAAGATTTTTCGTTATGCACCTCAAGAACATTGTTTGCTCCATTATTATTCATATTTTTGGCCTTTTCATTATATATAAATTTTAAATTTTTTAGACGTCTTACTTCTGAAAATGATGTAGCTTCCCATATATGAAGTTCATGACTCTTCACTTGCTGAGATCTATCATTATTATTCAGGTTACTCATTTGCGCATTGTTCTTATTTTTATCACCGGTTATTCTTTTATTTGTACATGCATGCTTGTTAAATTTTTTATGTGCCGCCCGTGTTAATACTTGTATATTTGCTTCTTTAGGTATCATATTTTTTTATTGCTCGCTATCTAATTTTATTCTAGATAGTGCATCCGCGTTAGTATTCATCTTGCCTTGTTTAAAAATTATATCAAAGTCATAATCCATCAAGTCCAGTCGTACTCGTGTTAATTTTGATGATGGATTCTTATGTGTGAACAGACTTACTAATGGTCTATGGTCTGTGTATACCGTGAACTTTCTTCCATAGAGATATGGTCTGAAGTAATTGATTCCCCAGTGAATCCCTAATAACTCCTTTTCTATTATTGCCTTATTTACTTCTTGTTTATTTAATGTTTTGCTGGCATAGGCAATTGGTCTGTCGTGTCCTGGTTCACCTTGAGATAGTACTGCTCCTAAAGCAAATTGTGATGCATGTACTATACTGTCTTCCTCCAGGTCTACATTTATATTTGTTATTAGTTCACTTCTTCTTGGTATATTAATATTTGATATTGTTACTGGCAATGTCACGTACATTGGAATATCTTCTTGGTTTTCTTTGGTGTGTATGGATAAAACACATGTTTCGTAATCTATTTTACAATTATATTTCATTAAGAAATCTCTTCCAAGTATTCCATCTGCATTTATGTCAATATCTTCTTGTATGACATAAAATTTGTGTGAAATCTCTCCATTGTTGAGTTTTATTTTTATATTTGTTTGTTGTTGAATGGTTAATGGTCTGCTTGCAATACCTGTGATTTGGATTTGATTTGACGATTTTATATCATTTTCATTAATTTTCTCATTTTTTATTATTGATATGTCCGCACCTGTATCAATAAGTAAGGTTACTAAATTATTTCTATCTCCTATTTTTACTTTTATGATATTAGTATTAAAATTATTACTAACACAGCTAATTCTATATTTATTGCTTTTTTTAGGCTGCGTTAACCCCGGTTGCCGGGGATTGATACGTTTCCCGAGTTTTGACGGTTTCTATTATTATTAAAGCTGTTATTATTGCTAGCTCTATTATTATTGTAATTCCTATAGACATTGTTATTGTTATTTCTAGAACCGGAACTATTTCTATTATTATAATTTCTAAAGTTATTATTGTTATTATTTTGAATATTTCTATTCCTATTATAGTTTCCATTTCTATTATTATAATCATTCCTATTTCTGAATGTCATTACATTATAGTTTGCATTTGTGTTACCATCTACCTCTGCTGCTATCTCTAAAGCTTTAGCAAATGTATTAGGTTGAGCTGCAAGAACTATGCTTCTGAAAGGCTCATTTAAACCTGTTTTAAATGCATTGACCGCTAATTGGTCATTTAGTTTTATGATTATTTCTTTATTATTCTCTCCTTGAGTAGCTATTTGAATTTCATTCAAAGATGATATTATTGTTTCTATTCTAGTGGCAAAATTGTTAACATTCATAGACCCCTGTCTAGTCTGGTGCAATTCATTTTGTAATTTTAGTGGATTTTTATTTAACTTGTAGTTTTTTGCCAATACTATTTTTAACTCTTGAATTGAATTTGGAACTGCCACAGGTAATAGTCTGTTTCTTACTTTTTCACTTATTTTTGCTGCTAGAATGAATTTTAACAATTGAGATTTCTGTGTATCATCCTTAAGTGTTGATGCATAGAATTCAATTGTGCCTAAAAACGTTGATAGTTTTTTGCTATCTCCATCAAACTCATCAACTATTTTTGATGCTACTGAAATTTCAAAATTCGCCATTTTTAGTATTTCTTTTTCACTATCACTATTACTGTCACTACTACTGTTATTACTACTGCTATCTATTTCATCATCCGTGTCATACGAAGTTAATCTGTGTTGAATTAATTTATTTATAGTTTTTATTAATGCTTTACAATCTATTATATTTTTATGATCTGGTTGCGGACAATTTATAAAAGTTTTTAATTGACTTTCTAAAATATTACATTCTTTTTGCTTATCTTGTAAAGTTTCTTTTCTGAATTTTCTTGTTGGAACTTTTGTTATACTATGTTTTAATTTCTTTAGTGCTTCTTTTAATGTATCCATAAAAAATTTTTTTTTTAAATATTAGCACTCGCAATTCTTTTTATTACATATTTTTTGTAATATTCATTGACTTTTTTTATTTCATATATTAATAATGCAATTAAACCTATGGCGACAAAGATGTCTAAATACATTTCTTGTTTGTTAGAAATATTTCCATTAAAAGAAATATTCTCTGTTATTTTTGTTTCCTGTCCTAGAGCAACCATTGTTTCTTTTAAATTCGTGATATTTACATATAAATGTGGGGCATCTTTATTCATGAATTGAATAGTTCAAAATTTTGTTTTCTTTAATTTTTATTGATTTTGTTCAAAATTTTATTTATTTTTACAAAAATTTGTTTGTGCAATTTTAAATGATCATTTATATATTTAGTGTTGATCTTTGCTTCACAAATAAAACAGTGCTTGTATTCTGTCATTTTTTTTTTAATTTATTTTATTTTTTATTTTAAATTTTAAGTCTTTGAGTTGTCTTAAAAATTCAACTCTTTCTTTTCCCTTTGATAATGTTATTAATCTATATATATTATTTAGTTCCTTCCTTTGCCGAACTTGTCTCCCAGCTCTTGTCTTCTTCTGGATCTGTTTTTCCTGTTGTTGCTTCTTTGCTGCTGTACGTCTGTTGTATTCCTCGATAGTGAGCTTCTTGGGTCCAGGTATTGGTGTCGCCTCGTATTGTGGTATTGTTGCTACTTGTTGCTGGGCAGCTACGGGAAGGGGTACGTATCTTTCCACTGCTTTTTTGGTTTTCGCGTATTCGGCTGCCTGTGCAACGCACTTCTGGAATATTTTGTCGAACTCCTCCGACATTCAGCTTGCTGTATTATAACGTCGCTTAACTTTGAGGATTTCGTCCACAGGATCTTAGCTTCTCCAGGATTCGGTCCGCAGGATCGCCATATAAAGGTTAATACTATTTTTATATTAACTAACCTTCCCTATCTTCCCTATCTGAGGACAAAGGGGATTCTTGGCCACAAGGCCTTTCAATCTCAGCCGCAAGGCTTTATTTCATACTCTGCCACAAGGCAGTGTTTCAATATAGTCAAATATTGAATAAGCCACAAGGCTTGATTTGAGTTATAGAGAATACTTCTTTTTATTGATGTGATTCTAAGACTGATTTTATTTAATCCCAACTCGGGTTTTTATAATAAAAATATTGAGTGAAAAGTGACAATATTTTCTTTTCACTCAAAATAATATTTATTCTAAATAAGTTCTTACACATATACAATTAAAAGTCATGAAATCTAAATACAATTATTACACATCTGCTTACTATTACTTTTTACTTACTTACACATCTGTTTGTAATACTATCCATCATAACCCACTTACAGGTTACAAACTCCAATGACTTACTTTTGGCAGCGATTTGTTTTCACAATGTATAACATGAATCATGCCGCTAGTAGCACTTGAGTTTGTCACTGCTTGCGCTTCATGCTTTGGTTTCGCTGCAGGTATGCAGTGAGACCAACGTAGAGCGTTTGTAGCGTTGTGTGTTTATGTTATTGTTGAGGTAGGTTAGTGCTAGCCACATGTGCACTACAAGACTTTAACAAAATGTTTGAGAAAACTCATGATGAAGAAAAACCAATTGATGATATTAAGGAACCTGTGTTGAAAAAACAACGAAGAGCAATAAAAAACAAAAAACCCTTTAAAGAGCAACAACAACAGCTACAAGATGTTCAAACTGCTAGTTGTAGTAAACGGATTAAAAATGAAGATTTAAATGTTATGAATTCCTTTAGTAGTGATATATATACAATAGATGGACAAAGTTATCAAAAACAATCAATTTTTGAAATAAATTTCAGAAATAATGTAGAAGTGACTAGATTAAAAGACATAATTCAACAATGGTGTACTAATGAAGTAATGAATGATAAAACTGTTGAATTAATGAACATAACTCCCTCGAAAATAAATATTGATATCGAATGGTTTTTTGAAGATAAATTCTTAAAACAATTAATGGGAATTATTTATAAATATGAAAAAGTAGACACTCTCAAGAATGTTATATGTAGTAAGAAATCAATGTTTGGATTTGTACGATATATTGATAATCAATTTCATATTTATAAGTGTACAAATATTTTACATTTGAAATAAAACAATTTTTAGTTTTACACGCCAATATGTTTTATATGAAACAAAAATAAATAAATAAAACAACATTTTTTGCTTTACTTTTGATTTTTATTTAAAGGTATAATGTTGAAACATAGGTACATTTTTTTAATTTTATTTTTTCTTATAAGAAAAATTAAATTCAAAATAATTTGGATTTTTAGAATTTGTAGACATTCTCTCGATATAGAAATCTCCAGAGTTTAAGCTCTCCAGAGTTTCATCACTCATTTCATTGTAACATTGTGGTAGAAACATAACGTCTTCCTCCAGTTCCAGCATGATCTTCCATCCATATTTAGTGTTTTTCCTCTCCGCTTTCAATATAATTAATTTAGTGTTGAGTGGGATATTACTCACCGGAAGGATACTCTTCAAAAAAGTGTTGAGCTTTCTTTTGTTTGTTAGCTCATTCAAAGCTTTCAAGGTATTTTTCTTGCTCTCCATTTTTAAAGTTTAATTTATTATTACTTCGTTATTATTACTTAAAAACCGATCACAATTATGAAAGAAGACTGTAAAACGCTTCAACTTTTATACAAAATTTTAATATTGTCTTAGTAAATATTACGACTGTGAGAAGACATTAAAAATTTATATCTTGACATTATCGCGGTTTTGGTTTTGATAAAGTACAGTTTAAAAAATAAAATTAGTTTATAGTATACCTCTCACTTGAAACAAACAACTATGGTTTCATCACTAGAATGGGAAAAATTCTTAATTAAATATGAAAAACTAATAGATCCCGATCATGTCAAAGCTTTTCAGGACATGATTACAGAAATGAGATCATCTCTTCATTTTAAATATTCGATTCATGGTTTACATAGGGTAGACTGTTGTTATGCTGAAAATTCAGATAAGGAAATGTATGACATTTGTAATTGTGTAACTTTGTGGTCACGATATCAAACTACAAGAAAAGTCTATAATTTATATGCAGCTATCTTCAAAGAACCACGGTGGACTTCCTATTAGTGATAAGACATTAAGATTGTATTGTAACATGTATTCTAAATGTTTAATAAAAATTATTCAAAAAATATTTTATAACTGTTTTTTATATTTTATACAAATGCTTATCGAAAAAAACCGCAGAAGACAATTTGCTATTTTTCCCAAGCATTGATAAAACAAAAAATTTTATATTTTATATTTTATACAAATGCTTATCGAAAAAACCGCAGAAGACAATTTGCTATTTTTCCCAAGCATTGATAAAACAAAAAGTTTTATATTTTATATTTTATACAAATGCTTATCGAAAAAAACCGGAGAAGACAATTTATTATTTTCTCAAGCATTGAAAAACAAAAATTTTTATATTTTATACAAATGCTTATCGAAAAAACCGCAGAAGACAGTTCATTATTTTATATTTTATGTATTTTATACAAATGCTTATCAAAACCGCAAACGGACGGATGAAAGCATGAACGGACGGACATAACTCAGAACCATAAGAAACACACTGCTGACTCACAAGTCACAATTCACAAGCCACTTCACAAAACCCCCTCACCCTACGCCCCTCGCCCCACGCCACTTGCCACTCACACCACGCCTCTTGTCCCCTCACCCCCTTGTACCTCACCCCCCTCGCTCCCTCACCACCCCTCAAAGACACATATCACAAACCGTACGGCGCCACACACACACACACACACACACACACACACACACACACAGCACAGTTTTCTTTGCACAATATCAGCACACACACATAGACAGCTTAGCTCACACGGATAGCACCATTTCTCATACAAAATTTGAGCTAGAACCCGCTTTATTATACTACTGATATACGGGATTGTGTAACGATCAGGCAATGTTCTCTCGTTAAGTGCCCTGTAATCTCCACAAGGTCGCCAGGAACCGTCCTTCTTTTTAACCATATGCAGAGGACTCGCCCAATTGCTGTCCGATGGTTCACAAATACCATTCTCCATTAAATATTCGAACTCTGCTTTGGCTGCCTTCAATTTGTCAGGGGCCAAACGTCGCGGACGCGCGACTTATTTTACTTCTTTAGAAGTAAAGAAAAAAAAAATAGATTTTTATTTTTTATTTACCCGAAGGCTTCTTTATTTTCTTGAATTCAGATTAAGACTAACTTACTTAAAAATATTACAATCCAATGTAACCTCTTAAGATACAAAATAAATACATTACTACAAAAATACAAAATACATATTTCCTGCCTTTGATTGCATTTTTTGTGTTGCAACCAATATTTAGAATTGTTTACATATGAAAACCCAAAACACTTAAGTGGGTCAGTTGGATTGCAAGAGCAATTCGATACATTGTTTACAAATTGCCGATGCTAGTGAGTTTTGGGTTAAGCAACAGCGGCACATGACAAAGTGTTCTGTAATCCGAGAATATGTTTTTGAGTTAAATGTTTTTATATTCTTTATTCGGTTAATTGTTTTGAAATAATTTATGTTGCCCAATTGATTGGCAGTTTGGTTGAAACCTGAGGTTTCTCAAGTGACGTTGATGTCGACATGACCCCTCCCCCCTTGGATTGAGAACTCCCCTGAGTTTGAGGGTTGACGATATTTATCTTAAGTGTTCTGTTTTTTCTTACAAAATATATGTATACAAATATTGCTGATAGCAATAATATCATAAGAGAAGAAATAAGTACAATGAGATTCACAGTTGTAAAATTCTTTCTGTGATACTTTAATTCTTTTATTTTTTCTGTTTTCTATTTGTTGAATAACAATTTCTTCAAAGGTTGGTTGAGTTTTTGAACTATTTAATTTTTTTATTGATGGTACAGCAAATCTTTCATGAAATATTAATTCTTTATTTGAAAAATTTTCTTCATTTACTTTTATTTTACAATCATTAAAAGAAATTAAGTAATTTCCATTCAGTTTAGTTTTTCTATAATCACATGTACTATTTAATTGTGAATTTATTTGATTTTTTAACAAAATTAGACCAGGTTTTATATTAATAATTTCTGAATGATTGTTTTTGACTTTTAGACAGTTATCTTTGTAAATACATAGTTTTGATTTTTTTAAGTTTTTAATGTTTACATCACTATTATAATCATAAAAAGTATTATTTATTTTTATTACTTCTTGCATACTAATAAGTAATTCTTCATGTTTTGCGTTTGAAACGGGTACTACTAATGACCTTGGTGCAGAAAGCATATTTTTAGGAATTTCTATTACAAATATAATTTCGTTATTTTTATATTCACCTACACCTAGTCGTATGTTTCTAAGTTTGTCAATGTCGATGTTGTATCGAGTTATTTCGTCGTCCGTTAAGATGTTACTTGTCATTATGTCGAGTCTTGCTGAAGCAATGTTATTTTGTATATGTTCAATGTGATCCTCCAAAATTTTAATTTTTAATAAAAAGTCTAAGTAAAGAAATTGCGCATACATTTTTGAATTCGTTTCTTCTATGTCATTAAATTTTTCATTTATTTTATTTCTGTCTGACTCTATTGTTTTTCTTAACATTTCGAATGTTTTATTAAAATGGTCATTTATTTGGATATTTTTGTTAATATTTTCAATTGCCATATGATTATTTGTGTCAATAATTTTTAAATGTTCTTCTATTTCTGTCCTATCATTGTCGTCCATTGTTCCATAAAGCCATTTAAGTCCTGTTCCAAAAATGTTTATAAGTCCCCTCTTCTGTCTATGTGGTAGGATGGTTTGAATTTTCCGTCTAAGTGTTTTAAGTTGTGAATTTAAAAGTTGCTTGTTTTCTAATAATTTTAATTGTTGTATTTCGGATGTAAAGTCGTCTATGATACTTTCTATTTCGGATGGGTTAATTATATGTAAAATCATGTTGTAGTTCTTGATGATTTGTGCGTTTTCCAGTTTTATTTCAATGAATCCATCGTCAGTTTCTATTTTGTCGATGATAAGTGTTCCACAAGCCTTAGTTATCATTATTAGTAAGGTCAAAACGAGTAATGTCCAATTGATCTGAAAATTTGGTTGGTCTTTTAATATTTGTTGGATGAATATTTTCTATCTTTAATTTTCTATATCTTGGTTCGTATTTGTGTCTGAGTGCTTTATAATTCTTTACATATCCTTCTTGTTTATTGTGTCTAAAATCCTCACGTTTCCTATTAAGTTTATCAATATTTTGCTCTTTTTTACTTTGAATTAACTGCCTAATTTTTTCTTTATCGATTTTACCTTCTTCTACATCAATAGGTTTTTCTTTTAGAGTTGAATGCACTGATCTGTTATACCATTCTACACATTTAAATATACGTTCTTGCGTCGATAAACTAGACTTTTCTGCTTCTAGTGCTCTGAATTTTTCAGCAATAGTGCTATGGAATCTTTCTATATCGGAATTTCCAGTGTGACTATTAGGTTTTGTAAAATGCACTAATATTTCTTCTTGTCTCATAAATTCTCTAACATTGACAGAATTGAACTCGTTATCCATAACAATTTTGTTTGGTTTACTTTTTATTGACAAGTACAGTCTAAATTTTTCTATTAAAGTGTTGCTATTTCTATCTTCTAAGTAAAGAATGACCGCAAATTTAGAAAATTTATCTATAAATGACATAAAACTGTGTTTCTTATTTGTATAAACATCTACATGTATAATCTGATTTTTGTCGGTTGGGGTTTCTGTTAAAAAATATTTCGGTTTGATTGGTTTCCTGTCATATTTGGCCCTACTGCAGATGTCGCAATTATTTACGTATTTCTGTATTAATTTCTTTAGGTCCTTATAATAGATAAGTTTTCTCAATCCCTCGTAATTTGCCTGTATGCCACCATGTCCTGTCTCTAATTTATGATATTTTCCTATTTGTTTATATGTTTCCTCTTCGTTTAACATATCTCTGGCATGGTATGAGCATCTATAGAATTTAAGAGTTGAACCGAAGAGTTCTATTAGTTTCTGTTGTCCTATGTTATATTCATGGTCCGTTATTTCCGAATAAATGCCTGTTTTCCCTGTTTTTAAATATCTTCTAAATATATCTGTCATAAAATTATTTTTAATATCTTCAGGACTAATAAAAATTTTTCTTTTATCATTAACTACTTCAATTTCTCTTACCTTGTTGTTAGTTAAAATTAGCTGTGTATTAAATCTATTCACTATTGTGTCCAATATAATAAAATGGTCATTTTGTTCCTCTTCTTGAGAATGAATTGTAGCATCTGTGCTTCTGTTGTCTTCGTGTTGAACTTCGGTCTCTTGGTTACGTGAATCAATTGCATTTATTTGTCCTAAATCCGCATTTATACGACTCATAAAATCGGCAGCTATATTTTCCTTACCTTTTATATAGTTCATTTTAATGTCATATTCTCCTAACTTAAGTAGCCAACGTTGTAACCTTGGATTAATATCTTTGCCAGTGTTTTTGATTTTCAACCATACTAATGGTTGATGATCAGTTATCAAATCAAAATTTCGTCCGTAGATATATGGTCGAAAATAGTTAACCGCCCATACAATAGCTAAAAGTTCTTTCTCTGTTGTAGAATATTTTCTTTCGTGCTCGTTTAGGGTTCTACTTGCATAGCTAATTGGATGCTCACTTTGAGTGAGAACTGCACCGATAGCGAAATCACTAGCATCTGTGGCTACTTTAAAACGTTTATCAAAGTCGGGGTATTTAAGTATTGGAGCTTCTGTTAATAATCGTTTCAATTTCTGAAAGGCATCTATGTACTGTGGATCTTGTTTATTAATTTTTGCATTTTTCTTCAAATATTTCGTCATTCCATGAGCTACTTTGGCATAATCCTTCACGAACTTTCTATAATAACCGGTAATTCCTAAAAATGACTTGATTTGTTTTGTTGTTTCAGGGAGTTTAAGCTTTTGAATGTTTTCAATTTTACTCTCATTCGGCTTTACTCCTTCTGTTGTTAAAATGTGCCCTAAGTATTCAGTTTCCTTAGCCAAAAATTTACATTTATCTACCTGAATTTTTAAATTATGTTGTCTCAATTTATTAAAAATTTTTTCGAGGCTTTCCAAATGTTCTTCTAGTGAAGTGCTAAAAATAAGTATGTCATCAAGGTAGACAACACATATTTTGTTAATAAATTCTCTAAGAACTGAATTGATTAATCTTTGGAACGTGGCTGGGGCATTTTTGAGTCCAAATGGCATTCTCATAAACTCATAGTGCCCAAGAGGAGTAGAAAATGCTGTCTTTTGTCTATCGCATTCTTTTATTAAAACCTGATGGAACCCTTTCGCTAAGTCTAGTGTTGTGAAATATTGGGACCTTCCTAGTTTCTCTAAGATATTTTCAATATTAGGGATGGGAAATTTATCGCTAATAGTTTCTTCGTTCAATTTCCTGTAATCGATGACTATACGCCATTTCTTTGTACCGGAATTGTCCGCCTTCTTTGGAACGATCCAAAGCGGTGAGTTATACGGTGAGTTGCTTTCCTTTATTATTCCCTGTTCTAACATTTCTTTTATTTGTCTATTGATTTCGGTCTCGTGTATTTGTGGATATCTATAAATTTTTGAGTAAAGGGGCCTACTTGTTGTAGTCACTATTTCGTGCTGAATTTCGTGTGTATGAGTCAATTTTTGTCCTTCTTGAAAAAATAAGTCTTTGTGCTTATTTATTAAATATTTTAGATAATCTATCTCTTCAGAGTTCATATCTATTCTTTTTAATTTTTCAATAACGCTTTGGTTAATAAACGAATTTTCAATTGTATAAATTTCGTCAAATTTGTACGGACATTCACTCAAAAATGTAGTTTTTACATTATTGATTTCAATGTATCTGTGGGGGATGTATAAAGTTATTCAAAAATGTGGAATTAAAAGAACAAGTCCTTTTTATGGCTTTAATAATTTATTTACACTTTATTTACACTTTATTTACACTTTAGGAAAACTCAACTGGCTGCGCGGCGGGTTCACGACCAACTAACTTTTTAGGGTAGCATGGACCAGAGTCCATGCCACCAAAGCGCATTGAAAATATATTGCAGCGCGCAATATAACGAAGCCGCGGCGCACATAGTGACGAACAACATTAAGTATGTACTCACTTCCATGGTGTGTGTTGGCTATTTTACCGCGCGGCCTTTTATTGGCCAGTCCCACTGTCAGCGCTAACAGTAAGACGCGAGCACGAGGAAACGGGGGTGAGTCGTGCCCTAATTAACCAGTCATCGTACTGGTGCCGCGCTGGCCTGGGCGTTGGTTAGCTACTCCAACACACAGGCCTAAGCGCATTTGCATAGCGTATAACAAGCGTCTGTTGTTGTACAACTCTTGTGTACAACAACAACATGTAAGCTTGTCGTTATTGATCGCATTACTGTGACTCACATAAGTGTATGTCGACAGTCGCTTTGACGCGATCACTATGCCTGACAATATGTCAGCAAGACTCACCGACGATCCGCAAAGAATGCTAGAACATTTGATTCCCACACATTATTTGTATACACAAGTATGCAAATGACTAGCTGCCAGCTAACACCAAGCAACAAGTTTCAAGTGGCTAGGAATGTGCTTGGCTCATCATTGTATGATGAGGCAAGCTGCGCTAACCCTTATCGCGTTCTGACGTGAAGGTCTAATAACGACAAAGTGTCGTCGACGTTTTTTTAAAACCGAAACGCGAAATAATATATGCCGTAGCCGTGAACCCACGCGTACACAAGAGGGTGACGGTACAGAAGGTGCCGCCACAATACTCCCCCCCTAGTGTTTCGGTTAATAACAAACTAGGAATTTATCAATTTACATAACAAATAATTAATTAATTTGTGATAATACATATTTTTGAATTTTTTCTATAAATATGTCTTAGCGGGGGCTCTTACTCTCCTACCGCTCCTCGTAACGACCGGCGATTGTTGCCTTGCTGGCTCTAACCTCGGGTGACACTTGTATTGCGAGCGACCATAGGTCGATCCCACGATGTCCACCGGTGGACCGGAAAATGTCACGGTCTTTTTTTTCGTCTGAACTTTTGTACCGGGCTTACTAGATCCCGCGGTGTCCAACGGTGGGCCGGTAAAAGTTGACTCGGCCAGTTTTGGAGAATTTTTAACTAAATTCTGTCCCGCGGTGCCCAACGGTGGGCTGGTAAAAGTTGACACAGCCTTATTGTTACCACCGCTGGATATAGTACCCCTGCTGTCTGTGCGCGCCGTCAGATTAGCTGGCTCGCCGCCACTCGTCGCTAAAAAAGCTGCTTTCAGTCTATCCACTGACAGCTTGGCTGGTTTTCCCTTTATCGTGATGGTGAAGTACTTGTCGTTTCGTTCCACGACTTCGTATGGTCCATCGTAACTGGGTTGTAACGGAAGCTGCACTCGATCGCACCTTACAAAAACGTGAGTGCACGTCTTCAACTCCGGTTGCACGAAAACTTTTGGTTGATCATGATGAACTACGGTTGCTGGACTTAACCTCTGCATTGCTTCTCGCAGCGCTGCCACATAATCAGCCTCCCCTAACTTCTTTGGAGATGGGGCCAGAAATTCGCCGGGTAATTTTACCGTTGTGCCGAATACCATTTCAGCTGGAGTTGCTGCCAGGTCTTCTTTGAAAACCGAACGCAGGCCGAGTAGTACTATCGGCAAGGCGTCGCTCCATCGTTCATCGTTGTAACACTTAATTGCTGTTTTCAGTGTACGGTGCCATCTTTCTATCATTCCGTTGGCTTGTGGATGATAGGGCGTTGTACGAAAGTGCTTGATGCCCAGCATATTGTTTAACTGACGAAACAAGTCCGATTCGAATTGACGACCCAAATCCGTCGTTATTCTGACTGGAATACCGAAGCGAGCTATCCATCCCGACACTAAGTTTCGTGCCACTGTCTCAGCAGTTATATCTGAAATTGGAATGGCTTCGGGCCAGCGGGTAAATCTATCAATAACAGTGAGGCAATATCTATTGTCCCGAGATACCGGTAAAGGGCCCACCAGGTCAATATTAATATGTTCAAACCTTTCGCTAGGGTTAACATACGTCTCGAGCGCCGTTTTGTTGTGCCTGCTTACTTTATTTTTTTGACAGGGAACGCATACTCTGACAAAGTCACGGACATCCTTCTTCATGTTGGGCCACACGCATCTACGCTGTACCAGCTGGGTCGTCGCTTTGACGCCGGGATGCGCAATTCCGTGCAGTTTAGTCAGCATAGCAGCGCGAAATTTTAACGGAATAAGCGGTCTGATTACACCTAAGGAAGTATCACAATGAATTATTTCGTCTGTGTTAGGTAACCTGCACTGTTCTATCCTTAAAGATGTAGACTGGCTTGGTGAATTAATCAGACGCTGTATCTCTTCATCTGTTTCTTGCTCTTTCGCGAGACAAGTGAAGTCAACCCCTGCTATTACCTGTTCTATTCGAGATAGCGTATCGGCGATCACGTTATCCTTGCCGGACACGTGGCGAATGTCTGTTGAAAACTGACTAATGTAGTCCAGATGTCGTGCCTGTCTTGGTGAGGCTTTGTCTGCATTTTGTTTAAATGCGAAAATTAGGGGCTTGTGGTCGGAAAAAATCACGAATTGGCGTCCTTCCACCATGTACTTGAAATGTTTCACCGCCAAAAAAATTGCTAACAGTTCTCTGTCATACGTGCTGTACTTTTTCTGCGCGTTGTTCAATTTTTTTGAGAAGAACCCTAATGGCTGCCGCTCACCACTGACGTTTTGATGCAGAACCGCTCCAATAGCGAAATCTGAAGCATCGACGCTTAAAGACAGCTGCGCCTCTGGCGCGGGGTGATGCAGTAAAGTCGCATTGGCAAGATCGTCCTTGCATTTCTCGAAGGCTGTAGTTGTTGTTATTGACCAGACTAACGGCATTTTGTCGTTCTTCTTGTTGCCTACTATCATAGCTTGCAAAATGGCTTGAGTTGCAGATGCGTTAGGGATAAAGCGACGATAAAAATTTATCATTCCTAAGAAACACTTTAGTTCCCGGGCCGTTTTTGGTTTGGCGAACTCTCTGATAGCGCTTACTTTGCCTTCATCCGGTTGGATGCCATCTTTGTTTACCGTGTGCCCCAAAAATTTTACCTCAGCTTTACCGAAGTCGCACTTGGCTGCATTTATAGCTAACCCATTTTCGCGAAGAAGCTGCAGAATTCTGCGTAGGTGTTCCCTGTGCTGCTTCTCGTCTGGGGAAGCCACACAAATATCATCTATGTAGACAAAAGCGTGATCGGTTTCGGACGCCAACACATTATTTATGTGCCTCTGAAACGTTTGAGCTGCGTTTCTAAGTCCGAAGGTCATAGACTTGAATTGAAATAAACCGAAAGGCGTGGTTATTGCCGTTTTGGGGACGTCGTCTGGTTCGATTCGTATTTGGTGGTAAGCACGCTGCAGGTCGATTGTCGAAAAGACTCTTTTACCATGTAGAATGTTGGTAAAATCTTGAATATGCGGTATAGGGTACCTGTCCGGTACGGTTCTGTCATTCAGAGCCCTATAGTCACCGCACGGTCTCCAAGAACCATCCTTCTTTCTCACCATATGGAGCGGACTTGACCAATTACTGTCCGACGGCTCGCAGATATCATTGTCTAGCAGGTATTTAAACTCTTTTCGTGCGGCTGCTAGCTTATCAGGTGCTAGTCTGCGCGGTCTGGCGTGCACCGGTGGCCCGTTAGTGACTATATGGTGTGTTACTTTATTACTTTTCAAGGGCTGACCCTGTCGCAAGGTGGTAACGTCAGAGAATTCCGTCAGCAAGTCCGCGTAGGGAAGTGTAATATTATTTGCTTGAATATTAAAATGACTTACCCTAGCTGCTGGATGGTCTGCTTGCTCGGCTGCAGTCTTGACAATAAGTCTCTGGTTTCTCATGTCGACCAGAATGCCGTGATGACTCAGAAAATCGGCTCCAATTAGCGGCGTTCTGACACGTGCAATTACGAAGTCCCACTCGAATTTCCGTTTCAGACCAAGGTCCAGGCAGATCTTTCTCTTGCCGAACGTTTCAATGTGGGAACCATTTGCGGCGAACAGTTGTTCTGTGTGAGGGGCGTTGAACCGCTCGTTTCCCCGTGGTGGCACGACCGACACGTCGGCTCCCGTGTCTATGAGGAACCGTCTTCTTGACGAAGTGTCGGTAATGTACAGGCGACCGATCTTAAGGTAGCCAGCCTCGTCGCCCGTAGCTGTTGGCTGCCTGCCTAGTTTTTTGGCTGCTGGTGCCACGAGCAGGGCGGCCGGCACCTTATCGCCCTACTGCCAAACTGCCTGTGGTAGTAGCACTTACCAATTTTCTTCCAGTTACCATCTCGAGGTTTGCTGACCGCGCTCTGCTGAGTCGACTGCCATCGTGTCTGGCTGCGGAACTGCCTAGACTGCTCTCTGACGCGCGATGGACTGACGTGACGCCTTTGACTCGGCTTGTCCGAATGGAAAAACACCAGTTCGTCGTCCTCATCGTCTCGCTCTTCTGCTGGGAGCGGAGCGTTGGCATGGTTGCAGCGGCGGGATCCCTGTCGGCCCCGACGCGGATGTTCCTTGGTATACAAGGCGTCCTCGAGCCGATTGATCCGCCTCTCTAAAATTTCAGATCTCGAACGGTCGGCGTCGCTAGTGGCTGCTTCGATGCTGGCTACGTTACGGGAGCCAGCCAAGGTCTCCATAATCTTATCGGCCAGGGCGGCGCGCTGTGGAAGGTCCACCGTCACTGTTTGCAGCATGCCCTGTACCATCGACGGAAGCCGTGCAGTCCACAAGCTCTCCAACATCTTGTCCGGTAGATTTGCTCCACCAAGCTCGCGCATTTCGCTCAATAGCTGCGAGGGCCGTAAATCTCCGAGCTCCTTCTCTGACAGGAGCTGTCGCAACTTCTCTTGCTCAGACGCACTGAAGAGCTCGAGCAGCGTATCCTTCAGCGTGGCGTACCTGTCCGTGGTTGGTGGCCTTCGCACGATGTCGCTTACCTGCCGCAGCACCGCTTTTTCCAGCGCGCCGACCACCGTGTAAAAACGCGCATGGTCACCGGAGACCTTCAGCTTCGCGAACTGCGCCTCCAATTGCAGGAACCACAGATCTGGCGAATCGTGCCAGAACTGCGGTGTTTTTACCGCCGCGACACCACTTATTTCCGCGGACGTGGCCTTGACGTCGGCCTTGACCGGGGCAGCTGCGCCACCCTCCACCACTTCCTCGTCGGAGATGGTGTGGTCGTGCACTTCCACATTTTTCACTGGTGTGCTCATTTTCTTGTTTTTTATTTTTGTTTTTTTGTTAAGAAATATAAGTTCTGTTCCTTTTTTTTAAATTTGAGCACACTATTCACTTTTCACTCGCGTATCGCGACGTCGGGGTCACCAATTGTGGGGGATGTATAAAGTTATTCAAAAATGTGGAATTAAAAGAACAAGTCCTTTTTATGGCTTTAATAATTTATTTACACTTTATTTACACTTTATTTACACTTTAGGAAAACTCAACTGGCTGCGCGGCGGGTTCACGACCAACTAACTTTTTAGGGTAGCATGGACCAGAGTCCATGCCACCAAAGCGCATTGAAAATATATTGCAGCGCGCAATATAACGAAGCCGCGGCGCACATAGTGACGAACAACATTAAGTATGTACTCACTTCCATGGTGTGTGTTGGCTATTTTACCGCGCGGCCTTTTATTGGCCAGTCCCACTGTCAGCGCTAACAGTAAGACGCGAGCACGAGGAAACGGGGGTGAGTCGTGCCCTAATTAACCAGTCATCGTACTGGTGCCGCGCTGGCCTGGGCGTTGGTTAGCTACTCCAACACACAGGCCTAAGCGCATTTGCATAGCGTATAACAAGCGTCTGTTGTTGTACAACTCTTGTGTACAACAACAACATGTAAGCTTGTCGTTATTGATCGCATTACTGTGACTCACATAAGTGTATGTCGACAGTCGCTTTGACGCGATCACTATGCCTGACAATATGTCAGCAAGACTCACCGACGATCCGCAAAGAATGCTAGAACATTTGATTCCCACACATTATTTGTATACACAAGTATGCAAATGACTAGCTGCCAGCTAACACCAAGCAACAAGTTTCAAGTGGCTAGGAATGTGCTTGGCTCATCATTGTATGATGAGGCAAGCTGCGCTAACCCTTATCGCGTTCTGACGTGAAGGTCTAATAACGACAAAGTGTCGTCGACGTTTTTTTAAAACCGAAACGCGAAATAATATATGCCGTAGCCGTGAACCCACGCGTACACAAGAGGGTGACGGTACAGAAGGTGCCGCCACATATCCCTCTCTAAGATTAATAATTGCTTGCATTGGTGCAAGTATATTTTGTCCAATAAGTGCGTCAAATTTTTTATTCTTGAACTTTGTAAGTTTCCAGCTCAAATATTTTTTTTCGTTAAATTCTTTTGGGAGTTCCGTTATTATTTCATGGCTTATGTTTGTTTGTCCACTGAGTGTATTAAATTGTAGATTATCTTTTAATTTTAGTCTTTTATATTTTGTCAATTTGTCCTCGTTAATAAGTGTTGTTGTCGATCCTGTATCAATCAAGCATTTTATTTTTTCATCTCCTACAGTTAGCTCAACTATCGGTAAATTAGGTCCTCCCCCGGCAATTGAAAATTTACCTCATTTTGTTCTATATGGTCTACATCCATTCTACTCGTCCTAGTTTGGCCCGAATTCCTTCCGCCTGTATTTTGAGTATTTTGCGGATTTTGTCTGAATGGGTTTCTAAATTGTCCAGAGTTGTTATTTTGTCTAAACTGATTTTCTACTTGGTTATAGTTTTGTCTATATGAATTCTGATTTTCAACTTGGTTGTAATTCGGTCTAAATGAATTTTGTGAAAAGTTTGTGTTTCTGAAATTTTGCGAGTTTGTGTTTCTAAAATTTTGCGAGTTTGTGTTTCTATTTCTGTACGCTTTTTTCTCTACTTGTTCTATCATACCTGTTTCTTGTAATGTATAAAACGCTAATCTTAGATTTTGAATATTTCTACTGTGGATTATGCTGGCTAGATTGGCATCTAGTCCATTAACAAATGTTTTTAAAATTATAGATTCATTTACAATAGGTGAAAACTCTACCGGTTTGTTTTCATCGAAATCATATTTAGTGTTTAATTTATCTAATATATTTCTTAACTCATAAAAGTAGTCACTTACATTAAGACTTTTTATGTTTATTGCTTGGTGGTATAGGTTATGATACGTCTCCTTTACTCCAAAATTCCTCACTAGTTCTTCCTTGATTTCATTCCATGTTGGGTTACTTCCGAGTGTTCTTATCGTTTGGAGTGCTGGGCCTTGGATTTTTGTCCTTACGTGTCGTTGGAATATGAATTCTTTAAGGGTGGGATTTCCATCGAAGAGAGGGAGTATTAATTCCACTTCCCTTATGAACGCCGACAGATCATAATCCTTAGTTCCGTGGAACTCTTTTATTCTAGCTGCTTCCCTAATGATATCTGACGCTGGAACCTGTTGTTCGTTGTTCATATTGGTTGGTTTCTGGTATTCTGGCCACTTAATAGTCAACTTGTTAATAATTAATTTTTTTTTTGTTTTTGTTTTGTGTTCACGACTTTAAGACAAATCTTTGGATTCGAACAAGTACGGTAAAATAAATCTTTAGATTTAAGTGAGTTCCACTTTTTCACTAGATATCTTTTGATTTCTATCACGTTCAAAAAAAATTTTTTTTTTTTTTTTATTTTGAACTCTAGACTTTAGAGCTTAAAGTTATTTTATAAAAATCTTTTGATTTTTATTCCGTTTCGACTGCGCCACTTATTTTACTTCTTTAGAAGTAAAGAAAAAAAAATAGATTTTTTTTTTTTATTTACCCGAAGGCTTCTTTATTTTCTTGAATTCAGATTAAGACTAACTTACTTAAAAATATTACAATCCAATGTAACCTCTTAAGATACAAAATAAATACATTACTACAAAAATACAAAATACATATTTCCTGCCTTTGATTGCATTTTTTGTGTTGCAACCAATATTTAGAATTGTTTACATATGAAAACCCAAAACACTTAAGTGGGTCAGTTGGATTGCAAGAGCAATTCGATACATTGTTTACAAATTGCCGATGCTAGTGAGTTTTGGGTTAAGCAACAGCGGCACATGACAAAGTGTTCTGTAATCCGAGAATATGTTTTTGAGTTAAATGTTTTTATATTCTTTATTCGGTTAATTGTTTTGAAATAATTTATGTTGCCCAATTGATTGGCAGTTTGGTTGAAACCTGAGGTTTCTCAAGTGACGTTGATGTCGACATGACCCCTCCCCCCTTGGATTGAGAACTCCCCTGAGTTTGAGGGTTGACGATATTTATCTTAAGTGTTCTGTTTTTTCTTACAAAATATATGTATACAAATATTGCTGATAGCAATAATATCATAAGAGAAGAAATAAGTACAATGAGATTCACAGTTGTAAAATTCTTTCTGTGATACTTTAATTCTTTTATTTTTTCTGTTTTCTATTTGTTGAATAACAATTTCTTCAAAGGTTGGTTGAGTTTTTGAACTATTTAATTTTTTTATTGATGGTACAGCAAATCTTTCATGAAATATTAATTCTTTATTTGAAAAATTTTCTTCATTTACTTTTATTTTACAATCATTAAAAGAAATTAAGTAATTTCCATTCAGTTTAGTTTTTCTATAATCACATGTACTATTTAATTGTGAATTTATTTGATTTTTTAACAAAATTAGACCAGGTTTTATATTAATAATTTCTGAATGATTGTTTTTGACTTTTAGACAGTTATCTTTGTAAATACATAGTTTTGATTTTTTTAAGTTTTTAATGTTAACATCACTATTATAATCATAAAAAGTATTATTTATTTTTATTACTTCTTGCATACTAATAAGTAATTCTTCATGTTTTGCGTTTGAAACGGGTACTACTAATGACCTTGGTGCAGAAAGCATATTTTTAGGAATTTCTATTACAAATATAATTTCGTTATTTTTATATTCACCTACACCTAGTCGTATGTTTCTAAGTTTGTCAATGTCGATGTTGTATCGAGTTATTTCGTCGTCCGTTAAGATGTTACTTGTCATTATGTCGAGTCTTGCTGAAGCAATGTTATTTTGTATATGTTCAATGTGATCCTCCAAAATTTTAATTTTTAATAAAAAGTCTAAGTAAAGAAATTGCGCATACATTTTTGAATTCGTTTCTTCTATGTCATTAAATTTTTCATTTATTTTATTTCTGTCTGACTCTATTGTTTTTCTTAACATTTCGAATGTTTTATTAAAATGGTCATTTATTTGGATATTTTTGTTAATATTTTCAATTGCCATATGATTATTTGTGTCAATAATTTTTAAATGTTCTTCTATTTCTGTCCTATCATTGTCGTCCATTGTTCCATAAAGCCATTTAAGTCCTGTTCCAAAAATGTTTATAAGTCCCCTCTTCTGTCTATGTGGTAGGATGGTTTGAATTTTCCGTCTAAGTGTTTTAAGTTGTGAATTTAAAAGTTGCTTGTTTTCTAATAATTTTAATTGTTGTATTTCGGATGTAAAGTCGTCTATGATACTTTCTATTTCGGATGGGTTAATTATATGTAAAATCATGTTGTAGTTCTTGATGATTTGTGCGTTTTCCAGTTTTATTTCAATGAATCCATCGTCAGTTTCTATTTTGTCGATGATAAGTGTTCCACAAGCCTTAGTTATCATTATTAGTAAGGTCAAAACGAGTAATGTCCAATTGATCTGAAAATTTGGTTGGTCTTTTAATATTTGTTGGATGAATATTTTCTATCTTTAATTTTCTATATCTTGGTTCGTATTTGTGTCTGAGTGCTTTATAATTCTTTACATATCCTTCTTGTTTATTGTGTCTAAAATCCTCACGTTTCCTATTAAGTTTATCAATATTTTGCTCTTTTTTACTTTGAATTAACTGCCTAATTTTTTCTTTATCGATTTTACCTTCTTCTACATCAATAGGTTTTTCTTTTAGAGTTGAATGCACTGATCTGTTATACCATTCTACACATTTAAATATACGTTCTTGCGTCGATAAACTAGACTTTTCTGCTTCTAGTGCTCTGAATTTTTCAGCAATAGTGCTATGGAATCTTTCTATATCGGAATTTCCAGTGTGACTATTAGGTTTTGTAAAATGCACTAATATTTCTTCTTGTCTCATAAATTCTCTAACATTGACAGAATTGAACTCGTTATCCATAACAATTTTGTTTGGTTTACTTTTTATTGACAAGTACAGTCTAAATTTTTCTATTAAAGTGTTGCTATTTCTATCTTCTAAGTAAAGAATGACCGCAAATTTAGAAAATTTATCTATAAATGACATAAAACTGTGTTTCTTATTTGTATAAACATCTACATGTATAATCTGATTTTTGTCGGTTGGGGTTTCTGTTAAAAAATATTTCGGTTTGATTGGTTTCCTGTCATATTTGGCCCTACTGCAGATGTCGCAATTATTTACGTATTTCTGTATTAATTTCTTTAGGTCCTTATAATAGATAAGTTTTCTCAATCCCTCGTAATTTGCCTGTATGCCACCATGTCCTGTCTCTAATTTATGATATTTTCCTATTTGTTTATATGTTTCCTCTTCGTTTAACATATCTCTGGCATGGTATGAGCATCTATAGAATTTAAGAGTTGAACCGAAGAGTTCTATTAGTTTCTGTTGTCCTATGTTATATTCATGGTCCGTTATTTCCGAATAAATGCCTGTTTTCCCTGTTTTTAAATATCTTCTAAATATATCTGTCATAAAATTATTTTTAATATCTTCAGGACTAATAAAAATTTTTCTTTTATCATTAACTACTTCAATTTCTCTTACCTTGTTGTTAGTTAAAATTAGCTGTGTATTAAATCTATTCACTATTGTGTCCAATATAATAAAATGGTCATTTTGTTCCTCTTCTTGAGAATGAATTGTAGCATCTGTGCTTCTGTTGTCTTCGTGTTGAACTTCGGTCTCTTGGTTACGTGAATCAATTGCATTTATTTGTCCTAAATCCGCATTTATACGACTCATAAAATCGGCAGCTATATTTTCCTTACCTTTTATATAGTTCATTTTAATGTCATATTCTCCTAACTTAAGTAGCCAACGTTGTAACCTTGGATTAATATCTTTGCCAGTGTTTTTGATTTTCAACCATACTAATGGTTGATGATCAGTTATCAAATCAAAATTTCGTCCGTAGATATATGGTCGAAAATAGTTAACCGCCCATACAATAGCTAAAAGTTCTTTCTCTGTTGTAGAATATTTTCTTTCGTGCTCGTTTAGGGTTCTACCTGCATAGCTAATTGGATGCTCACTTTGAGTGAGAACTGCACCGATAGCGAAATCACTAGCATCTGTGGCTACTTTAAAACGTTTATCAAAGTCGGGGTATTTAAGTATTGGAGCTTCTGTTAATAATCGTTTCAATTTCTGAAAGGCATCTATGTACTGTGGATCTTGTTTATTAATTTTTGCATTTTTCTTCAAATATTTCGTCATTCCATGAGCTACTTTGGCATAATCCTTCACGAACTTTCTATAATAACCGGTAATTCCTAAAAATGACTTGATTTGTTTTGTTGTTTCAGGGAGTTTAAGCTTTTGAATGTTTTCAATTTTACTCTCATTCGGCTTTACTCCTTCTGTTGTTAAAATGTGCCCTAAGTATTCAGTTTCCTTAGCCAAAAATTTACATTTATCTACCTGAATTTTTAAATTATGTTGTCTCAATTTATTAAAAATTTTTTCGAGGCTTTCCAAATGTTCTTCTAGTGAAGTGCTAAAAATAAGTATGTCATCAAGGTAGACAACACATATTTTGTTAATAAATTCTCTAAGAACTGAATTGATTAATCTTTGGAACGTGGCTGGGGCATTTTTGAGTCCAAATGGCATTCTCATAAACTCATAGTGCCCAAGAGGAGTAGAAAATGCTGTCTTTTGTCTATCGCATTCTTTTATTAAAACCTGATGGAACCCTTTCGCTAAGTCTAGTGTTGTGAAATATTGGGACCTTCCTAGTTTCTCTAAGATATTTTCAATATTAGGGATGGGAAATTTATCGCTAATAGTTTCTTCGTTCAATTTCCTGTAATCGATGACTATACGCCATTTCTTTGTACCGGAATTGTCCGCCTTCTTTGGAACGATCCAAAGCGGTGAGTTATACGGTGAGTTGCTTTCCTTTATTATTCCCTGTTCTAACATTTCTTTTATTTGTCTATTGATTTCGGTCTCGTGTATTTGTGGATATCTATAAATTTTTGAGTAAAGGGGCCTACTTGTTGTAGTCACTATTTCGTGCTGAATTTCGTGTGTATGAGTCAATTTTTGTCCTTCTTGAAAAAATAAGTCTTTGTGCTTATTTATTAAATATTTTAGATAATCTATCTCTTCAGAGTTCATATCTATTCTTTTTAATTTTTCAATAACGCTTTGGTTAATAAACGAATTTTCAATTGTATAAATTTCGTCAAATTTGTACGGACATTCACTCAAAAATGTAGTTTTTACATTATTGATTTCAATGTATCCCTCTCTAAGATTAATAATTGCTTGCATTGGTGCAAGTATATTTTGTCCAATAAGTGCGTCAAATTTTTTATTCTTGAACTTTGTAAGTTTCCAGCTCAAATATTTTTTTTCGTTAAATTCTTTTGGGAGTTCCGTTATTATTTCATGGCTTATGTTTGTTTGTCCACTGAGTGTATTAAATTGTAGATTATCTTTTAATTTTAGTCTTTTATATTTTGTCAATTTGTCCTCGTTAATAAGTGTTGTTGTCGATCCTGTATCAATCAAGCATTTTATTTTTTCATCTCCTACAGTTAGCTCAACTATCGGTAAATTAGGTCCTCCCCCGGCAATTGAAAATTTACCTCATTTTGTTCTATATGGTCTACATCCATTCTACTCGTCCTAGTTTGGCCCGAATTCCTTCCGCCTGTATTTTGAGTATTTTGCGGATTTTGTCTGAATGGGTTTCTAAATTGTCCAGAGTTGTTATTTTGTCTAAACTGATTTTCTACTTGGTTATAGTTTTGTCTATATGAATTCTGATTTTCAACTTGGTTGTAATTCGGTCTAAATGAATTTTGTGAAAAGTTTGTGTTTCTGAAATTTTGCGAGTTTGTGTTTCTAAAATTTTGCGAGTTTGTGTTTCTATTTCTGTACGCTTTTTTCTCTACTTGTTCTATCATACCTGTTTCTTGTAATGTATAAAACGCTAATCTTAGATTTTGAATATTTCTACTGTGGATTATGCTGGCTAGATTGGCATCTAGTCCATTAACAAATGTTTTTAAAATTATAGATTCATTTACAATAGGTGAAAACTCTACCGGTTTGTTTTCATCGAAATCATATTTAGTGTTTAATTTATCTAATATATTTCTTAACTCATAAAAGTAGTCACTTACATTAAGACTTTTTATGTTTATTGCTTGGTGGTATAGGTTATGATACGTCTCCTTTACTCCAAAATTCCTCACTAGTTCTTCCTTGATTTCATTCCATGTTGGGTTACTTCCGAGTGTTCTTATCGTTTGGAGTGCTGGGCCTTGGATTTTTGTCCTTACGTGTCGTTGGAATATGAATTCTTTAAGGGTGGGATTTCCATCGAAGAGAGGGAGTATTAATTCCACTTCCCTTATGAACGCCGACAGATCATAATCCTTAGTTCCGTGGAACTCTTTTATTCTAGCTGCTTCCCTAATGATATCTGACGCTGGAACCTGTTGTTCGTTGTTCATATTGGTTGGTTTCTGGTATTCTGGCCACTTAATAGTCAACTTGTTAATAATTAATTTTTTTTTTGTTTTTGTTTTGTGTTCACGACTTTAAGACAAATCTTTGGATTCGAACAAGTACGGTAAAATAAATCTTTAGATTTAAGTGAGTTCCACTTTTTCACTAGATATCTTTTGATTTCTATCACGTTCAAAAAAAATTTTTTTTTTTTTTTTATTTTGAACTCTAGACTTTAGAGCTTAAAGTTATTTTATAAAAATCTTTTGATTTTTATTCCGTTTCGACTGCGCCACTTATTTTACTTCTTTAGAAGTAAAGAAAAAAAAATAGATTTTTTTTTTTTATTTACCCGAAGGCTTCTTTATTTTCTTGAATTCAGATTAAGACTAACTTACTTAAAAATATTACAATCCAATGTAACCTCTTAAGATACAAAATAAATACATTACTACAAAAATACAAAATACATTTATTTATTTTTTTTTATTTATTAATTTTTAAACTTAAAATTACAAATTCAAAGCTTAAAATATTTATACAGCTATGGCTACTGAGGCCTTAAGCTAAACTTAAATTAATAATGCTCTGTTGAATTATATTACAACTGTATTAATACAACTGTTGAATTATAAGGATCTATTAATACTTGTGGACATAAAGTAAATTTTATGTACATTACTAACATTGCTATATAATATTTGTGTATTTGTAAGTGAATCAATTATATATGTTGAAAGAGACCGGATAATTTGAGATATTTTATCATTAATTTTATGGATTCAATGCTAGGAGTAGAGAGTATGGAAATGGGGTTGATATTTTTAAATATTATTTGTCTTAAATTATGGAGACGAGTGCAATTGGAAAGAATATGATAGATGTCTAATGAAGTTGTAGCATTGCATATGGGACAAGGAGCAGGGATGCTGTTGTTCATTAGATGTGCGTGAGTTAATTTCGTGTGTCCTAAGCGTAATCGAGTAAATTTTATAATTTCGCTTCTGTGTATGTCTTTGGCATTGCCGTTCAAGAACTCTTTAATTGAAAATTTTTTCGTGTTAATAGTCTTATACCATTGTGATGTATTTATTAAGGATTCTTGGTGTTTAATTATGAAACGCTGTTTTATAAATCTATTCATGTCACTGGAGTTAAAGTTGTCTGTTAAAGTTAAAGGGGCTTTGGTGGCATATTTCGCGGAATGATCGGCGAGCTCGTTACCGACAATGTTGGAATGGCCGGGAATCCAAACTAGTATTATTCTTTTGTGTTGTGTCAGTGTGTGTCTAATAAGTGCTGGGTAATATTGGTGATTATTAATGTTGGATATAGCTTCTAAAGATGATAGCGAATCTGTACAAATAATAAAGTTCCCTTTTCTTTTTTTTCCAAAGTCTATTGCTTCGTAGATTGCGATCATTTCTGCTGAATAAACAGTACTATAATTTGGTAAAATTGATATTTTTATGACTTGATGAGAGCTCGTTATACTGTAGCTGGTTATCTCTCCGTATTTAGAGCCATCAGTATAGATAAACGTACTTTTGTCAAATTTATTTTTGAGTTCTAGGAATGCCGTTTGGTAAGTCATTTGGTTTGTGTTTGTTTTTGGGAACATCCTTATACTTGTGTCGATCAATGAAGTATTGAAATTCCAAGGCGGTTGAGTTGGCGAAGGGTATTTTAAAGGTAAACAAGGAATTTCTAGATTTTTGCAATTTGCCAACGCTTTTGAGATAGCCGAAGGTATTGATTGTGTCCGTTTTGTTGTGTTGCATTTCAGAACTATTTTGTGTAATGGGGTATCTATGCTACGTAAAAGCGGGTTGAAAAGTCTAGTTGTGACAATGTCTCTCTGGTCTTCTATGGATAAAATATTAGCTTCAAATAACATGTTGTTAATGGGTGTAGAACGAAAAGCTCCCAAAGCTATTCTAATTGCTGCGTTTAAAATTGTTTTGATTTTGTTGAGAGATGACTTAGCGGAGTACCCGTACAAGAATAGAGCGTAGCTTATTTTAGAAACTATGAGAGCTTTTATAACAGATGTAATGGAAAGGGTGCTGCAGTTTAATTTTGGGCTAGCAAGGCACTTTATTATGTTTAGTTGTTTACAGAGAGAATTGGCTAAATGTTTAATATGAGGTAGCCAAGTGTATCGTTTTGTGAATATAACTCCTAAAATGCGAATTTCGTTAACTTCCGTGAAATGAAAGTTTCTAGTTTGAATGTTACATAAACAGTTGTGTTTGCGGCAAAAGTGGATATGTTTGCATTTTGGGGTAGAAAGAACTGCTCCAGAAAAATTGCACCAATTGTCGATGTCCTGGAAAAGGTTGTTAAGGTTCAAAGTTGGGTTTTTGTTCCTATTAAAATTAATAATTAAATTAAAATCGTCGGCGAACGCACAAAAATCTATTTCTTTGTATAATGAAATTATATTACAAAGTTTGTTGTAAGCTATAAGGAACAGTATAACAGAAAGGGGTGATCCTTGTGGGATACCGTTTTGGAGAGGGTAAGTTTTGGAAAAGTTTTTTCCGATTCGCACAACTATTTTCCTTTTGGTCATGAAATTTATCACGTAATTGATGATTTTAGAACCTATTTTCCATATACGTAGTTGTTCAATAACAGCATGAACTCCGGTCTTATCAAAAGCTTTCTCAAAGTCTAATGAAATTATAGACAAGTGTTTTTTCTGCGAAAGACTTTTTGTGATCTGATAGTCAACGTAGAGTAGAGTGTCAGTCACAGATTTGCCTTTCTTGAATCCCATTTGATGATCGTGTATGAGTCTGTTAGAAATAACAAACCACCACAACCTGTTCGCGATGATTTTGTCTAAAACTTTAGAAAGGCATGAGTTTAGAGATATAGGTCGGTAGGACTTTGTAAATATTTTTTCTGTATTCGGTTTTATTATTGGGATTACCAAGCTTGTCTTGAAAGATTGTGGTATGTGACTATCAAGTATTTTATTATAAAGTTTTAACAATCGGGTTGATGAATCAGGACATAAGTTTCTTATCATAGGATAAGAGATTCTGTCCCATCCAGGAGTGTTTCCTTTTAGTTTTGATAATGCAGATACGAGCTCTATTTTACTTATTTCTTTTTCGATTAATATTGCTTTTGAAGATGGTTGATAGCTAGTGGTTGAGTTCAGAGCAGAACTTTTTGTATTTTGAAAAAGTGTGGGGAAATTGGTGTCTAATGAATTATTCGACCAGGACATTGCAAACTCTTCAGCAATTTGACTGCGATCTGTGAGAAGATGAGAGCAGACATTAGATGGCGATATGGCATGTATTCCATGAGAAGACTTAAAGCCGCAGAAATTTCTTATGTTAGACCAGATTTTGCTAGTTGGGGTAGATGGATTTATTTCAGATGTAAAATTACTTATAGATTCTTTTTTTGTTATTTTAATTTGGCGTTTTAATACTGCATTTGATTTTTTAAATTTCAAGAGGTTTTCTTGGACCATGTCTCTTTTGAAAGCGTTCCAATTTTTGTTTTTTTCACGTTTAAGATTTTCTAAATTGGAGTTCCACCATGGTACATTACTATGGTGAAATTTTGTTGAAGTTTGTGGTATTGACTCATTAGCTGATTGTAAGATTATTTTGATAATGTTAGCTGATTCCTTATTAATGTTATGGCTAATGGGTCGACTTGCACAGTTTTTACGAGAAGAATTAGTGAATAGGGGCCAGTTTCCAAGTTTTATTTTAAATTTTGTTCTTTTATCTAGGTTGCTATTGAGTTGATTTGGAAAAAGAGATGTGATGATGGGAAAGTGATCACTACCACAAAGGTTTGGTTCAGTATACCAGTGCGATTGCATTGCAATAGTTGGTGAGCAGAATGTGAGATCTATGTGAGTGAGGGAATTATGTGTACTAAGGTGCGTCGGAGAGCCGTCATTTAACATGATGAAGTTAGCTTGATTAATAAATTTATTGAGTATAAGTCCTTTTCTGTTGTTAGAGCAAGAGCCCCACCTGCTGTGCCAACTATTAAAGTCGCCTGTTATTATCAGTGGGTTATTTGAAAACACTAAAACATTATTCAAGTTATTACTATTAAATTTTTGGTGAGGAGGAATATAAACAGAAACTATAGTGAATTTTATTTTTGATTGTACCTCTACAGCTATCGCATCAAAGTCTTTTTTTAACGTTATTTCCTTATGTTGTATGGACTTGTGAATCAAGAGAGTGACTCCTCCATATGTTGTCTGTGCGGTATTTAATGTGTAAATAAAATAATTTATTGGGATCGGGATGTTGAATACGGAGTGAAGGTGGGTTTCTTGGAGAGAAATGATTTTGGGGTTGTAACGTTTTATCAGAATTAAAAGTTCATTGTAATTATTGGTATAACCTTTTATGTTCCATTGAATAATTTTAACTGACATTTTTCTTTTATTTTTTTTTTTTTTTTTTTTGTTTAATGTTCAGATTTGAATTGGAGTTTAAGACTCTATTTAAGCAAATTGAGAGTCGCAAGACATAGATTCTGAAGAGTCACGTACATTGTTTTGTTTGCTAGATGAAATTTGTTTTGATTTTTTTGTATTGACAGATTTCTTTTTAAGCGCGGATTTTAATCTCTTTGAGGTATTTATGGGAAGAATTTTTATTGCATTATCTTTTGTTCTCTTCGGAACAGGTGGAGGGCTAGTTAGAGGGGTTGCTGACAAAATTTCAGTATCAGAGAGTATGTCGCTGTAATTTGCTATCTCTCGTGCTGCTGCTGATGTAGATGGCTGAATTGTGAGGTTGGTACCGTTGTCTTGCATGTTTCTGTCTACTGAAGGTGATCGCTGAGTTGTGGGATTACTGCTGCTGTTGCTTACTATGGTTGCATAGGTCTGAGTATTGTGAGAATGCCGCTCTTTGTATGTTGCTATCGCTTTTAATTTACCAACTTTTTCTAATGTACAAATAGCTTGAATTTCTTTTTCTTTGATGAAAATTGGACACTTTTTGTCAAAGACGTTATGGTTGTTGGGACTAGAGTTGGCTTCTTTACAGTTTATACAGCATATTGAAAGATCACACTTCTCATCATGTTCAGAATTTACGTGTGAAACACTTGAACAATTTGGGCATATTTTATCATTTTGACAAATTTTCCCAATGTGTCCATATCTATAGCAGTTATTGCATCTTAAAGGTAATGGAACATAAGGGCGGACATTCACTTTTTCGTATCCAATCCTAATATCACTGGGCAGATCAAGGGAAGCGAAAGTTAAAACAATTAATCCGGATTCAATCAAGCTATTATCGGTTTTTTTTAGAAATTTGTAGACATCGCAAACGTTTTGCTGCTTAAGTTCTTTAAGAATTTCTTCCTTACATATGCCTCGGAGTCCGTTAGAATAAATGAGGCCTTTGGAATAATTGAGAGTTGTATGTGCTGTGATTTCAACTTGTATTGTAGGTGAGAGAGCAGTGAGTTTAACTAGTTTATTAGCTTGTGTTAAGCTTTTGGTTTTTAATAAAATGGTACCGTTTCTTAGTTTTTTACATGTTTCTAATTCACCACTGCACGTGTAATCGACAACTTTTTTTATTAGAAAAGGAGAAACGTTAGAAAGAGATTCGGAGCTGTTTATTATTGACATAACCAGATATTTTGGGCCAACAGACTGAACTGGCAAAGTTTTCGAATTGTCCATTTCAATCATTGGTTGGTTATTGGGTTTATTTTTGTGTAAGTCCGGTGGATCAGTCATTATTTATTAGGGGGCTGAACCCCTATTATTGAATTTACTTTATGTATTAGAGAGAACAATAGTTAATTCCGTTTATATAGCGTAATTACAAGTAGTTTACTGTTTTATTTCGTTTAACACAAGCTGTTTACAGCTGCTGTAACTCGCGCACAAAATCGACAAATTAGTAAGGTTAACGCACAACTCGAGAAGGAGAAAAAAGATCTGCTCTGCACGAATGTTAGTCGTAGACTGTACAAAATACATATTTCCTGCCTTTGATTGCATTTTTTGTGTTGCAACCAATATTTAGAATTGTTTACATATGAAAACCCAAAACACTTAAGTGGGTCAGTTGGATTGCAAGAGCAATTCGATACATTGTTTACAAATTGCCGATGCTAGTGAGTTTTGGGTTAAGCAACAGCGGCACATGACAAAGTGTTCTGTAATCCGAGAATATGTTTTTGAGTTAAATGTTTTTATATTCTTTATTCGGTTAATTGTTTTGAAATAATTTATGTTGCCCAATTGATTGGCAGTTTGGTTGAAACCTGAGGTTTCTCAAGTGACGTTGATGTCGACATGACCCGTGCGTCGGCTGACCGGTGGTAATAATGTGGTGCGTTACCCCTTATTTTGAAGCCGTCACGCCCTGTCGCATGACGGTGATATCTTTATATTCAGCCAATATGTCGGCGAAAGGGTCATTAACATTATAAGTAAAAATTGCGGACTTACCCTTATTCACTGACACCCCCATCGTTTGGAGTTTCGTTTGGTTGTCGATGAGTTGACTGTTACGCATGTCGACCAATAGTCCGTGTTTCTTTAAGAAATCCGCTCCGATCAGTGGTGTCTTAACCGAGGCTATGATGAAATCCCAACTGTATTTTCGGCTGAGTCCCAGATCCAGCGTAATCGCCTTACTGCCGAATGTCTCAATATGCGAACCGTTAGCCGCAAATAATTTGAACTCGTGCGGTCCGTTGAAACGCTCGCTGCCGCTTGGTGGGATTACTGATACGCCAGCTCCAGTGTCCACTAAGAAACGCCTGCTCGTTGCAGCGTCAGTGACGTACAGGCGGTAGACGTTCACGCCATTTTTGTCACCCACGTCGGGTGCGGGTTTTTTTAGTTTTTTGTGTCCTTTGCGCTCGTTGATTTTTTGGAGTGGGCGCGGGCGGCAGCGCTCAGCTTCCAAGTACACGGCTCACGGCATTTCGTTGCTTCAGCGCCGTGCTGCTGGTGGTACCAACACCAGGGGTGGTCATCTTCTGGCCTCCACCTCCGGCGCGAGAATGGGGCGGTGGCATACGATTTGAAGTTGGTCTGCGTCAACCGCCAGACGGCATCCAAAAGCTGTCGTTCATATCTGGTGGACTAAGCTCCACGGGGGGTATGTTCTGCGTCGCGTACCTTTGACCTCGTTGGTCATTTCTGCGAGGATGGTCCCGCTCATACAAGGCATCTTCTAATCTATTGATGCGCTTCTCCAGAGCGCTTGATGCACCAACCCCGGTTGTCGTTGAAGCCGCGACTGTCGCAGCCTGCCTGGGGCGGAATGCCCCGGTCTCCATGGTCTTGCCCGCCAATGCCGCTCGTTGCGGCAGCTCTACACTGACTGTTTGCAGCAAACCTTGGACCTGGGCTGGCAATCGTGCCACCCAAAGATTCTCGAGCATTTTTTCATGGAGGTTTTTTCCTCCGAGCTCTCGCATCTCGTTGAGTAACTGGGTTGGGCGCCGATCACCCAATTCACACTCCGACAACAGCTGCCGAAGCTTCTCTTGCTCAGAGGCACTGAACACCTCTAACAATTTGTCCTTTAGACAATCATATATGTCGGCTACCGGCGGACAACGCACTATCTCGCTGACTTGCTTCAGCACGCCCTTTTCAAGAGCACCGACGACCGTATAAAAACTCTCCGAATCGCTTTTAATTCGCAGTTTTGCGAACTGCGCCTCCAACTGGAGGAACCACAGGTCTGGCGAATCATGCCAAAAATGCGGCGTTTGCACTGCGACCCGGTGCGCCTGTAAGTTCTCATTCTGACCGGGTGTAGCGGCGACCGCACCACCGACTGCCCCCTCATCGGAGTCGACCTCCGGAACACTTGTGTTCCGAAGGTTGCGTGTTCAGATCACGTCGGGGTCACCAATTTATAGCGTTTATAATAATTTATTTGGAACTAATATTTATTCTTAAAACATATCTTTACAAGTTATTTACAATAGACTACCGAGCGTTTCGGTATCGCGGTACCAACTTAACTTTATGGTAACATGGACCATAGTCCATGCCACCACAGTATGTTAAACAAGCGCTGCAGCAGAAAAAACAGCGCTGCAGCGCACCACATAGAAATAACTACAATCCACGCTTTGTTCATTATTTCGTATTGGCCCAATGGCATGCCAAGCCTTACATTTATAATCTCTCGCTTCGTCACCAGCGCTAGTGACAAAGCGAGAGACGTTATGCTATAAAAAATGCTGACGCCGCCAACTCCAGTCGACATCGCTTGTGCACTTGCCTGGGTGTTGGTTAGCTACGCCAACACACAGGCAGCTAGTGCAAAGAAATAAGAACCAATGCTTGTTGTTGTACAACAAACACAGCCTGGACAACGCTATACTATTCATCATAGCATAGCGCAGAGTCGGAGTGACGATCGCGAGTCGCATGTATGCGTCAAACGGACGGAACGTCGGTGTGTCACCGTGCCAACATGTGTGGCCACAAATAAACGTCTCAAGTGATCGTTTAATCACTTAAGGAATTTGCTTAGTTTGCCGCTCGTGTGACAAACTAAGTTGCTAGAATCAAAGAGTGGATGTTTACATTACATTTATTAATATGCCGTTTAAAGTTGCAACAAAGTGTCGCCAACTGCTTGAGGAGCACTATACGGGAGCGGATCAGAACTGAAGGTTCCGCCACAATGTCCTTATTGTGTGATTTTGAGCCATTTCTTTAAGCTTTTTTATTTAAAATTTCCTAATATCTTATGTTTTAAAATATTTTGCAATTTCTTTACACAATTTTAATTAAAAGTTTGATATATTTTATTTTTTTATGTTATAGTTTAAATTTAAACAAAAGTGTTTATTCGTTTTAACTTTAATTTCATAAAAATCTTTTAAACAATTTAACTCTTTACTAAAGTCTTAAGACAACTTTTACTATTTTCAATTCATAAATTTTTCGATTTATTATATAAACTTTTAAACTATTTTGGATTTATAAATTTTATCTTTTATTTGAACTAACTTACAATAGCAGGATTTTCTTCATTCCGAACAGGTATCTTTGGAGAACTCCCTTTTGTCCGTTTCTGCTGGTGACTCGGGATCCTTAGAAACACAAATCGTCCGGTCGCGTTTTTATTCGATAGAATTCTAACGCTTACACTGAGTCTGTTCCACAGTGCTATTGGTGTGTTCGGGCTATGCGTGATTAATAGTTTTAGTTTTTGGTTTTAAAAAGAAAACACTACACTTCACTTCTTGAAGATCGAAACTTTATTATTATTCTCTTTACAAGAATTCTAGCTTATAAAGTAAATCTTAGCCTATTCGTATTTTCACAAATACATAGATACTTATTCTAGAGCACGCATACATACATAGTTATTGGAAAAGAGTAAAAGAGCTGCATTGACAAAAACAATTATATCGATCAGTAAGCGAAAGCATTTCGTTTTAATTGTTTTGGTTTATGGTTTCTTTCTTTGTTTTTGGGTGATGCAACAAAGTTAAGAAATGTAAGCAACTTTCATACTTTGTTGCTGAATTTTGAAACTATGTCGCAACAGTCTTAAGTGGAGTAATAATTTGTTGAGCTTTGGGTTTTTGAAACTATGTTGCAACTTTCTTAAGTAGATCAATAAAATCGAATTTAAATAATTTGTGCATGGCTGGGTTGACCAAGGCCAGACGGGCCAGATTGTTCAGCTTGCACAGGGACGGATTGTGTCGGTTCCATAACTCGCCCCCCTTTGGTCTGAGGCTCCGACGAAGATTTTGGTTTAATTTGAAAATTTTTATTGCGTCGGAATTTAAAGTACGTAAAAATTATTGCGAATATTGATATATTAATGAGAATACTTGGTAAATTAAATATTGAAATTGTGAATAAATCCTTCGTTAAAGTTGATTTGATGAAATCTCTTGTGTTCTCAATTTTATCAATATGTAATTCATTTAATAATGTTACATTATTTTTACTCTTCTCCTTAATAGTAATTATAGTGTAGGGTAAGATATTGTGTTCTTTAATTTTTAGAAATGTATTTTTGAAGGTTAAATTTCTTAAAATTATTTGACAATTTCCAAATTTTATTAAGCTGTTCCTATATAATTTTATATTATTACTATTACAATTTTGAATTAATTGATTATCTTTTAAGTTTTTTACAATTATCAATCCATCAGAAATTTCATTTATTGTTTCTTCGATATCAATTGCCATTTCACATTGTGCATTCTTTGATTTAACTATTTGACTGAGGCAACTGTCTTGTACAAGTTTTAAATTATTTTTAAGATTATCTTTAACATTGTCGTTGTATAAATTGTTTTCTTCATCTATTATATACATATTTTCTTCAAGTATGATTGATTTATTTTCAAAGTTCGGAATTGGTTCAATCATTATTTTTGAAAATTTCTTTTTGGAGTAATTTGGAACTTTGATTATTATTGTTATTAAATTTACATAGTAAACTACGGCCATTTTTATATCTTCTAATGCCTCTAAATCTGATACTAACTCTAATTCTGCATTAGTCAGAATGTTCCTAGATAAAATACCTAATTTACTGGTTAAAATAATTTGTTCAATGTCGTCAATATGGTTTCTTAATAATGTTATGTCGTAGTTAAGTTGATATATATGTCGAAATATATCTAATTCGTCTCGTATTTGTTTTGAATTTTGTGAAAGTATATTTTTGATTAATTCTTGTTGCTTATTAATGTGTGAAGTGATATTTTGAATTTGGTTTGAAAGTTGAGAATTTATTATTATTTGTTTGTTAGATTCTTTTATAAGTTTTTCGTTTGTTTGGGAAAGATTCTCTAAATTTGTCTTTATAAGTATTTCGTCGTCACTGTCCATTGTTCCTGTTATGACCTTAAGTCCCTTGCCTAAAATATTCATAAGTCCTCTTTTTGCTCTTGAGTGTGGCTTAAGTCCATTTATCTTTAAGTCAAGTAAATTAAAATTATTAATTAATGTGTCAAAAGATGAATCACCTTTTCCTACATGATTTTGAATTATATCTATGTTATTCCTAATATTATCTCTATTGATCTCAAATTCTGTAATGTTTATTATATGAAGAACTTTTATAAAATCTTTTATTATTTTTACTTGTCCAATACGTATATTGATATATCCATTGTTTTCGTTGATGTTCTGTATTTCGATGTACTGCGTTGTTGTTACTATTGGAATTATTATCCAGAGTATAATTTTTAATGTGTCCTTCATTTTCAATCTGATGTATTATGTTTCTAATTCGTCAATGCGATTGTTATCTCTGCAACTGTTGTCTCTGCAACTGTTGTCTCTGCAACTGTTGTCTCTGCAAGTGTTGTCTCTGCAACTGTTGTCTCTGCAACTGTTGTCTCTGCAACTGTTGTCTCTGCAACTGTTGTCTCTGCAACTGTTGTCTCTGCAATTGTTGTCTCTGCAACTGTTGTCTCTGCAACTGTTGTCTCTGCAACTGTTGTCTCTGCAATTGTTGTCTCTGCAACTGTTGTCTCTGCAACACGTCGTTCTAATAATTTTTTATAATAGGTGGATTCAAAGAAGTCTCACGTATCTTCACTGTCGGATATCATTTAAAAATTTATCACTTTTTTCCGCTAGATGCGATTAAAATTCTATTGACTTCTGCCAATATTTTTCGTTTGTTACGATTTTATTAACTGACTCCTGTCAGTTGGTTCAGGATCCTCGATTAGGTAATTGAAATACCCCGTGTCTTTTAGTTTTTTTTTTTTGTGTATCCTGCTCCTGCAGAATATTGTTGTATTATTGACTCCTGTCAATAAATTTTTTCACTTAAGATCACTACGAGGATCCCATCCTCTTCGCCAGTTTTAGTTTTTGGTTTTAAAAAGAAAACACTACACTTCACTTCTTGAAGATCGAAACTTTATTATTATTCTCTTTACAAGAATTCTAGCTTATAAAGTAAATCTTAGCCTATTCGTATTTTCACAAATACATAGATACTTATTCTAGAGCACGCATACATACATAGTTATTGGAAAAGAGTAAAAGAGCTGCATTGACAAAAACAATTATATCGATCAGTAAGCGAAAGCATTTCGTTTTAATTGTTTTGGTTTATGGTTTCTTTCTTTGTTTTTGGGTGATGCAACAAAGTTAAGAAATGTAAGCAACTTTCATACTTTGTTGCTGAATTTTGAAACTATGTCGCAACAGTCTTAAGTGGAGTAATAATTTGTTGAGCTTTGGGTTTTTGAAACTATGTTGCAACTTTCTTAAGTAGATCAATAAAATCGAATTTAAATAATTTGTGCATGGCTGGGTTGACCAAGGCCAGACGGGCCAGATTGTTCAGCTTGCACAGGGACGGATTGTGTCGGTTCCATAACTATTAATGTTTTGGAACTTCTTGAGGACACTACAGTATATCACGCTGAGTAGAGTTTTTATGAGACACGATTTAAATAACGAACTACTTGAGGACTTTTTTTTATAATTATCGCGATTATAACATTTACTAACTCTTTTTACCCGAATACCACGTTGGGCGCCAGTTAAATATCTTTTAGTTCAAAACACTAAAAAAAATATTTATTTTTTGAGCTTAAGAGAAAAAGACTTGAGTTTAATAGACTGAATTGTTTCAGTTCTCGAATCAATCTGACTTTTATTTTCCAATAAAGAATCTTACAACTAGCTTATTGTAAATACATATTTCTTGTTTTTTTTTTTTGTATCGATGCATTCATTACATACCAACATATGTGTGTATTAAAGAAAAGAACCAAAGAAGTTGCGCAAGCACAGGAATAATAAATAGGTCAAACTCTTGCTTGCTTTGTTTATTAATTATTACTTTGTTGCAATTTTGTTGTGTCGAAATCGATATTACAAAATATAGGAAGTTGAACAAGCGATCGTAAGTAGGTCAAGCCTTCGCTTGGTTTGTTTTTATTAAATATTGTATAGTTGCGGTTTTGTGTGTCGCAATGGGTAAAAACAACAAGCGGTGGTCATTGGTCACTTTAAATTATTTGTACAGGAGCGTATTCGGCGGTATGTTCCGTAGTGGAATCCATAACTCTTAAGCTCTTTATTGTATCGTAATCAAACTTAAACTAAACAATTATATTTCTTAAACTATTTTTGCCACTGCCTCTGCTGACGTACGCTGCACCCTTTATTGTTATTGTTGTTGTTGTTGGATTACCAGCTACTTGTTGACTCTGTGGGAACGTTGCAACTGCAATTTGTCACGTACCGCTCGCGTATTACACGTCTGGAGCGGATGCGCGAGTTATGGTTCCTTTTCTGGAGTGGTTAAATGAAAACACAACTTTTCTTTTCTACTGCAAACTTAGAACTAACTTTATTACAATTCATTCTTTAATATCAAACTATTTGCTTCAGAAAAATGTAAATATGTGAAAAGAAAGATATAACTATATAAGTGAAAGAAATACAATTGTAAAAAAATAGGAGAAATGTAAATATGTGTAAAAGAAAATACAATGTAACAGAAATGCAATAGGGTTAATGTGTAAAATAAATAATCGTAAATGTTGCCTAATTTATGGTTGCAACATAATACTAAGAATGCGAGTTTTAATAGTTTAGAATGCAAGCTATTTTAATAGTTTCCACATATGAGGAAAATAAAGAAAGAATGTAATAAAATATGGAACACTTAAATGTAACTTATTGACTACGCTGCACTTTAAGTAGTGCAGTGGTTCTTATTATGTTGTTGTTTGTGTTGTTATTGTTGTGGGTGCTCTGATTTAAGCGACGTTTGTGATGTTGTTGTAAATGTTGTTGTTGTTATTGCAGAGGCGTACTGAGCCTCGGTGGTTTGGGTGGTGGTGTTGTTGTTGTTGTTTGAGTGGGTGTCGTAACTCGCGTGTTAGCTGAACGTAGAGTTATGAGAAAAATATGTTTGGCGTTAACTTATACAAGCAGCGCGACTACCTGCCTGTTGGGTAGCTAAGCCAACAAGCAGGCAACAAGCGCGAGTTATGTTGGGTGGAAAACCGGAGTGGAAAAAAAACACAAGTTGATTCTTCTGCTTTCAAAAACAGACTCGTTTATTTTGTGCTGCTTAACAATTTTTATAAGTTTTTGATTTACAGGAACGCATAAGCTAGATGAAGTTTCATTGTTCTTAGAATTAACGTAAACAAAATTTACTGTGCCCTACTTTAAATTAATTGCAACGTTACAATGTTGCAATCGTAAAATATTCAATAAAAGCAAATCAATAAAATACTTTCAGTTCTTAGAATTAACATAAACAATTCTTAATGCTTTAAAGTTAGTTGATTGCGACATTACAATGTTGCAATCATAATCAATAAAATTATTACAAACAAAAGTTCACCTAATTACTAGTCAGCATAATTTGGTGCATTGGCTCTCTGTGGTTTGGGTGGTGGTTGTATCGCAGTTGTTGTTGTTGTTGTTGATGTGGGTGTCGTAAACTTTTAATATGAATAAAAAACTTGGTTTTTTTTATATTATTAAATTAATTTTTATTAATTAAAAAAAAAATACCAACTAAGAACAAATTCGTATGTAAAGTCGATCTTTCGACTTGCATTGTTGAATCTATCTTTTTTACTAACCACTATATAATTTTACGGTGGTATTTAAAGGAGCTTCGTCGATATCTTAAACTAATTCTCTGCTCTTCTAACAGAGTTTGCTTGGTGGGAAAGAAAGTGACGCAGAATTTGTATTAGCACTTTCTTTCCATTTTCAAAATATATTCCATAGTTTTTTTTTATTGATTTGTTTTTCTTATGTGGTTGCTGATTGGTCAGCATATTTTCGGTCACACAAGTTTGCCTGCGCTTCTTTACTTGCGCAATTCTGCCTGCGCTGCTTTCTTTAGGTCAGTAAGTGAGCGATTGGTTAATTGTGCAAGCGTGGGTTTGTTTGCACAATTATGTGTATGCTCACTTTTCTGTCCACAGAATTTTGTTAGGTCGGCAGAATACACTTGTGTCAACTGGCTTAGTATTTGGGTTGCTCAAGTGGATTCGGAGGAATTCGCTTGAGCAATCTTTTAAGCGCTTGGTGTATTGAATTTTGTTTAATCTATATTTATAATTTACTGTGTCGCAAAGTTGTGACATAAACTAGTTTACTCAAGTGGATTCGGAGAAATTTTATTAAAGATATTAAATTGTATTACCACACAAGTCGTGGCCTTAAATATTGTAAAGTGTACTTGGAATTACTAAAAGTACGTTTTATTATTAGGTATGGGTAGGGTTACAGGCTGTATTGTAACTTCGTAACTCGCGTGTTAGCTGGACGTAAAGTTATGAGAAAAATATGTTTGGCGTTAACTTATACAAGCAGCGCGACTACCTGCCCGTTGGGTAGCTAAGCCAACAAGCAGGCAACAAGCGCGACGTATCCTATGACCATGCTTTGTTGTTGCACAACAACAACACCTACTTATATCAAGCTGGTCAGATTGCCGTTATTTGTCATAAGCCATCGTTTATCGACTGTGAATTAAATATATGACGAGCCACGTTTGTTGTTGTACAACACACAAGTGTGCAACAACAACACATACTCAATATAGGTGGCTGAATTTCTGGCGATCACGATATTATTTTATGACAGACACTGTGTCGCCAAGACATAGCGTCGTTTACATTATTGTCAGCATATAAGATGACACAAGTGCCCGAGTTATAGTTTAATGAATTAAAAGACTTTTCACTTCAGTTGAAAATAACAGATTGATTTTTATTTATTCTGCCAAACTACAAGAAACCTTTTTGAATATTAATTCCAGCTTAAGTAAATACAAGAAAGTTTAATACATACATACATTTAATTTAAACATGTGTTCTGAATTAAGGTAAATAAAACATGTGTACTTGAAATACTTTAAATACATTTCCTATTTAACTGTTTTTCTTTAGTTTGACATTAATATTTATTGACATTGAAATTCGTCCTACTTAAATTCTGAAGAATTGTCACACTTAAGAGAGCAATAAATTTAATTGTTTATGACTCGGCATTTTCTGGTTTCTTTAACTATTTGTTGTTGTTGTTTGAAGTGGTGGTGTAATTTGCTGTAGTTGCTTGGTGGTTTCTTGGTTACAGTTGCTTATGTGTTGTTGTTGTTGTTGCTGTTATTGTTTTGAAGCAGCGGTGTAACTTGCTGTAGTTGCTTGCTGGTCTCTTGATCATAGTTGGTACTGTAACTCCCGCTGCTTAACACTTTTAACTTTAAATTTATTTAATCACCCTTTTTTTTATAAAATAAAAAGAACTTGGTTTTTAAATAATTTTTTATTAAAGTTTACTTTTTCGAATCTATCTTAAGACTAATTAAAATTGCTTCTTTTCGGTACTATATATAAGTTAATCTTTTTGATTACGAAAAAATATAAAAAAATATTTTTTATTGAGCTTATGCTCTTTATTCTTTAAATGCCGAACTTAAACTAATTTACAATAATTATTCTTAAAATGAGGAAAACTCTAAAATGCACTAATTTTGATTTATTTTAATTCCGGGAATTCTTTATGTGGGAAACGCTGCCGCGAGTTATGTTATCTATTAAATTGGATTTCAAAAAAATATATCTAACACAGCTCCCCAACTGGAGCTTAACCCTCTAACTCCCCATTTTTTGATTTTGTTCAAAAATTAATACTAGGTCAAGAACACTAATAAAAAAAGATCTGTCGTCTCAAAATTTCGATTAGGTATATATTTAAGCCGGTGCATTCAATAAACTGCACCCCGCCTGTAGGCGGACCTGGGTCATCAGCAGTAAAAAAATTATGTCAAATTTAGGGAAAGAAAAATATTTTATTGAATAAAAAGTAATAAAAAAGTAAAAATTTATTTTGTGTGAAAAGTTAAGAAGCAAGACTTTGAAGTCGAATTGCAGAGGTTTAAATTGCACTTTGTGCAGTACGCTTGAGTTTCTGACATACATCCCGGTAGCTTGCACATTTTTTTGCCTGATCTGTCGGCAAACGCACACCAATGACTCATATTGTCATAACGAATATCATCTGTTGGAGTATAAGCCTTCTTTGCTTTAGGTGGTTGTGTGGTCACTGGTCGGCCCACTTGCCGATTTTCTGGAGACGAATTAATTGCACACAATGATTCAGCCACTTCTGTTCGGAATTTTGGTAATTGAGTAGATCGATCTCCTTTGTGCAAGCGATGGAAAAGAACGTAGGCGTTCACCATTGCAACATCCAACAAATGAAAGAAGATACGATTGGTCCACTTTCTAGTCTTGACGCGTATGTGGTAGCGACCTATTAGCCCATCCATGAGGTCGACTCCACCCATATGACGGTTATATTCTCTTATTATGAATGGGCAGTCAACTTCCGTCTGTTGTTTTGTTTTACGATCCCAACGTTTTGCCTTTTGTGGTTGTTCGTCAATATTTCGGGACACAAATGGCTTGATACCAACGTAAGTTGATAGCAAGCGAACAGTTTTGTTGTCCTTCCATAGAACATTACTTATGTCGATTCCATATGCGTTGGCAATATATTCCTCAGAATAGCCTCGCTGAACCTTTTTGCTAGCCAACTCTACTTCATTTGACAACTTGATATTTGGAACACGATTTGCGCGCACTGTACCCAAACTATAAATTCCTCGGCTTTTGAGATACGTCACCAATCCCAGCGATGTGTAAAAATTGTCGAAATACACAATATGATTGACATTGTTCACAATTTTGCTTGACAAGCGAATCACGACATTCGACGAAGCGCCAAGATCTGGTGCATTTTCTGGAATTACGTTATCGCCAGCACCAGAATAAATTTCGAAAGAATATAATAAGCCGGAAGAATCACAAAGAGCAAAAAGCTTTGTTCCCCACTTGTGAGGTTTCACTTGAGTGCCCAGGTCCGCCTACAGGCGGCCTCAACGAATTTAACACTGTAAACTGCTAAATGCACCTAAGTATACAAATTGCATCTTTTTCTAAATGATAACAGTTTTTTCTACTCACCGATAATTTTTTTTTATTCAATTGGATAATTTTTCGATTTTTTATGAATTTTTTTAAAAACTTCTTATTCGCGAAAATTAAAAAAACACCTTTTCTTGGCAAACTTCCACTTTCAATTAACATAACTGCTACAAAACACGTGCTAGAGCAAAGCCAAGCATAGCAATAGATACATACACATTCCTGTTGCACACGAAAATACCGTTAGCCGCAAAAATAGTTAACCCCTGGGTGCTAAAGCTCTACAGAAAAACCCCGCCTAGAGGCGGACTGGGGAGTTAGAGGGTTAAACAATTTAAACGACCGATTTGTTTTACAACGTAAACTGAATTGATTCTTTATTGAAATATTTTTAATAAAGTAAGCTGTTAATTCATTCTTATATTTATGCTTAGTTTACAATGTTCTATTTATTAATTATTGCTGCACTTCTTCCAGGAAATTTGTCGTGTGTTGTTGTGCAATTTTTGGTTTGCGTTTCCGTTAATTAAAGGTGTCAACGTTCGCTTGCCCTTGGCGGCTTCGTGGGTGCTTGTTGTTGTGTCTGTTGTGTTGTTGTTGTGGCATACATAACTCGCGCGTGTTAGAGTTTCGCAAGCCAGACGCTTGGTCAGCGCATAAGCTGGGAACGGATGTTGCTCAATTTAGTGGAATCGCTATGTTGAAGTTTATTTGTAATGTGAGGTGTTAACTCTTCCTTCCTCAAATCGATTGTCCTCAATCGTCAGGAATCGCTAGAAATAGGGTAGGTCATTGATGTTTGGTATAGAATTCGCTGCCTTGTATGTGGAAGTTTGGCTAAGGGTACTATTATCCTTCTCTACTTCCTTAATGATTATTGTTGATTTGCTGCGTAGGTATTTTATTGCTATCGCCATCAAAACCATGATGATAGCTAGGGCCGATATTATTCCGGTTCTATTGTAGGTAACTGTTCCTCTAATCATTTCAATTGCATCAGTGTTCCTTATGTGCAGATCGTGAAGATTCTCTAATGATAGCAAATTGAATCGCTGCATTTCTAAAGGAGTTGGTTGGATAATTGCTGGTGTGACCTCTAATGATGAAGCTAACAAGTTATGAAATGTTCTGTTGTTGATTCTCACTATACTGTTGAGAAATTTAATGACATACGTTCCTTTAAGATTGTAGTTAATCGTTTCGCTAGTGAGGGTACCGTTGAAATCGTTCAATAGTATTATTCCTGCAGAGATTTCCTCTATGGTTGGGATGTGGTGACTGTTTGTAATATTGCATTTAGAGTTTAAACCTTTTATAATTTTACTTATGCAAGTTTCATTACTTAATCTAACTAAATAATTTTGTTTACAAATATTCATAGAATTGTATAATATACATAGTTTGCTTATTCCAAAGATTTCGTCTTTGTTTATAAGTATTTCATTATAAGATGTTTTTATAATCAAATTATTTTTCTTTATTGGTTTAATTATAACTTTTCTGTAAATATTATTTGTTGTAATTGGGAGCTTAATAACATACATTATATCTGTTCCATTATATAAGACATTTACATTTGCGTATTCTAATGCCTCCTCTACATTATTGAATGGCATGTTTTCTTCTTTTAACTTTTTGATTGCTAGTTCTAATTCAAATTTATTTAATAAAATAGAGTTTATTACATTGTTTTTAGCCCAAATGATGGCATATTTAATATTAATTAGATTTTCCTTAACTAGTCTTAATCTATTTTGATAGTTATTTGTTATTTCATCTAAAAATGAACTTTCTTTTTTTATGGTATTAGTTATCTCATTTGTTATTAACGTCAAATTTTTAATTCTTGCGCTGAAGGCTTCGTTTATGATAACTTGTTCATTATTGTTTTTTATCAATTCATTTATGGATTTATTAACAATTTCTATATCCTCGTGATCTGGCGTACCAGCGATGTACTTCCAGGCTGTTCCTAAAAAGTTAAGCGATCTTTTGGATCTAGATTTACAAATTGGTTTTATCATTTCTAAAATATGAATTGTTTGTAATAGTTCTTGATTTAAAAGGGGGTACATAATGTGTTGTTTTGGAATATTTGCTTTAATAAATTTTTCCGAATCTTTCAAGAAATTCTCGTACTGATTGAGGTTAATTAAGTGGATAAATTTGAACGTTCCGTCTTGTATTTTTGCGTATCCGTCATTTATTGAAATTAAATGGTTAGTTGTATAGTTCAGTATTTGTAGGTCGGCGTTTACCGTGGTAAAAAGAAGTCTGTAAAGAGAGAAAAAAAAAATTGTTTGTTAAGATATGTGTACGGTTCGTCCTGTCTCTGTTATAATCGTACTGTTTTTGTCTTCTTTCACTATTTGTTTTTTATATTGGGATGAAAGCTTTGATCCTAATCTTTTATTAATTTTTACATAGATAACGTCTCCTGGATTATATTTTTTTATTGCTTTACGTTTTTTATTGTGATATTCTAAGTCAGCTTTTTGTTTTTCCTCTAGTCTTGTTACGTCGTCCTTCCTATCCTTTTCTAGTTTTTGTGCATCTGTACTAACTGTTTTCCCAAAGAATATTTCTACCGGTTTTTTCTTGGTAGTAGAGTGTATGGTCAAATTGTACTCGTAGACAGCTTTCATTAACAGGTCATGAAAGGAAGTGTGGTTATTTTTTGTTTTTAAACATCTCATGATTTCAGAGATGGTTGAGTGCAATCACTCGACTTGACCGTTGGATGAGCTAGTGTAGGGAGGAGTAGTGTAAATTTCTATGTTTTATTGATCTTTCAACAAAAAGGATATGTTGGCAGAGTTAAGGGATTTTTCGTTGTCAATAACCACTGTTTTCGGAGAACCAAACGCTATTATTAATTCTCTTAGGGGTTCTTTAATATCTTCTGTCGCTTTGGATTTTAAAACTTTGGCTTGGGCGTATTTGGAAAATTTATCTATTGCTGTAAGGACTAAATTTTTCTCGGTGGAATAAATATCGATATGTATGATATCACCTGGGTTGCTTGGTATGGGAGTTGCTTGCATTTCTGGTTTACTTGGGTGTCTGTCATATTTTTGCTCTTTACAAACACTGCATTGTCTAACTGTTCTCTCTATTTTTTCTTTCATTTTTGGGAAGTAATATTTTTGAATAATTTGATTTTTGTTTTCTTGGCTATTTCTATGGGCTCTTGTATGTTCTTTTATTATTATTTCGTCCTGGTCACTTTCTGTAGTTATATCTTTTACCATTGATTGTGTGAATCTTACTTTATATTTTCCGAAATGTATTGGGTAAAAATTTTGGATTTTCCCCATGATTTCTTCAGTAGTAAAAAGGCCATTGATTAGGTTTGGATCTAAGTATCTTTTAAAAATTGCGATTAGATTTTCTTCGGTATATTCAGTTTGTTTTAAAATGTGCTTGTGGTATTTTGGGAAAGGAATTTCAAATTTATAAATATTTTCTTCTTCGTCTAATAGTAAATGAAGTTGATTCTTAAATACATTTATAGGAGCTTCGACGGCAGGGATGAGATTGTGTGATGAACTTTCATCACTATGGATTGAAGCTGATGTTGAATTTATTTGGGAATGTTGGGGTGGTCTAGAGAGGGCATCTGCAACTATGTTCGTTTTTCCTGGTTTGTAAACGAGTTCATAGTTGTATTCTTCTAATGCGGCTTTCCATCTTTTAATTTTAGTGTTATTGTTTTTGTTGCTTAAAGCATACGTAAGGGGTTGGTGATCTGTGAAGATCTTAACCCGTGCAGTACCGTACAGGTAATTGCGAAGAGATTTAAGTGCCCAAATAATCGCAAGCATTTCACGCTCGTTAGTCGCGTAATTTTCTTCCGCCATTGATAGCGTATGGGATATGAAAACTATGGGTTTCTCATCTTGTGCTAAAACAGCACCTAAAGCGTATTTGGACGCGTCTGTGGTGAGATGGAGTTCTTTAGTGAAGTCGGGGTCACTGAGGATGACGTCTCCTGACGTCAAGGAGTTTTTAAGTTTCTCAAATGCTTCAATAGCTTCTGCGTTCATGTTGATTATTTTTTTCTTCGACATATTTTTGGACACGCGTCCGTCTTCCCCTCTCAAAAGAGCCGTTAGGGGTTTTGCGAGTCGAGCATAATCTTTTATAAAACGGCGATAATAGCCTGAAAGCCCTAAGAAAGACCGAAGGTCTTTTAAAGTTATTGGCAAAGGATGTTTTCGAATGGCATCTACCTTGGATGGATTTGTTTTTATTCCGTTTGATGAGACTAAGAAACCTAAAAATTCCACTTCGGTTTTTAAAAACTCGCATTTGTCTAGTTGGCATTTCATATTGGCTTTTTCTAATGTTTCAAAAACTTTTGTAATATTAGCAATATGTGAGGCTTCGTCTTTACCAAAGATAACAATGTCATCGATGTAGACAAAACAAATTTTACCAATGTGTTCGCGTAAAATGTCATCTAATGCTCGCTGAAAAATGGATGGAGCATTTTTAAGACCGAACGGTAACCTTGTAAATTCGAACTTTCCATTATTTACAGAAAAAGCTGTCTTTTCTATATCACATTCTTTTAATGGAATCTGATGAAACCCGCTTTTAAGATCAATTACTGAGAACCATTTGTTATTGCCTAGTTGGGCGAGAACGTCGTTTATTTCCGCTATAGGGTATCTATCCGCTATGGTAACTGTGTTGAGTTTTCGATAATCTATTACAAGTCTATACTTTTTTTCACCGGATGCGTCAAGTTTTTTGGGAACAATCCACACTGGTGAATTGTATGGAGACCTAGAGGGTCTTATTATTCCGTCATTAAGGAGTTGTGACACTTGTTTTTCAACTTCATCCTTGAGTGATATGGGGTAGGGATAATATTTTGAATATATGGGGGTATCTGTATTAGTTCGAATTTCTGGTTTTACTGTTGTGGTATATGTTAGTTTTTCATCTGGTTCTGTAAATAGTTTCGAAAATTTCGAAATGGTATTTTCTATGGCATTTTTTTGTTCGTGAGTCAGGTGGTCTGTTCTTAATTGAATGGTATTAACGTCTTGGGATGTCTGTTGTTTAATTTTCACCTTGATCGCGTTTTTAATTAGCATTATGTTTTCCTTAGCATATATTACTGCTGATAGCTGTTTAAGGCTATCGTTTCCAATAATCCGTGGAAGGACCTCAGTGTTGGCAAAATAAAGAATTTAACTGTACAATCGGGTTTTCCAAAAAGATTTGCAAATGTGTGGTGCGTAATTTTTGTTTGCCCTCCGACCGAGTTGGCGTAAAAGGGTTGTTCGTTGGGATTTGTTTTTTTACGAAGCATGGCTGTATGTAATTTTTATTGCTTCCTGTGTCGATGAGAATTTTAATAATTTGTCCGCTCTCCGTTTTACTTTCGAAGTATGGCAACGAAGAGCTCGCTAATCTAAAAAATGGATGTCGGTATGGTCAATAGTTTCTTTGTGGTTATAGATATTGTTACTATTATCAGTATTAGTGATCATTTCTTGTCCATATTCTTCTACTGATTGCTCATAGTTAGCATCTTCTAAGGTCATTGTGTTTTCGTAGTGTTGTTGTTCGTCTTCATAATATTGTTGTTCATCTGTATAGTATTGTTGGTCGTCTCTAGTTTCGATGTGAAAGTTTCTTTGTATTTTGTTAGGCGGTACCATGTGTTGTGATGGTGGTGCGGTTTCCCTTTTAATAGGATATTGTATTGGTCTGTTAGGGGGTCTATTCATATAGTTGTATCTGTGTGAATGAATGCTGGGATCTATTTCCATTTGTTCTACTCGGGGTCTTGGTACTGTATGGAAGGGTCGAAAAACTGGTTGCATTGGTTGCATTGGTTGCATTGGCCTTTGGAAACCTTGAAGTCCACTGAATCTATTCTGTTGTTGAAAATTTCTGAAATAGTTTTGATTTGGGTTCTGGTGTGTTGGCATAGTAGGCTGTTGTGGTAAGTATGTTAGTTGTGGATGAAACTGTTGTCTATTGAATTGGGGACGAAAACTTTGCTGCACAAAGTTTGGTTTTTTCGGCTGTGGTGGTGGAACTGATTGCCTTAAGTTTGCATGTTGCGCTCTGTAGCCTTGATTTTCCATCTTTAGGTTCCTTTACTCCCAAAAGTCTAGGCAAATCTCCTCTGAGACCTCTAATAAAGGTGTCTAGGGCCTTATCCCGGTAGGTTTTACTGAGAACATTTAATGTTTCGCGACTTGTTTCTATTGCAGATATTTTATTTAATATGAGAGATAGGTGGGTATAAACCTGCTGATAAAATTCTTGAAATGATTGGTTGCCTTGGACCAATGAAGTTAGCTGATATTCAAGAGTGGTAACATCTCTTTTATCAGCGTAGGGGAGAGTAAGGCATTTGGAAATTGCTTTCCAATCAAGGGGTGTATTATATGATTCCAAAGCGGCATCCGCATTGCCTATTATTTTGTTGCGGATAACGCTGAGGATTCCAAAGTATCGAGGGGTGCCTTTGGTAGTTTCATAAATGGAGAGGATTCGCTCAACGCTTTTCCTCCATGAACTAAATTCCCCTGGATTGCCAGAGAAATCGCGTAAGCTCCGTACCACGTCTGGGATCTTGTCTAGGTCCGTGAACTGTCCTACATACTGTTGTTGTATGGTCTGGTCCGTTGCGTATTCAAAACCTGAATTCTGTACCGCTGTCGATTCTAAATACTGTCTTCCGTCTGTCTGAAGTACCCTCATTACCATTGAGGATACCATATTTTCAAGTTCAGTCCGAGAATTATTTGTATTCGGGGTTTGATCATTGTTGTTGGTCGTAAGGACCGAAGGCCTAATTAAATTATTCGGGTTTGACATTATTTATGAATTGATTAAATTTCAATTAATAGAACAGTTATTTTTGAAATAAATTTTTTCTTCGTTTGTAAATAATTTTCACTATAATATTAGTTTGTTTTATTTTATCGTTTTGGTTTTTATTTATAACTGGAAGGTCCGGCTTCTTGAGCTACAACTTCCAGTTCGAATTTTTATTATAATAGGAAAAATTTTGTTATATTTTATTTTATTTAAGTCTCTTTTTTTCTCATTTATTTTTATATTTATTATACACTGGAGGGTCTGGAGTTCAGATTCGCAGTGTTGATGTTTGTTTATAATTTTTTTGTTTTTATAATGTTAGTTTCAAAAATTTTGTTGTTTGATTAAAATTTTCTTTAATTTTTAAAAATTACTTAAAATAATTCCTTGAATCAAAGTTACTTAAATAATTTCTCTTTAGAATTTCTACAAAAAATTTTTTTAATATATGACACAATATCTTAATATTACTTACAATACTAAAAACATCATTCCTCCTGTATTATTATAGTGGTGTTGCTCCGGTTTATCCTGTTGTAGGTGACTAAGGCACCAACTTATAACTTCACAATACAGGCCGCTCCTTCTACCGAATGAAACTCTTGAATGACGTTTTGTTTCTGAGACCCAGGTCCTGCACTACTTAAGGGCTTCTACGTTGTTTTTTTTTTTTTTTTTACGTTGTTTTTTTTTTTTTCTCAGCGACGAGGCACTTGGTGTCGATTTATGCTTTCTTTTAAGGTTGGATTTTTTTTCAAGACGAGGCACTTTGCGTCGATTTATATTAATAAAAATCCTTTGTGAAATGTGAATTAGTGTTTTAAAGTTTCAACGACGAGGCACTTTGCGTCGAATTATGTGAACAAACTTAACTACTTTTCAACTTTAAATTTTTTAAACACGAACGCGACCTGGGTCCCTGCTCGGGCGCCAGTTAATCTTTTTGATTACGAAAAAATATAAAAAAAATATTTTTTATTGAGCTTATGCTCTTTATTCTTTAAATGTCGAACTTAAACTAATTTACAATAATTATTCTTAAAATGAGGAAAACTCTAAAATGCACTAATTTTGATTTATTTTAATTCCGGGAATTCTTTATGTGGGAAACGCTGCCGCGCGTGTTGGAGTTTCGCAAGCCAGACGCTTGGTCAGCGCATAAGAGTTTTAAGTTTTAATTAAACAAGAAATAAAAAAAACAAATTTTTATTTCTTTAGTTTTAACTTTTATTGGATCTTCGATCTTTCGAAGTAAATTATTAACTGTTCTTAAAACTAGCTTAAGGTGGTATTTATAATAACTTAATTGCTATTCTTGCAATTTTCATCGATAGGGTATTCGTTTGTATTGGTTAATAATTCTTTGGAATTATTAGCCAATGATTATTGAAAATCCATTTCTTCAGAATTAAAGTTAAATTTGTTTATTGCATTTTTGTTTCCATAGAATTTTGTCGGTGTGAACGGAAATGCAATTTATTTTAAGTTAACAAAAGACGAAAGTGCAATGTAAGCTTTTATATTTCTTTTATTAATTTAATAACATTTTCGTTTCCACAGAACTTTGTCGGTGTGAACGGAAATGCAATTTATTTTAAGTTAGCAAAAGGCGAAAGTGCAATGTGAGCTTTTATATTTCTTTTATTAATTTAATAACATTTTCGATTCTACAGAATTTTGTCTGTGCGAGCGGAAATGTTATTTTTATGAGAATGGATGTATTGCAGGTATTCTATGAGTCTGCATATTTGTTATGGGAACGGAAAAGACGTTTGTAAGACATATTATATTATTGCTAAGGGCTTTATTATAACACCCCCACCGTTAGATTGAGGCTCCGACGAAATTTGCAAGGTTGATGTACTTTTAAAATATCTAAGTACTATAATAATGAATATAATAATTAAAAATACAAATACATTTGTACTTAGGTTAACAATTGTATGTTTTCTATTAGTTATTGATATTTCGTTTAGATTGTCTTCATAATTTTGTTGTTTTAAAAATAATGTTTCTAATTTTATGTGTTCAATGGTTACATTTCTTTCTTTTATTTTTGTCATATAATGGGGCATTATAAATTTATCGTATGTTTTTATATTAAAATTAAAAAATGTTTCATTTTGAACATTGATCTCATAATTTTCAAATCTTATGACAAAGTTTCCTTTTGGTTTTAATGGTATATTATTACAATTCTGTTTGACTTCCAAATTGAAGTTTTTGAAGATTAAAATACCTGTTGTTATTTCTCTTACTTCGGTTTCGTTAAAATAATCTAATTTACAATTGGCTTCTTGAAGATTAATTATGTCTTCGATACATTTATCGTTTAACTTAACTAGATTTTTCTTTAGATTATTTTCTGGATTTATGTTAAATGGTTTATTGTTTATGTCTAACAAAATCTTTCTGTTTGTTAGGTATAGGGATTTATTATTGGCGTTAGGAATTGATTCAAAAACTATTTGTGAATAGCTTTCCTTTGAAAAAATTGGAATTTTAAGTATGATAATGATTATATTGTTTTGAAATACAACAGTTATTTTAGTATTCACGTAGCTGTCTATGTCATTTATTAGGTCCAGATCGGTTTCGGAAAATATGTTTGAGGGTATGACGTCCATTTTTCCCGAGAATATTATGTGTCCAATGTCTTCGATATGGTCTTGTAATAATGATATGTCGTTATCTACTCTGTAAATAAATTGTAAAAACTCAATCTCGTCTTCGAGACTAGCTATCCTCTTAGGAATAAAATTTCGCATAGTGCTTAAAGAATTTTCTATAACCTTTTGTTGTGAGTTTATATGGTTTGTAATATTCTGAATTTGTGAAGCTAATGATTTATTAATGAGGATATTTTTATCTATTTTTGAATTGAGGTTTCTATCGTTATCTTCTAGTTCGGTCAATATTTTGTCAATCTTTATTTCATCGTCTGAGTCCATTGTTCCAGTTATGTATTTTAGTCCTTTTCCAACGAAATTCATAAGTCCTCGTTTTTGTTTTGAATGTGGTATCAATCCATGTATTTTTTCTTTTAGTAGAAAAAACTTCTTTTTAATTGTCTCTAGTGTTGTCCGTGCGTTTAATGAAGATGATCTAAGTGTTTCTAAATTTCTATTTATTATGTCAGTAGTTTCTTCGTATTTTGTCATGTTTACTAGGTGTAATATTTTTTTATATTGTTCTATTAGTTTTTGTTCTCCGGTCTTTATAGTTAAATAACCATTGTTGATTGTTAAATCTTGTATGTCTAACTGTTGTCCTTTTACGAGAGTAATTATAGTTAAAATTACCAAAGTTGTTTTGTATGCTGCCATTCTGAATCTGTAAGAGAATTAAATTTTGGCGTTTATTGTAGGGTTCGCATTGTCTTGAAATTTTTTCTTAGGTTTAATATGTGATGTGTAATATTTTAGACCTGTTTTGTTATCAATGACATGGTCAGTATCTATTTTATTTGCAACGATCTTCCTGTACTTTGAGTGGTTTTTTCCACCTCTTATTTCTTTAATGAAATTCGGACCAGGTTCTATGACTTGATCTACTCTGTCTTTATTAATTTTATTTATCACTTGTTCCTTTTTTTGTTGAATTTTGGTTTCAATTTCAGGATATTTGTCTATTGTAATTTTCCCGTTAACAAAGTCGATTGGTCTTAAATTAGTTGTACTGTGGATGGAATTGTTATAGAAGTTAATTATGCGGAGAATTTTTTCTTCTACTGTATCTGTACTATTTTTGTCGTCATGTTTTAGAAGTCGAATATGTTCGTTGATGGTGTTATGTAATCTTTCTATGTCCGCGTTAGATGTGTGGTTACTGTTAGATGTAAAGTGAATCTGAATGCCTTCGTTGTCTAAGAACTCTTTCATTGGGATGGCCTTAAATCCTAACTCGTTATCTGTTATTATCTTAGTCATTTTTCCTTGGGTACTGATAAATTGTAAGATTTTTGACTTGAATTCTGTCCAAGATCTGTGCATAATTCTATAAGCTTGGGCGTGTTTTGAAAATTTATCGATAAATGTAAGAAATAGTTGTTTTTCAAGGGTATAAAAAACGTCTACATGAATTATTTCGTTTGGTTTGCTAGGAGTTTCGGTGATTTTTAGAGGTATTTTTAATGGTTTTCTAGTGTATTTCTCAGTATTACATATTTCGCAATTATTTATAAACATAGTGATTCGTGTCTTCAAATTGGGATGATAAATTTCATCTATTAATTCCTTGTAAACTTGATCTATTCCTCTGTGGTTGTTTCTTTTATGTTCTTCCTCTATCAATCTAGCAAGTTGTTCTTCATCCGTTGTATCTCTAAGTATTTTTTTACATTTAATCACCTTAAGTGTAGGAAATATTTCGCTGTGAACTGTTTGGAAAATATGGTAAAATTCATCGTCTATCAATATGGCATTTAGTCCTTTAGGGTTAAAGTGATTTTTTAAAAGTGTTATTGTTGTTTCTCTATCTAAATCTTTAGTATATATAATTTTTCTCTTATTACTAAATATATTTATATTCCTTATTTTTAATGATCCTGATGAAGATTTATTTATCACTAATTGATTTTTGAATATGTTGATTGGGGATGAAGTTTCCTTTATTGTTGTAGGACTGGATTCTAGGGTATTTATATTAATACATTCGGGTTCAATTCTAGATAGTGCGTCTGCATTACTGTTTTTTGTTCCTTTCTTGTATTTTATTTCATAGTCAAATTCAGATAGCTTTAGCCTCCATCTAACTAATTTCGAATTTGGTTCCTTAATAGAGAAAAGCCATGTTAGGGGTTTATGGTCGGTTTCGATCAAGAATTTACGTCCAAAGAGGTAAGGTCTAAAGTATTTAGTAGCCCAAACGATTCCTAATAGCTCCTTTTCGATTGTGCTATAGTTGATTTCATGTTCATTAAGGGTACGGCTAGCGTAACATAATGGGTGATCGTTTTGTGAGAGGACAGCGCCTAAAGCGTAATTGCTAGCGTCTGTGGTAAGAGTGAATTTTTTTGTGAAGTCTGGGTAATGTAGGATGGGGTCATTAATTAAAAATCTTTTTAGAGTGTTAAAGCTTTCTTGATATTTAGGATCGGAAATATTAATTTTAGCGTTTTTCTTTAAATAACGTGTCATTGGTTTTGCTATGAGGGAGTAGTCCTTTATGAACTTCCTGTAGTAGCCAGTAAGTCCTAAAAATTGTTTAATTTGCTTGGGAGTTTTGGGGATTGGGAAATTCTTGACGCATTCTATTTTTTTGGGGTTTGCTTTTATTCCTGTTGGTGTTACTATATGTCCGAGGAATTCTGTTTCCTTTTTTAAGAATTCAGACTTATCTAGTTGGATCTTAAGGTTGGCTTCTTTTAAGCAGTTAAAAATTAATTTAATTGAATTGATATGCATTTGAAGAGAGGTTGAAAAGAATATTATATCGTCCAGATAGACGAGGCAAATTTTATTAATGTAATCTCTAAGGATGTTATTCATTAATCTTTGGAATGTCGCTGGAGCTGTCTTCAGTCCAAACGGCATTCGTATAAATTCATAATGACCTCCTTCAACGCTAAAGGCAGTCTTATGAATATCGTCTTCCTCGATCTCTATTTGATGAAATCCTTTTGCCAAATCTAGTGTGGTAAAATACTGGCATCTTCCCAGTTTATCTAATATTTCATCTATGTTGGGGATCGGGAATTTGTCATCTACCGTTACTTCATTGAGTTTTCGGTAGTCAATGACAAGTCTCCATTTAGATTTTCCGCTTGCATCGGCCTTCTTAGGCACAATCCAAATTGGTGCTGAATATGGAGAATTACTATTCCTAATTATTTTATTATCGAGCATTTCTTTTATTTGAGTCTGTACCTCGTTTTTATGAATATAAGGATACCTATATGATTTAGTGTTTATTGGGATGTTGTTGCTCGTTCTAATTTGATGTTTAATGGCTGAAGTAAAAGTTAATTTAGTGTTTTCTTGGTAGAAGATTTCTGAATATTTATTTATTACTGCCATAAGTTGTGTTCTTTCTTCGATATTGAGATGATCTGTTCGAATTTGTTCTCTAAGTGGTTTATTTTCACTTGTATCGATAATGCTAAAATTTTCGCTATCCACCTTCTGTGTGAATACGTGATTTAATTCGGACATCAGATTGAGTTCTATTTCGTTGTTTTCTACGTTTAAAATTCCTTCATTCACAATTTTTCATCCTTCCTGTTCCTTAAAATATATTAGTTCGGTGTTAGGGGCTATTTGTATCTTATAACTATGGCCTTCTTCGCCTTTAAAGTAGATAGGTAATTTTTGTCCGTTTAATTGTATTGTATTGTCTTGATAGTTAATACAGGCATTTAGTGGTCTTAAAAGGTCGTTCCCAATTAGACCGTCGTAGAAATTGTGGAATTGAATGATGTAGAATTCGATTGTGTCTAAAGTTATTCCGAATTCAGTGAAAGTTTTTATCTTAGCTTTTTTATCGGCATAAATTTCGTGTTGCAGAGTTTTTATTGAAAAAGGATTTGTTTGATAAATCCATTTTGGATGGCATATTCCTGGATTTAGTATTGAATTAGTTGCACCTGTATCTACTATTAATTTTATAAATCCTAATTTGGTCTTTATTTTTATATGTGGAATTCTTCCGAGGCACAATGACGAAAATTTTCGTTAGAATTGTGCGTTATCTCATGGTTGTTGATGTCCATCGGCTCAGGTATTGGAAATTGGTTGTTATTATTTGGTTGATGGAACATTTGTTGGTTTCTGTGTTGGGGTACGGAGTTTTGTCTCTAATAATTACTATACGATTGGGAATTCTGTATATTATTAGGTCTTCCTTGTGGGTTGAAATTTTGTTTATTGTGTGCAACAAAATCCTGTCTGTTTTGTTGACTAGGGTTTTGTTGGTTATGTGGATGAAAATTCTGTCTATTTTGGTAACTAGAACTCTGTTGGCTATGTGGATAAAAATGTTGTCTATTCTGTTGATTGTATCGGTTAGAATTCTGTTTGGTTTGTTGATTAGGATTAAAGCTATGCCCATTTTGTTTCGATATTTTTGGTTCGAAGTTGTTTCGAACAAAATGTTGTGAATTGTCTATCCTGAGGTGAGCATATCCAGCCTCGAAAAGGATATTCATGGCTCCTTCGAGTGTGTTTGGATTTCTACAGGCTAATATCGTTTTCATGGGTTCGGGAATTTTTGATTTAAATATATTAAGGGCGGTGCGTGAATTGTTTTGTGTAATTACGTTTGTTGCCTCCTGTCCTTGTCCGATAACGAATATTGTTTTGTTGTTAAGTCGTCTTAGTTTGCTTTTAATCTCTTCAAAAAATTCTAAGCTTGTAGTTTTAAATGTGGTAGCCCTAAGTGAATCGAAAAGGTCGTCACAACTTAATCTATCTCCGAAGTTATTTTGGAGAACATTTTTTACGTCTTTCCATGAAATTGCGTGGCAATTTATTTCTATTATTTCCCTAGCTTTTCCTTTCAGTCTACTTTTAGATATGTCGGAAAAGAGTCCCTGTGATAATTCGTCATATGTCTGTAATATTGGGTGTATTTTGTCTATTAAATTTAGGAAAGTTTGTAAGTCTCTTGTATCTCCGTTGAATTCTGGGAGATTCCCCAAGTATTTGATAGGATCAAACTTTATTTGGTTAGTCATGATTTTATTGTATATTTTTCTTAATTCTTAATGATGATACAAAAATTATTTATTGTTTTTTACCCCTTAATAGATGCTTGTAGAAATGTAATCTGTATTGGGCCTCCTTCTTGTATTCTTCTAGATTAGGGTCCTCTAATATGTCTTGTGTAATATGAAGGTATATTGGTTTGGCTCCGTCTTTTAGAGGTAGGGCGGTGAATGATGATATTGGTAGGAAACTTTTAGGATGTTTGCTGATATCTTCCGGTAACATCTAGTGTCCGTATTTTTCGATGAGTTTGATTGTTTCGCTAATGAGTGTTTCCTCGTTGTCGTAGTCTGCTTCTGTTGGTGTTCCCGTCTTATTAATTGCTTCCCACACTAGTTGCATACACTTAATTTTTGCAGCTGTACTTGGTTCTTTGTTTAGTTCTTTCTCGACTTCTTCGTATGATTTTATAGGATTTTTTGATCTTGGCATGTCCAAAAAAGATTGTTCAGAATTTTCGCGTTCTCGTTTTGCACTTAGTGTTGATTTTTTTTTCTTTTTGGGAAGTTTTTAGAGAAAATTTTTTTTTCACAATTATTGTCCACACTTTATGTTGTTTCGAAAAAATTTTACTGTTATTTGGAAAAAATGTTGTTTGTCCACACGCGCTTTCAATTTGTTCAATATGGCTTACTTTACTTTTGCAGAACTAATATATTTTTCCTTTGTTTGAAAAAAATGTCACTTAAGTTATTTTTATTTTTCCTTCTTTGTCACTAAATGTCACTAAATGTCACTAAATTATTTTTATTTTTCCTTCTTCGAAAAATGTCACTAAGTTAATTTTTATTTTTCCTTCTTCGAAAAATGTCACTAAGTTATTTTTATTTTTCCTTCTTCGAAAAATGTCGCTTAGTTGAGGTTTTTTTTTTTTTATTGATATGCCATTAAGTATTTAGATACACAAAAGGATTTATTTTTTATCCTTTTTTGGCATATCCTACCGACTGCGCCAGTTTTAAGTTTTAATTAAACAAGAAATAAAAAAAACAAATTTTTATTTCTTTAGTTTTAACTTTTATTGGATCTTCGATCTTTCGAAGTAAATTATTAACTGTTCTTAAAACTAGCTTAAGGTGGTATTTATAATAACTTAATTGCTATTCTTGCAATTTTCATCGATAGGGTATTCGTTTGTATTGGTTAATAATTCTTTGGAATTATTAGCCAATGATTATTGAAAATCCATTTCTTCAGAATTAAAGTTAAATTTGTTCATTGCATTTTTGTTTCCATAGAATTTTGTCGGTGTGAACGGAAATGCAATTTAATTTAAGTTAACAAAAGACGAAAGTGCAATGTAAGCTTTTATATTTCTTTTATTAATTTAATAACATTTTCGTTTCCACAGAACTTTGTCGGTGTGAACGGAAATGCAATTTATTTTAAGTTAGCAAAAGACGAAAGTGCAATGTGAGCTTTTATATTTCTTTTATTAATTTAATAACATTTTCGATTCCACAGAATTTTGTCTGTGCGAGCGGAAATGTTATTTTTATGAGAATGGATGTATTGCAGGTATTCTATGAGTCTGCATATTTGTTATGGGAACGGAAAAGACGTTTGTAAGACATATTATATTATTGCTAAGGGCTTTATTATAACACTTATGCTCTTTATTCTTTAAATGCCGAACTTAAACTAATTTACAATAATTATTCTTAAAATGAGGAAAACTCTAAAATGCACTAATTTTGATTTATTTTAATTTCGGGAATTCTTTATGTGGGAAACGCTGCCGCGCGTGTTGGAGTTTCGCAAGCCAGACGCTTGGTCAGCGCATAAGCTGGGAACGGATGTTGCTCAATTTAGTGGAATCGCTATGTTGAAGTTTATTTGTAATGTGAGGTGTTAACTTATATTATAATAATTGTTATACTTCGTCGGTCTCTTAACTAACTTTCTGCTCTTCTAGCAGAATTTTCTTGATAGGAAAGAAAGTGACGCAGAAGTCGTATAACACTTTCTTTCCATTGCAATTGGCTCTAAATTCTTACTTTTGTCTTTTTTTCTTTGTGTGCATTGTTGATTGGTCAGCGTTTGTTCATTTACACAAACCTACCTGCACTTCTTTCTTAAGATCGAGAAATGAACGATTGGTTAATTGTGTAAATTAATTAATTTTAAACTTATTAGGTTTTTTAAAAAACCATCAGAGCGAACTCTGATGTTTTAACTTTATTTATTTAATTTTGAACTAAGACTAAATTATAAAATATTCTTATGCTAACTTATTGCCTAGAGCTGCACTGCTGTTCCTCTGCTGCTATCATTGTTGTTGTTGTTGATTGATTCGGCTGCATAAAAGTGCCAAGCCATATCTCAGCATAAAAAGATGATTGCGAAATATTAAAGTGCTGCAACGAAAGTCAGCATATAATGTAGAGCGGTTGTTAGCCCACGATGATTGCAAAAGTTAACATAATTAATTAGGTCGGTTATTGACCAACAGTCAGCGCGTGTGTCGTTAACTTATACGCTGTATTACACTAGGAATACATCCGAGTATCCCATCCTCGTCGCCAGTTAATTTTTCGAATTGTTCGAAAATGGAAAAAAAAAACACAATTTGAAATAGTTTAAAATATTACTTTATTTTCCTTGAGCTGTCAATCAACTAACTTAAAATTATTACAACATTTGTTTTTAAAGCTAGTTTTTGCCGTGCCTGCATATATCTATGAATGTGTGTGTGTGTTGCGCTGCGTTGGTCAGCGCTGCCAAAATAGGTTCAAGTGAAAAGTGCAATCAAAGCTTTTCTAAAGCATACTGTGTGAACGGAAGTTGGTCAGACAGAATTCTTAATAATTGTTTGCGAAATTTGGAGTAAACAATTATTAAGAATGTCGATAATTTTTGTTAATTTTATATTATATTGTTTTTACCTGGAAGGAAGGGGCTAACTATAACTACTTATCTCACGATATCGAATTGCGTGAGAACGTCGTTATTTTAAACAGTAGCCACTCAAACGTTATGTTTATTTTACCCGCAATGTTTATTTAACTCGGCGAACTAAACTAAGCCGATACATTAAGCGGAGATGGTTCTGCTGCATCTTCAGCAGAAACATGTGTAGGAGCGTTATACATAACTAGCGTTTGTTCATTTACACAAACCTGCCCGCACTACTTTCTTAAGATCGATAAATGAACGATTGGTTAATTGTGTATGTTCGCTTGCACAATTATGTGTACGGTCACTTTTCCTTCCATGGAATTTTATTAGGGCAGTAGAATGCACTTGTGTTGACTGACTGAAGTTTTTGGTTGCTCAAGTGGATTCGAAGGAATTCGCTTGAGAAATCTGTAAGTAATTTTTAATATTAATTTATTATTGCCACACAAGTTGTGACTTCTTAAAAGTAGTGCGGCATGTTTGCGACACTTACAAGTGGAAATGCAAACATGCAGTTTTCGTGGAATTATATTAAAAATTGAAATTATATTAAATTATATTACCACACAAGTTGTGGCTTAAAAGTGTTTGCTACACAGTAAGTGGGTCGTAAAATAGAAATCATGAGTTTAATAAAAAAATGTACGGTAAAGTGTACTTGGAATTACACCAAGTATACTTTACCAGGAGATAATTTATTATTTGCGTGTAGGGTTACGGGTTCTATTGTAACTCCCCCACCGTTAGATAGAGGCTCCGACGAAATTTGTATTGTTTTTGTTTTTTTCTTATATAATATAAAGAGTATTCAAATTAGTGTTACAATGATTATTAAAATGTCTGTGCTTATGTTTACAATTTTTGTTTTCTCATTTTGAAATATAATTTTATCCAAGTTTTGTTCGTGTTCAATTTGTTTAACATACATGATTCTAGTTTTATTTCGGAAAGTAATGTGTTATTAGAACTTCCTTTACTTCTTGTTATTGCATTAGGCAAAATAAAATTATCATAGACTTTAAGTTTCACATTTGAGTACGTTTTATTACGCACAGTTATTTCACAATTTTCGAATTTTACTAGGAAAGTTCTGTTTATAATTATTTTAACTTTATTGCAATTATGAGAAACTGGCAGAGAATAGAAATTTTTGAAAATTAGTATGCCCGGAAGAATTTCAGTCAGGTTTTCTTGTGTTAATGCTTGCATTTTGCATTGCGCTTCTGTAAAAGATATGTGTCAGGGCAGGGAAGGATATGTGTTCTAACTGTAATTTGCACTAACTGCCAACTTCGGCAAACTGAAAATTATGGCATTGCTGCCGCTCTTGGTATAATTAAAAAAAAGGGAAACCAACCAGTTTTTACGCTAGATTAATTCTAAGTTTTATTTAAAAATTTGTGTCTTATTTATATTAAAATAATACTACTCTAAAATCCCTACTTTCTTAAACTCCTCCTCCAATTTTAATTTCACTCAATACTAAAATACATTGAGTCAGTCGTTTATTAGTTTTTCTTCCATTCATTGGCTGATATTATCGTCGCAGCCAATAAGAAATTATGCTGCGCTTGCATTTACATAGCTGGCTAGGTCAGTGTGACAGCAAATGCATTGATTGCATTACTCACGCTGGCCGTAGTAAAAAGTGTTGCGATTGAATGCAACATGATCAGCATTGGTACAACGTACGAAAGAATAAAAGAAAGAGAACAAATTATTTGGGTTAAATTTGTGTTATTACTAATTGTTTGGCATGTACGGTATAGTGGTCATGCTGTGCCACTACACTTCTTTGAAACTGAAAATATTGTTTAGGCATTCGTCATTAATGCGCACTTAGTTTTTTTGGAGGTTTTCTTTAAAGAATTCTTCGTAAACATTGTTTTCTGAATCTACGAGGATATTGTAGTCATTTAACAAAATTGACTTGTTGTGTATGTTGGGAATTGGTTCCAGAGTAATTTTAGGCAGGTTAGGGTCCTTAGAGTAGTCGGGGATATGAAGGATTATAATAATGATATCGTTTTCAAGTGCTATGGATACTTTGATATTGGTATAGCTATTGAAATCCCTAATAAGGTCGAGTTCCGTTTTAGTTAGTATGTCTGTGGGGATTATTCTAAGTTTGCTAGAGAAAATTTTTTGTCCAACGTCATTTACGTGATCTTGTAGAAGTGAAATATCATTATTTAATTGATATACCTGTTCCATAAAAGTTATTTTGTCTTCGAAGCTTGCAATTTTGTTCTGTAATACGTCTCTGAAACTGTTAAAATAAAGTCCGATGCGAGCTTGTTGGTAATTAATGTGTGTCGTAATATTTTTAATTTGGTTTGATAAGAAATTGTTTAAGTATGTCAATTTATTAATTTTTCCGTCCATAGTTTCTTTGCTGTCTCTTAAAATTTTAAGTGAATTGGTTATTTGTACCTCATCGTCACTGTCCATTGTTCCTGCTATAAATTTGAAGCCTTTGCCAATTACGTTTGCCAATCCGCGTTTGGTGCGGAAATGCGGGTTGAGTCCTTCAATTTTAGCTTTTAGTAGTGCAAAATTCATGTGTACTGTGTTCAGGAGTGGTTTGGATTGGAATGTCATCTCTTCAAGCGAGTAAATATTGTCCAGTATGAAGTCCATGGTTTGTACGTAGGTTGTTGTATTGATTATATGCAGAATTTTACTGTAGTGTTTAATTGGTTAGTTAGTTCCAAGTTAGTTCATCTATTTTCACCGGTATGAATCCATTGTTGTTGTTCAGATCTTGGATGTCGATTATTTTTGCTGCCGTTGTTGTGCAGATTATTAATATCACCAGGGGCGTCATCTGAAAAGGGTCTTTGTTTACTACTTGGTTTTTATAGTAGGACTTTCTTTATTTTGATATTTCCTATTTTGTTTGAAGTGTGTTTTGTAATATTTGTGCCCAGTTCGTGTGTTCTCCAAATGTTCGTCATCTATTTTTCTTGCAACTATTTTCCTAAATTTCCTATGGTTTTTCCCTCCTCTAATTTCTGTTATTAGATTAATTCCCTCGGTTACACGGTTACGGTTCCCTACGGTACATCTGTTCTATTTTTGTTTAGTTTGTTAATATATTTCTCCTTTTTGTCCAGTATTAGGTCGTGAATTTCGGGATATTTGCTTTCGTGAATTTTTGCATTCACAAAGTCAATAGGCTTTATTTTTGTAGTACTGTGGATTGTATTGTAGTAGTAGTTAATAATTCGAAGTATCTTTTCTTCAATAGTTTCATCTTTATTTCGTTCATCATGTCGTAACAACCTTATGTGCTCATTAATAGTGTTATGCAAGCGTTCCACGTCTGCATTTGAATTGCTGATGTGTAGTGTATTGTAATGTTCTCATCTCTTAGGAATTGTTGTGTTGGGATAGCTTTAAACCCTAGCTCATTGTCTACTATTATTTTTTTAACGTTCCAATATGTACTTATATATTGCAATAATTTGAGTCTAAATTCTGTCCAGGTTCTTCCGTTAATTTTAAATGCTGCTGCAAATTTAGTAAATTTATCTATTGTTGTCATAAAGAGTTGGTTGTCTAATGTGAAGAAGACATCAATGTGTATAACTTCTCTTGGTTGGGATGGTGTTTCAGTAATTTTATAGGAAATTTTTGGCAGGTTTCTTTCGTATTTTTCAAGACCGCATATTTCACAATTATTAATAAAAATTGAGTTATGCTTAGCTTAAGTTTAGGGTTATAAATTTGGGTTTTTAGTTCTTCGAAAACTTCTTGTATACCTCTATGGTTTTCAGATAAATGTTCTTTTTGAATAACTTCGGCAAGTTTACTTTCGTCCTCTATATCCTCAAGTTTCTGGAAGCATCTTATTATTTTAAGGTTAGTGAAGAGTTCTTCATATACAGTTTTAAACATTGGGAAGAAGTCGTCGTCTATTTGAAATGCATTCAGGTGTGTGGACTTAAAGTGGTTTTTTAAGATAATAATTGTCGTTTCTCGGTCCAGTTCTTTGATTTCGATAGTTTTCCTAAAATTTCGGAGTGTTTAGCTCTAATGTGTTTACATTCATAGGCTCGATTCTGGACAATGCGTCGGCATTGTTGTTTTTTGTTCCCTTTTTGTATTTGATTTCGTAATCATATTCCGATAATTTTAATCTCCATCTAATCAGTTTGGAATTAGGATCTTTAATTGAAAATAGCCACGTTAATGGTTTGTGATCTGTTTCGATCAAGAACTTCCGTCCAAAAATATAGGGCCTAAAGTATTTGGTTGCCCAGACTATAGCGAGTAGTTCTTTTTCTATAGTACTGTAGTTGATTTCATGAGCGTTAAGCGTACGGCTGGCATAGCATAGTGGGTGGTTGTCTTGTGAAAGGACTGCACCCAACGCGTAATTGCTAGCGTCTGTTGTAACAGTGAATTTTTTGTTGAAATCGGGGTACTGTAGTATTAGATCGTTGGTTAGTAATCGCTTTAATGTTTCAAAACTGTGAATGTACTGAGAATTTTCTATGTTGATTTTGAAATTCTTGTTTAGGAATTGAGTCATTGGCTTTGCTATTCTTGAATAATCTTTGATAAATTTACGGTTATAGCCCGTTAAGCCTAGAAATGATTTAATTTGTTTTGGGGTTTTTGGAATAGGGAATTTAATTACACATTCTATCTTCTTAAGGTTTGGTTTTATGCTATTAGGCGTAACTATGTGTCCGAGGAATTCTGTTTCCTTCTTTAAAAATTCGCACGTATCTAATTGAATTTTTAAGTTAGCTTGTTTTAATCGTTCAAAAATTCATAGTGCCCTCCTTCTACACTGAACGCTGTTTTGTGTGTGTCTTCTTCTTCTGCAATATCGATTTGATGAAACCCCTTCGCTAAGTCGAGGGTAGTAAAATATTGGCATCTTCACCAATTTGTCTAATATTTCATCAATATTCGGGATTGGGTATTTGTCATCAATCGTTACTTCGTTAAGTTTTCGATAGTCGATGACCAATCTCCATTTTTCCCTTCCGCTAGAATCGGATTTCTTCGGTACAATCCATATAGGTGCATTGTAAGGAGAATTGCTATGCCGAATTATTTAGCTGTCTAGTATTTCCTTTATTTGCTTATCTACTTCATTCTTATGAATGTAGGGGTACCTATAAGATTTAGTATGAATTGGAACATCGTTAATGGTTCGAATTTTATGCGTTATTGCATTTGTGCCGGATAAATTCGTTCCTTCTTGAAAAAATATATCTTTATATTTTTTTAAGCTTTTCAGCAGCTCTCGATGTTCTCTGAATTTAGATGTTCTCGCCTGATTTTTTCAATTAGCGTGTCTCCCATGGCTTTTCGTCGTACAAACAAAAATTTTCCGTTGTTACTTTAGTTATTTCGGTATCCTTTACTCGGATTTCATTCTTACACAATGCTTTAGTTTTTACTTCGGTTTTATAATTTTCTGTACTATAAATCCTCTTTTCGATTATTGTTTCCCCGTTAGGGACACTTTTTTTCATCTAGCCAAACTAGACCGTTTTCTATATTAAAAATTAAATTTACTTTGTTTTTCTCGTCACGAAAATGAATGGGTAATGGTTTATTATTTATAATTACTTCTGGGATTGAGTAATCAATTTTAGTTTTATAACGTCTTAGGATAAAGTTGCCTATTAAGCCATCGTACTGGTCGTGAAATTTGCAAATTATGAACTCTAGCGTTCCCTCAGGGTCTTTGAATTCTTCAAATGTTGGTATTCTAACTTTTTCTTTGGTAATAATTGTATGCTGTAGTGTTTTAATGGAAATATTTTCTGATGGAATATTCCACTTTGGGTTGCAGAAATTTGGATTTCAAATTGAGTTAGTTGCTCCAGTATCAATTATAAGACCCAGATATCCTAATTTTGTTTTTATTTTTATAAATGGTAATTTTCCTCCGAGGCGTGTGAAGGAAAATTTAGGGTTTCTACGTTATTGACGTCCATAGGTTCAGGGGCTGTGTGTCTATTGTTATTTGCCTCAAAGCTTGGACTTTGTCCATTATATTGTCTGTTATTATTATTAGAATGTTGGAAGTTATTCGGTTGTTTTCGGTAGTAGTTAGTTTGTTGTTGTTGGTTATAGTTGTTTTGTAATCTATTATAGTTGTTATGTTGCCTGTTATAGTTAGTATGTTGTTGTTGGTTGTAGTTATTTTGTTGTCTGTTATAGTTATGTTGTTGTCGGTTATAATTTTATGAATATTGCTGGGTTTGAGAGTTATTTTGTTGCTGGCGGTTCTGGTTGCCTTGCTGTTGTCGGTTAGATGGTCTGGTACTTAGAGTTCCGTTTAAATATGCGTATCCAGCTTGAAAAATGATATCCATAGCGGATTCCAAGTTAGTCGGGTTCCTACAGATCAAGATCATTTTCATAGGTTCTGGTATTTTACTTTTAAATATGTTAAGGGCGGTACGTTTGTTATTGACTGCGCATTCGTTGGCTGTATTTCCTTCTCCTATTATGATCAAGGTTTTGTTGTTCAGTCGTCTAAGTTTGGTTTTTATTTTGTTAAAAAACTATTTGTATTGAAGGTAGTTGCCCTTAATTCGTCGTACAGTTCATTGCACGATAGTCTGTCACCAAGTTGTGAAGAGTCGTCAAATGTTCGCAGAAATGGATGTAGTCTGTCTATGAGGGTTATGAGTTTTAGTTTTTGGTTTTAAAAAGAAAACACTACACTTCACTTCTTGAAGATCGAAACTTTATTATTTTTCTCTTTACAAGAATTCTAGCTTATAAAGTAAATCTTAGCCTATTCGTATTTTCACAAATACATAGATACTTATTCTAGAGCACGCATACATACATAGTTATTGGAAAAGAGTAAAAGAGCTGCATTGACAAAAACAATTATATCGATCAGTAAGCGAAAGCATTTCGTTTTAATTGTTTTTGTTTATGGTTTCTTTCTTTGTTTTTGGGTGATGCAACAAAGTTAAGAAATGTAAGCAACTTTCATACTTTGTTGCTGAATTTTGAAACTATGTCGCAACAGTCTTAAGTGGAGTAATAATTTGTTGAGCTTTGGGTTTTTGAAACTATGTTGCAACTTTCTTAAGTAGATCAATAAAATCGAATTTAAATAATTTGTGCATGGCTGGGTTGACCAAGGCCAGACGGGCCAGATTGTTCAGCTTGCACAGGGACGGATTGTGTCGGTTCCATAACTCGCCCCCCTTTAGTCTGAGGCTCCGACGAAGATTTTGGTTTAATTTGAAAATTTTTATTGCGTCGGAATTTAAAGTACGTAAAAATTATTGCGAATATTGATATATTAATGAGAATACTTGGTAAATTAAATATTGAAATTGTGAATAAATCCTTCGTTAAAGTTGATTTGATGAAATCTCTTGTGTTCTCAATTTTATCAATATGTAATTCATTTAATAATGTTACATTATTTTTACTCTTCTCCTTTATAGTAATTATAGTGTAGGGTAAGATATTGTGTTCTTTAATTTTTAGAAATGTATTTTTGAAGGTTAAATTTCTTAAAATTATTTGACAATTTCCAAATTTTATTAAGCTGTTCCTATATAATTTTATATTATTACTATTACAATTTTGAATTAATTGATTATCTTTTAAGTTTTTTACAATTATCAATCCATCATAAATTTCATTTATTGTTTCTTCGATATCAATTGCCGTTTCACATTGTGCATTCTTTGATTTAACTATTTGACTGAGGCAACTGTCTTGTACAAGTTTTAAATTATTTTTAAGATTATCTTTAACATTGTCGTTGTATAAATTGTTTTCTTCATCTATTATATACATATTTTCTTCAAGTATGATTGATTTATTTTCAAAGTTCGGAATTGGTTCAATCATTATTTTTGAAAATTTCTTTTTGGAGTAATTTGGAACTTTGATTATTATTGTTATTAAATTTACATAGTAAACTACGGCCATTTTTATATCTTCTAATGCCTCTAAATCTGATACTAACTCTAATTCTGCATTAGTCAGAATGTTCCTAGATAAAATACCTAATTTACTGGTTAAAATAATTTGTTCAATGTCGTCAATATGGTTTCTTAATAATGTTATGTCGTAGTTAAGTTGATATATATGTCGAAATATATCTAATTCGTCTCGTATTTGTTTTGAATTTTGTGAAAGTATATTTTTGATTAATTCTTGTTGCTTATTAATGTGTGAAGTGATATTTTGAATTTGGTTTGAAAGTTGAGAATTTATTATTATTTGTTTGTTAGATTCTTTTATAAGTTTTCCGTTTGTTTGGGAAAGATTCTTTAAATTTGTCTTTATAAGTATTTCGTCGTCACTGTCCATTGTTCCTGTTATGACCTTAAGTCCCTTGCCTAAAATATTCATAAGTCCTCTTTTTGCTCTTGAGTGTGGCTTAAGTCCATTTATCTTTAAGTCAAGTAAATTAAAATTATTAATTAATGTGTCAAAAGATGAATCATCTTTTCCTACATGATTTTGAATTATATCTATGTTATTCCTAATATTATCTCTATTGATCTCAAATTCTGTAATGTTTATTATATGAAGAACTTTTATAAAATCTTTTATTATTTTTACTTGTCCAATACGTATATTGATATATCCATTGTTTTCGTTGATGTTCTGTATTTCGATGTACTGCGTTGTTGTTACTATTGGAATTATTATCCAGAGTATAATTTTTAATGTGTCCTTCATTTTCAATCTGATGTATTATGTTTCTAATTCGTCAATGCGATTGTTATCTCTGCAACTGTTGTCTCTGCAACTGTTGTCTCTGCAAGTGTTGTCTCTGCAACTGTTGTCTCTGCAACTGTTGTCTCTGCAACTGTTGTCTCTGCAATTGTTGTCTCTGCAACTGTTGTCTCTGCAACTGTTGTCTCTGCAACTGTTGTCTCTGCAACTGTTGTCTCTGCAATTGTTGTCTCTGCAACTGTTGTCTCTGCAACACGTCGTTCTAATAATTTTTTATAATAGGTGGATTCAAAGAAGTCCCACGTATCTTCACTGTCGGATATCATTTAAAAATTTATCACTTTTTTCCGCTAGATGCGATTAAAATTCTATTGACTTCTGCCAATATTTTTCGTTTGTTACGATTTTATTAACTGACTCCTGTCAGTTGGTTCAGGATCCTCGATTAGGTAATTGAAATACCCCGTGTCTTTTAGTTTTTTTTTTTGTGTATCCTGCTCCTGCAGAATATTGTTGTATTATTGACTCCTGTCAATAAATTTTTTCACTTAAGATCACTACGAGGATCCCAACCTCGTCGCCAGTTTTAGTTTTTGGTTTTAAAAAGAAAACACTACACTTCACTTCTTGAAGATCGAAACTTTATTATTTTTCTCTTTACAAGAATTCTAGCTTATAAAGTAAATCTTAGCCTATTCGTATTTTCACAAATACATAGATACTTATTCTAGAGCACGCATACATACATAGTTATTGGAAAAGAGTAAAAGAGCTGCATTGACAAAAACAATTATATCGATCAGTAAGCGAAAGCATTTCGTTTTAATTGTTTTTGTTTATGGTTTCTTTCTTTGTTTTTGGGTGATGCAACAAAGTTAAGAAATGTAAGCAACTTTCATACTTTGTTGCTGAATTTTGAAACTATGTCGCAACAGTCTTAAGTGGAGTAATAATTTGTTGAGCTTTGGGTTTTTGAAACTATGTTGCAACTTTCTTAAGTAGATCAATAAAATCGAATTTAAATAATTTGTGCATGGCTGGGTTGACCAAGGCCAGACGGGCCAGATTGTTCAGCTTGCACAGGGACGGATTGTGTCTGCAGTTTTGTAAATCCCTATTTTTTCCGTCGAACTCAGGGAGTGAGTTTAAATATTTGATGGGGTTTATACTAACAGAGAGTGGAATAGCCATTTTTATTATTTGTTTCAAAAAAAATTCTTCCTTAATTTAAAAAAATTTCTTCACTTTTTTTCTTTTATAAAAATTCTTTTTGCTTTTATTCGAAAAAGAATTCTTTGCTTGCAATATATTTTTTTTCTCAAAATTTCTTCACGTTTGTTTTTTTTCTGTTTAGCTTACTTTTATTTATAAATTATTATTTTTATTTTTTTTGTATTCTATAACCTCCTTTTTGAGTTCACTTATTAAATTTGCTATTTGTTTTTAATAGTCAGACTTGAGAACAAAAGAATATAATTCGAATAGAGTATATAAATAATCTCTATAGAAGTCATATAAAATTATATCAACACTATATAAATATATTTGTAATAATAATACAAAATTTGTTCTAACTCCTGATGAACGTAGGGCCTTACTGTTGCTATCGCTACTGGATTGGGTGTCGGTAGTCTTCGTAATCTTTGCAATTTCTTTGTAGATTCCTGTTGTTGTTTTTGGTCCCTCTTTCTGATGATTTCCTTGTAAATGTCTGCAAAGTCGACTGTATCTTCGTCGTCCCCGCTGAATTTTCTTTTGTTTGTTGATTTTGGCTGGCTCTGCGTTTGTTCCATAAAATTTTTCCAGAATATGTAGCTTAATGTTGCTTACTTTGAACTTCTACAATCTGTTGTCAAAGTGGTTCTCTACGGTTACTCTAGAAGTTTCCCACAATCTTTTGTGTAAAAAATTGAGTATTTTTTCCGTTTTGAAGAGAAGAGTTCGGATCTGCACACGTTAAGATGTTGTAAAATCCAGTGGAACTTTGATCTTTTGAAGTTCACTTTTTGACGAAGAAGCGATCTTTTGCGTTATTGTTGTATTATTTAGTCACCGATTAAGCATAAAAATGCTCACGAATTATTGTTGTTTCTTAACAACTTTTACTTTAACCCGTGTCGGTGATCCTGCCGACTGCGCCACTTTTAACTTTAATAAAACTCGTTTGAGTTATTTAAAGAATAATTTTTATTGTTTTCACTTTTGAATCTATCTTAAGACTGAATAACTTATAATTCTAACATCGGTATTTAAATTAAACTATTTGTTCTACGAGGGAGTCTCAAAATAACTTTGTGTGCTCTTTCGGCAGAGTCTTTTGGGTAGGAAAGAAAGTGACGCAAAATTTGTAGAACACTTTCTTTCAATTTTTATTGGTTCTTAATTATTTCTTTCGTTGTGAATCGATGATTAGTCAGCGTATGTTCGCTTATACAATTTACCTGCATTTAGTGGACTAGGTCAGTAAACAATTGCTTTGACTCGCTTGCGCAATTCTGCTTGCGCTTCTTTCTTTAGGTCAGTAGTGATCGATTGGATAATTGTGCAAGTGTTGGTTCGTTTGTGCAATTATATGTACACTTTTCTTTCCATGGAATTTTGCTAGGGCAGTATAATGCATTTGTGTTGACTGACTTAGTTTTTAGATTACTCAAGTAGATTCGGGGGAATTGGCTTGAGCTATCTTTAAGCATGAGCTTGGATTCACGGAAGAATATTAATTATTATTGCCACACAAGTTGTGACATTTAAAATAATTCGACATGTTTGCGACACAAGTGGAAATGCAAACATGCGTTTTTCGAAGAATCATATTTAAGAAATTTAAATTATATTAGCCACAACGGCTTAAAAGTGTTTGCGACACAATGAGTGGGTCGTAAAATAGAAATCATGAGTTTAATAAAAAACGTACGGTAAAGTGTATTTGGAATTACACCAAGTATACTTTACCAGGAGATAATTTATTATTTGCGTGTAGGGTTACGGGTTCTATTGTAAATATTAGGCTTATTACAATAAGTACATGTTTTTACTTGTACTTCCTTTTTTATGTTGTGACAATTTTGCCTAGCTTGATGAGAACTTTGATTAAAATTGGAAAATGTATTGCTTCTAATATAACATGATTCTTGGGTGTGACCTAACTTTTTGCAGTAGCTGCAGGTAGGTCTGTTTTGAGCTGGTGAAAATTGATGAGTTTTTCAAGCCGCACTGAATGCTCTTCAGCATAAGCGATGGCTTTCTTTAAGTTATGTTCATTGAGGGCTTTTAAAATTAAACGCAAGCTTTGGTTACGTAAACTGAATTGCTAATCGGTCATTTTCAAATTTAAAATATCTTCTGACTGATTCTTCACCTGTGCTAGAAAAAGTAGAGGAATACAGAGAATGTACAAGCTTTCCTACCCGTTCAGTGAATTCTTTAATCGATTCATTTGATCGTTGTTTAGCTGTGAGTAGTTCGTTCTGGGCAGATGTCCGCGATTTTTCTTCCTTGAACTCTGTCTCAAAATCTAGTACCAATTCATTCCATTTGGCATAAGATTTGAACTGGATGAGTTCAAATGCCGAACCCTCCAACCGGATCTTCACAACCTCGAGAATAAAAGTATTGTGGTAAGTTTGTGGTACGATATTGTGTAATAGTGGCGCACACGCCTTTTTAAACAGCCGCAAGGCTTTGAGCACACAAGCCGCGAAGGCTTATATTTTATCCAGCCTCAAGGCTGTGATTTTGTAATAATTTATTGCCTTTAAGCCACAAAGGCTTATTTATTTTTATCAAGCCACAAAGGCTAATTAAACATCGAAGTTAGGATTCCTGGCTTCTCGCCAGTTCAATCAAATCTAAAAATCTCCGTTTATTTTTAAAATATTTGAATTTATATACAATTTTTACCAGTATTATTCTTAAAATTATTCTGCCAGTATTTCCTAAACTCCTCCCTGATTTTAGTCTTTAATACCGATCGCCAATCAATTTAATTTTTGGTCTATAACAAAAATATTTCAGTTTTTCACATGGAAATCTAAAACATAAACAACAACAAATGCATTCGACTTGGCCTTGACTTGAATATGTCGTTGGCACTTGTGTAACCTAATATTCATTCTTGCTCTATGCATGCAAATTAATATTTTCAGATCAGTGTTAGTGTTTTTAAAAAGTTTTTATTTTATTTCCTTATGATAAACTACGAACTTAAAACTGAACTGTCAACAAGAACTTAATAAGAACTTAACAAGAACTCCATACGAACTTAACAAGAACTCAATAAGAACTCTGCCTTCATCTCTTCAAACCAACTATTTATATACTTTTGATGTAAACAAAACTGTGATCTTATTATTGATAATATTTTATCAACGCCGAGGGTGGCGTGATCTGAGAATTGGATATTTCATCAGCTAGAATATTTGCTGACACCACAAAAAGTGTGATCTGAGAATTGGATATTTCATCAGCTAGAATATTGGCTGACACCACAAAAAGTATCTTAAACAAAAGCCATGATTGAATCTTTGAAATGCAAATTTTGTTTACATTAATCGTTTACAATATTAATAAAGGGTGATCTTAACTTGCATTCAAATTTATATTCTTATTGTTGTTGTTGTTTACGCTTGTGTCAAGCATTAAGCGAGTCTAGCAATTATGTTTTATGTTCAGTTAGTTTAGAAAAAAAATCAATTTTTATTTTCCTATTTTCATTGAACTGTTTATTTTTAAAAGTTGTTCAACCTTCTTCGTTGGAGCGATCAATTCGACTACTTTTGATATTAAAAAATGTTACAATTATATCTTACACTAATACATAATGCGCTAATATATGATACGTAAGAATATATATTAATATAGAATGGAGAGGAGCAAAGAACATGAAAAATGCATCGTAAGTATGTTACACTTGTCGCGTGGAGCTGCATTGACTTCTAAAGAAAAAGGTAAGCGAACGGAAGTTTTTCAGACGGAGTCATATGACACTGTCGAAATAGTTTTAATGTTGAGCGAGCACCTTGTGTTGTGCAAACAATTAGTAAGAATTATGAAATGTTAAGTTGATTGCCCGTTAATAAGTGCGCGCTTATATTATGTGTGCGGGTGTAAGGGTGCTGGTATCTATAACTTCTAGCGGCACAAGCTAGCGGGGATGAAAAGTGTTAACGTAAGTATGAGTGAGAAATTTGCTTATCGGAATTTTTGATTTTCAAGTGCATGTTCAGCTACGTTTTAAATTCTGTGAAATTATTTGGATTATGGTTTTACGCATAAATTTAGTTTTATGTGTTTGCGTATTGGTGGTCTTTATGATTTCTATGAAAAAGTGTTGGGAAGTTGTAGAGACTTTAAGAGTACACTACAGTATGTTCCATCTCGTTTTTGGCAGATGAAAACAATATATTACCGCACGCTATAAATTTATTTAAATCGGCTGGATTGCCGTTAAAGACTGGGACAATATTGTAGATATCGTTTCATTTGAATTTAAGATCCATATTTGAAAACTCAGGAGTTTCCGTCACAGTATAGAGGGAATAATCGAAAAATGGTAGAGAAGCAAAGTTCTTAACTACCTTAGCCGCGAGTTATGTTGGGTGGAAAAAAAACACAAGTTGATTCTTCTGCTTTCAAAAACAGACTCGTTTATTTTGTGCTGCTTAACAATTTTTATAAGTTTTTGATTTACAGGAACGCATAAGCTAGATGAAGTTTCAGGGTTCTTAGAATTAACGTAAACAAAATTTACTGTGCCCTACTTTAAATTAATTGCAACGTTACAATGTTGCAATCGTAAAATATTCAATAAAAGCAAATCAATAAAATACTTTCAGTTCTTAGAATTAACATAAACAATTCTTAATGCTTTAAAGTTAGTTGATTGCGACATTACAATGTTGCAATCATAATCAATAAAATTATTACAAACAAAAGTTCACCTAATTACTAGTCAGCATAATTTGGTGCATTGGCCCTCTGTGGTTTGGTTGGTGGTTGTATCGCAGTTGTTGTTGTTGTTGTTGTTGATGTGGGTGTCGTAACTCGCGAGTTAAGTAAGGTAGAAACCCGGAGTTAAAAAAAAACACGACTAGTTTCTTTTGCTGCTGAATATAATCTGAATTTTATTTCTACTTCTTAACAATTTTTATAAGATTCTTACATTTACAAAATAGTTTAAGCTAAGCAAAAATGAATATTTAGAGTTCCTAGAATTAATGTTAACAAACTTGACTGTGCCCTATTTTAAATTGATTACAACGTTACAATGTTGCAATCATAAAAACAGTCGATAAAGAAAATCAATAAAATATTTGGAGTTCTTAGAATTAACATAAACAATTTAAAACTGCCTTCATTTTAATTGATTGCGACATTACAATGTTGCAATCGTAAAAAGAAAATCAATAAAATTATTACAAATAAAAAGTGCACTGAGCTACTTAGTGACTACTCAGCATATTTGGTCGTTGGCCCTCTGCGGCTTTGGTGGTGGTCGCATTGTAGTTGTTGTTGTAGGTGCTGTGGGTGTCGTAACTCCTCCCCCCTTAAGATAGAGCGACGGCCACAATGACGTTGTTGGGGTTGGAGCGAAAGATTGCAGGGTTGGTAGATGTTGTTTGTAGGTTTTCTTTCTTTTGATAGTTGCGATGAGGTTGATAATGACTATTATGGTACATGCAAATGTTGACGCTGTTGTGATCGAATGTACTGTTGTGGTTATTACTTTCAGGTTGGTTACTTTGGTGCCCGTTTGGATATTGAAGTCTTTTAATTTTTGTAGACTTAGAGTTTCAATTGTTGATTTTGCTGAAACATTGCTGCCTGGTAACGGAGGAATGTGTACTTGATCCCAGAAAGTATTAGCGTCATCGTGGTAAGTAATGCTGTTGATGGAGACATCGCAGTTTTGAAAATGTACTAGTGCAGTGCCTTTTACTGTGAGGGTTTCGGTGCTGCAAGTAGAGCTTATTAATGTTTTTGGTATATTAATTAAAAGAATAACATTGGGTTCCGGTTGTAATATTGATTCCATTCTTCCCACGTCAATCAGAGAACAGTTAGCTGCTTTGTTGTTCATAAGGTTTCCAATACATGTTGAGGTTTCAGTGTTTTCTTGTTTGATTGGTTTGTTACAATAATATATACCTTCGATCTTAGGGCAAAGTGTTTTGTGATGTTGTGTGGAATTTTCATTTAATGTTATGTATGGTTCAGTTATTATTAATTTTGTTTCGTTTATAGGTAGAGGAATAATATGGTATAAGTAGTAGTTTTCTTCAGAAACATTTGGTATAAGTATGTTAAAAATAATATTCGATTTATTATAGTAGGCTTGCATGCCTAACATTTCATAAATGTTTTCTATAGAATCTATTTTTATATTTTGTTCTCTTAACTTATTTTCTATAATGTTCAGTTCTTCTGAACTGAGTAAAAATTTTGATATTATATTAAGCTTAGATAGAACCACTGCCTCAGCTATACTTGATAAGTGATTGGTTAGTAAGTCAATATTGAAGTTTATTTGGTTGATGTATTGTGTTTCGATAAGAATATCTTCCTCATGTTTTATTTTGTTAGCTGTGTGTGTCATGTATGTCTCTATTGTATGTTGTTCGTTATTGATATGGGATGTAATGTTTTTCAATCTTTCCATCATTTGGAAGTTAATTGAGTGTTGATTTGATAGTGTGTTTGTGAAATTGTTAAGTCTTGTGTAAACATTCTCTATTTGTTTGTAAATTGTCTCAGCGTCATTGGCGTCCATGTTGCCTGTTATTATTTTGATAGTAGAGCCTAACCCGTTAAAAAGTCCCCTTTTTTGTCTTTGAATGGGATACAATGTTAAAAATTTATTTCGAAGCTCTTGGAATTTTAATCTCGTCACGTGTACAGTGTCAGTTACAAGTGTATGTTTCTCGAAAAGTTTAAGAGTAGTTTCTATATCGTCAATGTTAGTCTTGTAGTCCTCAAGTTTAATAATGTGGATGAAGTTGTTAAAGTTAGTAATTGATCTTGCGGGTCCTAGTCGTAGTGGCATGATACTTGCGTCTGTTGGTAAGTTACGTACTTCAATTTCTTGTGTGAATATTGAAGGGAGTCTAAAAAAAAATTTTGTATGTATTAGTGTGGTGTTTGGCAGCAGGGTTCATCAATATTATTATTATTATGATTTTCAATTTTTTTTTTTTTTAATTTTAAATAATAGCTTTATATAAGTTATGGATCAACCACTCATATGCAGTGAAGGTTGATCCCATCCTTTTTCCTTGTGCTGTAATCATATGCCATGATTGCGCTTAAGTACTAAATGTATGATAGATTTATTGGTTCATATATTTTAATTTTAAGTTTTTTGTTTTCTTCTAAGCCTTCCTTTATGTATTTTCTTATGGCCTCTTGTAAGTACAGTTATTTTATTGTCTTTCTGAAGTATATGTTTCGAAAATCGCGGTGTTAATTTATTACGTTTTGCTTCTTTCCTGAAAACGACTTGATTTTCATTCATAACTTCTGGGGTTTCTCTTAATATATTTGAATTGTCGATTCTTGCTTTTGTTTTATTCTGAATTTGTTCTTGGATTTTTGGGTATAGTTCGTCGAGGAAGGTATTTAGTTTAGTTAAATACTCATGGTCATTTGCAAATTGTAGTGTTTTAGTGAATTTGTATGGTCTGCCAAAGAAAAGTTCATAAGGGGTGTATTTAGTTGCGGAATGTATTGCGTTGTTATACGTTATGAATGTTTCGAATAGTATTTCTTCGTGTTCGGTTGTTAGCTTATTTTCTTTTCTTTTAGATAGAATAAGTCGATATATTTCGGTAAGAGTAGAGTGTAATCTTTCTACTGGAGAGTTACTACTTGTTTGTTGAAAGGAGGTAATGTGTAACTTGATTTCGAGTTGTTTACAGAAATCTTGAAAAATGTTTGCGATGAATTCGGATCCTTGATCACAGACAACCGTTTTAGGGATACCGTAAGTGCTAATGTATTGTTTGAAAGATTTGAGAACTGTTATACTACTTCTACAACTAAGGGTATGACCACATGCAAATTTTGAAAATTTGTCTATAATTGTGAGTATTTGATTATGATTGATACTATAAATATCGATATGTACTATTTCTAAAGGTTTTAAAGGTGTTTCTGGAATAACAAATTTTGGTTTTGGAGGATTTCTGTCATATTTAAGTAATTTGCATTTTTCGCAATTATTTAAAGTTTTTGTGATTTTATCCTTCATGTTAAGAAAATAGTATTTCCTTTTAAGTTGAAGCAATGTCTCGTTTATTCCCCTATGGTTTGAATGCTCATGATAGTCTCGAATTACTTTTTCTTGGTCTTCTTCACTCCGTATATCTTCAAGGATTTCGGTACACCTAATTACACGAAAGGTCTAACTTTGGGAAAAGTATTTCGAATACGTTGACTGCACTAATTTAAAAACATCGTTGTTTGTATAAACGGCTGTTAGTTTACTAGGAGAAAAATATTTTTTAAAAATGTCTATCATGTTTTCTTCATTAAATTGTTCTCTACGTATGACCCTTCTCTGTTTATTTCTGAAAATGGTTTCTATAGTCATTGGGGAACCAGAATGTTCTGTTTCAAGGACAATTTGTAAATTAAATTCGTTCAACGGTTTTTCTGAGATAGAGATACCGTCACCTAAATTTTCATCTGCGCTATGAATTGTGTTTGTGTTGTTAAAAAGTTCTTGATTTTTATCCTGGAGGGGTTCGTTAATTTTTACGCGGCTGAGAGCTTCAGCGTTTGTGTTGTTTTTTCCTTTTTTATAAAAAATTTCGTAGTCGTATTCCTCTAGTTTGAGTCTCCATCTTACTAGCTTGGAGTTAGGCTCCTTGAGATTCATTACCCAAGTAAGGGGCCTGTGATCTGTAACTATTTTAAACTTTCTTCCAAAAAGGTACGGGCGAAAATATTTTATAGCCCAAACGATAGCAAGCAGCTCCTTCTCTATGGTGGAGTAATTACTCTCGCTTTGAGAAAGAGTACGGCTCGCAAAACAAATGGGTTTATCGCTGCCTATTTGTCCTTGGGATAAGATAGCTCCTAACGCAAAGTTGCTCGCATCTGTTGTGAGTAAGTTGTAAGTTTGGCTAAGTCCTTTATAAATTTGCGGTAGTAACCAATGAGTCCTAAAAAGGCTTTTATTTCAGTACGAGTCTTTGGTAAGGGGAAATCTTTAATCGCTTGAATTTTCGCCGGATTGGGTTTTATACCTTCCGAATTTATCACATGCCCTAAGAAAGCTATCTCCTTTCTAAAGAATTCGCACTTGTCCATTTGGATTTTGAAATTAGCTTCCCTAAGTCTTTCGAATACTTGAGTTATACTTTCTAAATGTTCTTGCAGGGAAGTGGAGTATACGATTATATCATCGAGATAAACGAGGCAGATTTTGCCTACAAGATCTTTTAAGATATTATCCATCACTCTCTGAAATGTGCTTGGGGCGTTTTTTGACCCGAAAGGCATTCTAGTGTATTCATAGTGACCATTCTCAACAGTAAATGCCGTTTTTTGAATGTGTTTGGGGTCCATTTCTATTTGATGGAACCCACTAGCTAGGTCGAGAGTGGTAAAGTAGATACATCTCCCAAGCTTGTCCAATATTTCAGAAATATTGGGTATTGGGTATCTGTCAGATATAGTTTTGTCATTGACTTTTCTGTAGTCAATAACTAACCTCCATTTTTTGTTTCCATGGACATACGTTTTCTTGGGAACTATCCATACTGGAGAGCTCCAGGGTGAAAAGCTGAAAGTGTTTGAACTTCCTGCTTGTGTATATACGGGTATCTGTACGACTTGGTATAGATAGGTATATCATCAGTGGTGTTTATTTGTAAAGGATAGTGGTTACTTGTAAAGGATAGTGGTTCGCTGTCATTGTAAATAATGTCGGAAAAATGTCTGCATAGTTTTAAAAGCTTTTTATACTCTTCGCTATTTAGATGTTCAGTTCTTAGTATATTATTTAATAATGGTTGATTGCTTGTATTTTCACTCTTGCAATATGTTTTATTAAAGTTGTTGAGTTCTATAAAGTCTGCTGTTTCGTATTGTTCTGCATCTAAGGGGAATTCCAGTAAGATTTTATGATTTTCCTGGGAGAAGTTAGTCACTTCGACAGTGCTATACCAATTCTCAGCATTATACAGACCTGGATTAACAAGGAGCAAAGGTTTAAGTTCAATGGAATTTATGTAAACGCTTCCTTGTTCTTTAGTAACTGGTAGTTTTACCAACATTTTTGAATTTGCTGGGATTTCAAGAATTCCAGAAGATTGATTCATTTTGAAGTTTACATTGTTGATGGCGTTTTTAGTTATAAGAGTTTTGTTTGCAAGATCGATTTTTGCGTTTAAAAGTAGAAGGGCATCGATGCCTAGAAGACCATCAAAAAAATTATGAAATTTAAAAATGAGAAATTTAAGAGAGCCTGCTTGATTATATTCTGAAAAGATTGGCAGGACTGCTTGTTTGTCTAGTTGGTAACTTTTGAAAACGGTTGTTACAGTGACTGGTTTGCATTGGATTTGTTCAATTGGCCGAATATATTCTGGATTTATGAAGGACGTTGACGCTCCAGTGTCTAAAAGGAACTTAAGAGGTTTGCCAGAAGGTAAGAAAATGTTAATGTAAGGTAAGGTTGGTGGATGTTTAATTGGATCTATGTAGCCGGTTGATTGGTTGAGGCTGATGTGAAAAAATTTTGGGTATCCTCGATATTGGTTGATTCGTTATCAAAAAAATTGTCTAGTTGTTGGTAGCCATTATTTGATTTGGTTATTTCATGGAAGTTTAAATTTGTATTATTGTTGAATCTGGTTTGTTGACTTGGACTTGCTTTTATTTTTGGTGTGTTTTGATTTAAACGCGTAAATTCCGAGTTTTGGTTTTTGAAGTTATTTTGTGCGTAATTACTTCTATTTCTATTGAAAGGGTTTTGAGGCGATGTATTTTGTGTTAATTGCTGGGGCTCTCTTTCTCTCGATCGTAGGTATCCTGAATCTCTACGATCAGAGTTTTGTTGCCAATTATAACGTTGGTTGAAATTTTGGTTGAAACGATTTTCATATGGTTTGAATTTAGGATAATTTACAAATCTTGGAGGTTGCGAAGTTCTCTGGTAAGAAATATTTTGTTCTTTAATGCAGCAGGTCAATGCTGTGGCCAGCGAGTTTGGTTGCATAGCCCTTACTCTTGATCCTAGTGGTTCTTTAAGGCCACTGAGAAAAGAATTAAGGCACATTTCGGAATAGAGATTCTTTTTTGCATTTATGACACTGTCGTCTTTTTCATGTATGAGGATGTTATTGCAAAGAGCAGATTGCAATTCGATAATTTCCCCATAGAATGTCTCAACAGGTTTGTACAGTTGTTTGACAGTGTGCAAGTCTGTTATAAGGGATGTCTCAGTTCGTTTGTCTGAATAGTGAAGAATGAGATTGTTTTTTATTTCATCCCAAACGAGTGGGGTGCCACACATGTTAAGGACTTCGTTGGCTTGCCCTTCGATTTTATTTCTTATGACCCTCAGTAAAATTTGGCTATAAGGAGTGTTATCTGTGCCTCGGAAGTAAAGTAAGATTTCCTCGACATTATTGAGGAATTCATACAGTATTCTTGGGTTGCCATCGAATTTTGGTAAGTCCTTAATTGCGTCGGGTATTCTTAAGGAACTGAAAATATCGACTTGGTTAATTATTGTATTTTGCGTTTGTTCTGTCATTATGTTTGGTACGGAGCAAGAATCGATAAGATCAGATATATTTGAAGTACTATGATCGGAGCTATGATCAGAAATATTTGAGTTGCTAAGACTGAGATTACCAGCAGAAAATGAGGTGTTATCTTCAGGAATAGATGTCAAACTAGCAAAGTTTCTTAACTTATACGGGATGAAACGAAGTTTCTTTTTTTGATCTTTGTTGTTAGGCATAAAAAAAATATACAAGAGAAATCTTCAATAGAATTTATTTATTATTCGGCAATTGAAATATATATAAGGATATATTGTTCCTTGACTTTGCGATTGATTTCGCGTATATGTTAATATAATAATTTTTTTTTTTTTATAAATGTATTTTTTTTGTGCATAAACATATATGTTTTCAATTAGGTATCAACGATATGCCCTCGTTGTAACTTGAACAGAATGTTATGCACAAATAAATCAAGTATAACAGTAAAATTTTTTTATTTACATATATATATTTTTTTTTTTTTTTTTTTTTTTTTTATAATCTGATGCGAAGGTTTGAGACTAATCTTTTGAGATTATTAATCTTAAACTTCTTTTTGGCTTGAGCCTTAAGAGATTTTACAAGTTCTGCTTTTTCATTAGCTTGTTTTTCTATACCGAAAGAATATAATTCGGTTTGTGTTGTAAAATAATTTTCCATATGTAGAGAGAAAAAAAAAAAATTTTTTTATAAATATATTGGCTTTATTTTCAAATGTTGGATTGCTCGATGATTGAGTTCGCAACAATTTATTTTTATTTTATAGTACTGGAGTGCTCAGCAATTGAGATCGCAGTAATTTTTCATCACACAACAAAACACTTACATGCACCCAAGTAAGAAGGATATGATTAGCATTGCTGGTCGATGATGTCGTTGGTTGATGATGTCGTTGATCAATGATGCCGTTGAGAACGATGGTTCCAGTGAATTAAGGGTCAACACCCACGGTTCCTGATGTCTTCTTTTATTATTTTGTTTTGGTTCTTCTTTTATTATTCTAAGTCCAGCTGCTTAATAATTGCTCGATGCAACTATTTTTTTTTATTTTGCAGTCTTTGTATTTGGCAGTTAGTTTTATAGAACTTTTTACGAGAAGGATTCTAGTCCTTTCTTTATTTAACAATTTTCTTTATTTAAGCAAAAAGGACATCACAATTTAAACCGTTCACTGAACTACCGACTGCGTCAGTTAAGCAAGGTAGAAACCCGGAGTTAAAAAAAAACACGACTAGTTTCTTTTGCTGCTGAATATAATAATAGCCCTATTCTGTTGATTGACAAATGTAAATTTATTGACAACTGTATAAATGTCTTATTCTTAAATATAAACAAAAGCTCATAACATTACAAAACTGTTAGCAACATAAAAAAAAATATTCAGAACAAATAAATAAGCGAAACATTTTGAATGTTTTCAACCATTTGGACCAAAAAATAGCACATAAAAGACTAGCTTGTCAATGAATTTACAGTTGTCAATCAACAGAATAAGGCTATAAATATGTTTTCAATGTAATTTTCGAAGAAAAAAAAGATTAAATAAAACAAAATAAATTTTTTAGTTTTATTTTTATTTAGAACTTCTTCGTTTGGAGTGATCGATTCAACTGAACTTAAAAATTAAAATTTTACAATCTATAGTTTAGAATTAAGCATACATTCATGTGTATGTGTTATGTACATAACTTATGAATACAGAAGCAAAATGGAGAGGAGCAAAGCATGTGATAATGCAGTGTAAGTGTTTTACCAATGAGTATATATATAACAGAGAATTTATTTCGCTCTGAAGTTTAACATCACTCCAAATGTAGCAAGCAAATGGAGACTTTGCAGTTTTGTTTTCGAGATTAAATGTGCGCAGAAGCAATCTGCGCAGAACAATGTGCGCAGAAGCGATGCCGATATTTGTGCAGGCGCAGCGATGATTGTTCTTTTGGTTTTTTATATTGAAATTTTTTCCTGCACAATGTTTACGTTTTGGGCTAGACACTTGCTGCTTGAATGAATTTATTTCAATATGCCAACATTTATGCTAGTTTTAGGTATTTGTATATTTAAAAATATAAAATGATTTTTTCAATATTTCAATAATTTTTTCAATATTTCTACAATGAGTATATGAATATTTTTTACGTCAAATAGAAAATTGTCCATTTATCCAATTTATGTTATTTGCAAATAAATTGGATAAATGAATTTTTTTCATTTTTTAGCTGCTTTTGCTTGCATAGATTTATTTCAATTTCCCAATTAGATATTTGCAAGTTTAAAAGGTTTTCAATCAACTTGCATGTATTGAATTGAGAAGTTGAAGTATAAAAATATGAAATGTTTTGAATTATCTGAATTTGATCGAATTTATTGTATTGAAAATAATAACATTTTATAGGAATAAATAACATTTTTATGCCTGGCTTCCTTGTTGCATGCATTTATTTCAATATGCCAATTAGATATTTGGCAAGATTCAGGTATTTCTTTGTAAATTCATTTTTTTTTAGGTCAAATAGAAAATGTAGCATTTTTAATCCAAGCTCTTTCATTTTCAATAAATTGAATAAACAGAATAACTTATAGCAGCGAATTTTTACATCAAAAGAAAAATAATGCGCCGCAGCTGGACCGCTTCGAACCCGGGCATTTTGATTGCAAGGCGAACGCGTTAACCAGTCGACCACATTTCAACTTAATAAACCTTTTCTTAATTACAAATTAAATGATAGAAAATGCTTAATTCATGCTATTTATGAGACCTTGAAATAAATTGGATTAAATCAAATTTTTCAGCACAATGTTTAGATTATTTAGCCGCTTATTCCTTGCATATATTTATTTCATGCAAGATGAAATAGATCCAATTAGATATTAGGTTTTTAATTAACTTGTTTTTAATCCACTTGCAGGTTTCTATGAAAATATGAAATTTTTTTTTTCAATATTTCTATTTAGGTACATATATAAAATTTGCATTATTTACAACTATTGTGGTTTCTACGATGATGCAAGCAAAAAAAGACAAATTCATTGAATAAGTTTGTTATTGTTTTTGTTCGCATGCATGTGTGTGGGTAGCTGAAATGGAGGAAAGAAATTTGCATGCATTTTTTTTTATATTCTGCTTGTTGTTGCTATCCTATAGCAAGCTAGGAATTTATCAACTGCTGTGCTTCTTGTTGGTATAGTACCTAGGATTTTTTTTCTTCTTGCTAGAATTTTAGAAATTTCAAAGTTGTGTTGACAATCGAAATTTTTAATATAGCTATATATTTATATGAAACCTTAGATATTATTATATTATTATTATTAATAGAATAGATATAGATACTTACTTCAATGTTTAAATGTTTGTAAGTTTTTGTAAATGTAAAAAAATTTAAGAATTTCCCAATTAGATATTTGCAAGTTTCAAAGCTTTTCCATCAACTTGCTGGTATTTATTTGACAAATTGAAGTATGGAAAAATTAAATCTTATTTTTTCAATGTTTGTAATTATATTAAATTTTTTTAGGTCAAATAGGAAATGTTGCATTTAATCCAATTTATTATATATTATATATTATACATCACTCAATGCAATTTACATATTATATTTTCAAATAAATTGGAATAAATGTGGAAAATATATTGGAAATATTTTAAAGATGTTTTAAAAAAGTGGTGGAATACAACTTTAACTTGCAAGGTATAACAATTTAATACGAGATTTTTAGAATAATCAAAACGTTTTCGAAACGAGATTTAAAATTAAATTAAATACAATTTTTGGAACAATCGAAACGTTTTCGAACTGGCGAAAATATGAGATATTTACCAAAACGTGACAAAATAAACAAAAAATTAATTTTCGAGGTTTTTAATAACCAATAAATTATTACATTGATGGAAAAATTGAAAATTGACATTGAAGTAAGTATCTATATCTATTCTATTAATAATAATAATATAATAATATCTAAGGTTTCATATAAATATATAGCTATATTAAAAATTTCGATTGTCAACACAACTTTGAAATTTCTAAAATTCTAGCAAGAAGAAAAAAAATCCTAGGTACTATACCAACAAGAAGCACAGCAGTTGATAAATTCCTAGCTTGCTATAGGATAGCAACAACAAGCAGAATATAAAAAAAAATGCATGCAAATTTCTTTCCTCCATTTCAGCTACCCACACACATGCATGCGAACAAAAACAATAACAAACTTATTCAATGAATTTGTCTTTTTTTGCTTGCATCATCGTAGAAACCACAATAGTTGTAAATAATGCAAATTTTATATATGTACCTAAATAGAAATATTGAAAAAAAAAATTTCATATTTTCATAGAAACCTGCAAGTGGATTAAAAACAAGTTAATTAAAAACCTAATATCTAATTGGATCTATTTCATCTTGCATGAAATAAATATATGCAAGGAATAAGCGGCTAAATAATCTAAACATTGTGCTGAAAAATTTGATTTAATCCAATTTATTTCAAGGTCTCATAAATAGCATGAATTAAGCATTTTCTATCATTTAATTTGTAATTAAGAAAAGGTTTATTAAGTTGAAATGTGGTCGACTGGTTAACGCGTTCGCCTTGCAATCAAAATGCCCGGGTTCGAAGCGGTCCAGCTGCGGCGCATTATTTTTCTTTTGATGTAAAAATTCGCTGCTATAAGTTATTCTGTTTATTCAATTTATTGAAAATGAAAGAGCTTGGATTAAAAATGCTACATTTTCTATTTGACCTAAAAAAAAATGAATTTACAAAGAAATACCTGAATCTTGCCAAATATCTAATTGGCATATTGAAATAAATGCATGCAACAAGGAAGCCAGGCATAAAAATGTTATTTATTCCTATAAAATGTTATTATTTTCAATACAATAAATTCGATCAAATTCAGATAATTCAAAACATTTCATATTTTTATACTTCAACTTCTCAATTCAATACATGCAAGTTGATTGAAAACCTTTTAAACTTGCAAATATCTAATTGGGAAATTGAAATAAATCTATGCAAGCAAAAGCAGCTAAAAAATGAAAAAAATTCATTTATCCAATTTATTTGCAAATAACATAAATTGGATAAATGGACAATTTTCTATTTGACGTAAAAAATATTCATATACTCATTGTAGAAATATTGAAAAAATTATTGAAATATTGAAAAAATCATTTTATATTTTTAAATATACAAATACCTAAAACTAGCATAAATGTTGGCATATTGAAATAAATTCATTCAAGCAGCAAGTGTCTAGCCCAAAACGTAAACATTGTGCAGGAAAAAATTTCAATATAAAAAACCAAAAGAACAATCATCGCTGCGCCTGCACAAATATCGGCATCGCTTCTGCGCACATTGTTCTGCGCAGATTGCTTCTGCGCACATTTAATCTCGAAAACAAAACTGCAAAGTCTCCATTTGCTTGCTACATTTGGAGTGATGTTAAACTTCAGAGCGAAATAAATTCTCTGTTATATATATACTCATTGTTGATTGTCCGTTAATGAGTGCATTTATATTATGTGTGTGGGTGTAGGTATGTTTGCATCTATAACTGTGGGTGTAGGTATGTTTGCATCTATAACTTATAATCTGAATTTTATTTCTACTTCTTAACAATTTTTATAAGATTCTTACATTTACAAAATAGTTTAAGCTAAACAAAAATGAATATTTAGAGTTCCTAGAATTAATGTTAACAAACTTGACTGTGTCCTATTTTAAATTGATTACAACGTTACAATGTTGCAATCATAAAAACAGTCGATAAAGAAAATCAATAAAATATTTGGAGTTCTTAGAATTAACATAAACAATTTAAAACTGCCTTCATTTTAATTGATTGCGACATTACAATGTTGCAATCGTAAAAAGAAAATCAATAAAATTATTACAAATAAAAAGTGCACTGAGCTACTTAGTGACTACTCAGCATATTTGGTCGTTGGCCCTCTGCGGCTTTGGTGGTGGTCGCATTGTAGTTGTTGTTGTAGGTGCTGTGGGTGTCGTAACTCGCGCGAGTTATGTTCCTTGCTTAGAACAGTTTGACTGAAACACACTTTTCTTTTCTGCTGTAAACTTAGAACTGAACTTTATTACAACTCTTTCTTAAAATCTAACCAATTCGTTTTCAAAATGTAAATGTGTAAAAGTATGTAAAGATATAAATGGAAGAAATACAATTGTAAAATAGGAGAAATGTATGTAAAAGAAATACAATGTGGTTAATATGTAAAAGTTAATAGTCGCAAAGTGTTGCCTAATTTATAGTTGCAACATAATATCAAAAACGCAAGGGTTTCATTTTAATGTCTTGTGGTTAATATGTAGAATAAATAATCGTAAAGTGTTGCCCAATTTATGGTTGCAACATAATATCAGAAATGCAAGAGTTTGATTTTAATTGAACCTATTTTAATAGTTGCGATTTATGAGGAAAAAATAAAGAAAGAGTGTAAATAAAATTGGAACACTTAAAATATCTTATTGATTACGCTGCACTTTAAGTAGTGCAGTGGGGCTTATTATGTTGTTGTTTCTGGTGCTATTGTTGTGGGTGCCGAGATTTAATTGCCGTTTGTGCTGTTGTTGTAAATGTAGTAACGATGTCTTTGACTTGTTGGTTAATTTGGTATTGTTGTTGTGTTTGTTGTAATTGTTACTGTAAGTGTTGCAGCGGCGTATTGAGCCTCGATGGTTTGAGTGGTGGCTGAGAAGTATATGTATTTGTTGTTGTCGTTTGAGTGGGGGTCGTAACTCCTCCCCCCCCAGTATGAAGTGAGGGCCATAAAGATTGTGCAGCGGCCCTTACGAAATTGGTTTGCGGTGTATAAATTGATGCCATTATTTTCCTAGGGACGTAAATGAAGATCAGGACAAGGATTACAATTAACGTATATTGCAGTGCGTCTTGGGCATATGTAATTGTGCTGAGGTGTTTAACTGATGCGTAGCTTTCGATTTGATGGTCGCGAAGTTTTTCCAAGTTTAGGGCTTCGGTTACTGACAGGGCTTGTATTCCTGAGTGTGTTATTGGCAGGATATGTATCTCGTCCCAGAAAATTCCAACATTGCTCTTGTAGATGATACCTCTTATAGCGATGTCGCAGTTCTGGAAATGAATAGCACCGGTACCTTCAACTGTGTATTGTCTTTGACTGCAAGTAGAATTTATTAGTGTATAGGGTATATTAATATAGACGATAAAGTTGGCTTCTGGCTGGAAGATTGTTGTTATCTTTCCGAGGTCATACAGGTCGCAGTGTCCAGGTTGATTTTGCATGAGCTGCCCCAGGCATTTAGATTCTTGAGTTTTTTCTTCTTGGATTGGTTTTTGGCAAAAGTATATTTTAGATATTCTTTGGCATGTTTTGTCGAAAAACTGAATTGTTTTGTTATTGTAAGTTATGTATGATTTTGTTATTATTTGCTTTGTTATGTTTATAGGGGTAGGTATAATATGATATAACTGATAATTTTCTGTATAAAGATTAGGTATTTGAACATTGAATATGACATTAGAATGATTATAATATGCTTGTAATTGTAATAGTTCGTATATTTCTTCATCTGTTTCAATTTTAATGGATTGATTAGTCATATAATTTCTAATTTCTTGTAACTCTTTTTGGTTTAATATAAGCTTGGATATAATGTTTAGTTTGGCTAATAGTATGGCTTCTGCTTTTAAAAAGATTACTGAGGGAAACTGAATAGGGCTGATTTTCTGCACGTTTTTTCTGGGTTTTTTTCCACATGAATTTTTTCTCTTTGTTCTTTTTTTTTTTATTGAATAAAATTGTTAACGTATTGAATTTTTTTCTTTTCTTATCTCCTTTTATTGAAAAAATTTATTTGTTTTATTTTTTAAGCTTTATTTTATTTAATTATTTTTCAGTTTTCGACTTACATGCTTCCAACGATGATGATGATTAACTGCTTTAGCTGCATGATGCTTGTTGTTCGCTAGTCGTCCTTTCAGAGCGTTGAGTTCCAATGGCGATTAAAAGTTGATATAGTCGTCCTTTCAGAGCGTTGAGTTCCAATGGCGATTAAAAGTTGATACTTAACCGATCTTGTGAGAGAAAAAAAAAAAAATGTGCTGATATTCAGTCAACACTTATTTCAGAATATTATGTATCGATATTCTCTCGATAATAACTTCTGATAATTACAATAATTTTAGTTCGATATTCTTTCGAACAATTATTTTATCACTTATTCTTCAAATAAGAAGGATACTGATTATTCACTATTCACAAGATGGTTCGCCAAGCCGTAGACTGCGCCAGTTATGTTCCTTGCTTAGAACAGTTTGACTGAAACACACTTTTCTTTTCTGCTGTAAACTTAGAACTGAACTTTATTACAACTCTTTCTTAAAATCTAACCAATTCGTTTTCAAAATGTAAATGTGTAAAAGTATGTAAAGATATAAATGGAAGAAATACAATTGTAAAATAGGAGAAATGTATGTAAAAGAAATACAATGTGGTTAATATGTAAAAGTTAATAGTCGCAAAGTGTTGCCTAATTTATAGTTGCAACATAATATCAAAAACGCAAGGGTTTCATTTTAATGTCTTGTGGTTAATATGTAGAATAAATAATCGTAAAGTGTTGCCCAATTTATGGTTGCAACATAATATCAGAAATGCAAGAGTTTGATTTTAATTGAACCTATTTTAATAGTTGCGATTTATGAGGAAAAAATAAAGAAAGAGTGTAAATAAAATTGGAACACTTAAAATATCTTATTGATTACGCTGCACTTTAAGTAGTGCAGTGGGGCTTATTATGTTGTTGTTTCTGGTGCTATTGTTGTGGGTGCCGAGATTTAATTGCCGTTTGTGCTGTTGTTGTAAATGTAGTAACGATGTCTTTGACTTGTTGGTTAATTTGGTATTGTTGTTGTGTTTGTTGTAATTGTTACTGTAAGTGTTGCAGCGGCGTATTGAGCCTCGATGGTTTGAGTGGTGGCTGAGAAGTATATGTATTTGTTGTTGTCGTTTGAGTGGGGGTCGTAACTCCTCCCCCCCAGTATGAAGTGAGGGCCATAAAGATTGTGCAGCGGCCCTTACGAAATTGGTTTGCGGTGTATAAATTGATGCCATTATTTTCCTAGGGACGTAAATGAAGATCAGGACAAGGATTACAATTAACGTATATTGCAGTGCGTCTTGGGCATATGTAATTGTGCTGAGGTGTTTAACTGATGCGTAGCTTTCGATTTGATGGTCGCGAAGTTTTTCCAAGTTTAGGGCTTCGGTTACTGACAGGGCTTGTATTCCTGAGTGTGTTATTGGCAGGATATGTATCTCGTCCCAGAAAATTCCAACATTGCTCTTGTAGATGATACCTCTTATAGCGATGTCGCAGTTCTGGAAATGAATAGCACCGGTACCTTCAACTGTGTATTGTCTTTGACTGCAAGTAGAATTTATTAGTGTATAGGGTATATTAATATAGACGATAAAGTTGGCTTCTGGCTGGAAGATTGTTGTTATCTTTCCGAGGTCATACAGGTCGCAGTGTCCAGGTTGATTTTGCATGAGCTGCCCCAGGCATTTAGATTCTTGAGTTTTTTCTTCTTGGATTGGTTTTTGGCAAAAGTATATTTTAGATATTCTTTGGCATGTTTTGTCGAAAAACTGAATTGTTTTGTTATTGTAAGTTATGTATGATTTTGTTATTATTTGCTTTGTTATGTTTATAGGGGTAGGTATAATATGATATAACTGATAATTTTCTGTATAAAGATTAGGTATTTGAACATTGAATATGACATTAGAATGATTATAATATGCTTGTAATTGTAATAGTTCGTATATTTCTTCATCTGTTTCAATTTTAATGGATTGATTAGTCATATAATTTCTAATTTCTTGTAACTCTTTTTGGTTTAATATAAGCTTGGATATAATGTTTAGTTTGGCTAATAGTATGGCTTCTGCTTTTAAAAAGATTACTGAGGGAAACTGAATAGGGCTGATTTTCTGCACGTTTTTTCTGGGTTTTTTTCCACATGAATTTTTTCTCTTTGTTCTTTTTTTTTTTATTGAATAAAATTGTTAACGTATTGAATTTTTTTCTTTTCTTATCTCCTTTTATTGAAAAAATTTATTTGTTTTATTTTTTAAGCTTTATTTTATTTAATTATTTTTCAGTTTTCGACTTACATGCTTCCAACGATGATGATGATTAACTGCTTTAGCTGCATGATGCTTGTTGTTCGCTAGTCGTCCTTTCAGAGCGTTGAGTTCCAATGGCGATTAAAAGTTGATATAGTCGTCCTTTCAGAGCGTTGAGTTCCAATGGCGATTAAAAGTTGATACTTAACCGATCTTGTGAGAGAAAAAAAAAAAAATGTGCTGATATTCAGTCAACACTTATTTCAGAATATTATGTATCGATATTCTCTCGATAATAACTTCTGATAATTACAATAATTTTAGTTCGATATTCTTTCGAACAATTATTTTATCACTTATTCTTCAAATAAGAAGGATACTGATTATTCACTATTCACAAGATGGTTCGCCAAGCCGTAGACTGCGCCAGTTATGTTCCTTGCTTAGAACAGTTTGACTGAAACACACTTTTCTTTTCTGCTGTAAACTTAGAACTGAACTTTATTACAACTCTTTCTTAAAATCTAACCAATTCGTTTTCAAAATGTAAATGTGTAAAAGTATGTAAAGATATAAATGGAAGAAATACAATTGTAAAATAGGAGAAATGTATGTAAAAGAAATACAATGTGGTTAATATGTAAAAGTTAATAGTCGCAAAGTGTTGCCTAATTTATAGTTGCAACATAATATCAAAAACGCAAGGGTTTCATTTTAATGTCTTGTGGTTAATATGTAGAATAAATAATCGTAAAGTGTTGCCCAATTTATGGTTGCAACATAATATCAGAAATGCAAGAGTTTGATTTTAATTGAACCTATTTTAATAGTTGCGATTTATGAGGAAAAAATAAAGAAAGAGTGTAAATAAAATTGGAACACTTAAAATATCTTATTGATTACGCTGCACTTTAAGTAGTGCAGTGGGGCTTATTATGTTGTTGTTTCTGGTGCTATTGTTGTGGGTGCCGAGATTTAATTGCCGTTTGTGCTGTTGTTGTAAATGTAGTAACGATGTCTTTGACTTGTTGGTTAATTTGGTATTGTTGTTGTGTTTGTTGTAATTGTTACTGTAAGTGTTGCAGCGGCGTATTGAGCCTCGATGGTTTGAGTGGTGGCTGAGAAGTATATGTATTTGTTGTTGTCGTTTGAGTGGGGGTCGTAACTCGCGAGTTATGGTTGAGGAAAAACAGACAACACAACTTTTCTTTTTGAATGCCAAAACTCATCTCCTTTTATTAAAATTTTTCTCTTACTTTATATCTTTCACAAATTTTACTGTAATGTATGTATACATTCTAAAGAAATTTTAAATATGAATACATATGTGTTTATGACATAGGTTTCAAAAATGCTATCTATGAATAATTTTTATATATTTTAATACTACATATGTTTGCTTATGACATACATTCCAAAAATGCATGTTGATAATTTTAAGTGTCACCTAGTTTTAATGGGTGCAACAATATTTTAAACACATAGTTAAACGTTGCGGATTATCAAAGAGATACTGAGAATAACTTAAAATAATTTTATGTCTTTTCTTTTGTGACATACAAAAGAAATGTAATGTAACCTTAATAAACAACTGAACTAATTTATTACAGAAATGCGATTATTGCTTATTGTGAGTTTTTATTATTGTTGTTGTTGTAACTTAAGTGGTTGAAGTGGAAATCAATGGGATAGGTTCTGCGTCGAACTTTAGTAGTTTGTTGTTGTTGTAACTTCAGTAATACTAGTTAATGCTGCTGTTGTTGTTGTTGTTGTTGCTGTTGTCTTAGTTGTTGTTGTCTCAATGGCTTAGGTGGTGCCAATGTTACTATCGTCGTTGGTGGTAATGTAACTCGCGTTGACGAGTACGAATTTTGAAATATTACGGTAAAGCAGAAAAGAAAGGGGTTTTTTTTTTTAAATTTTTTCACAAATGACTTTCAACAAACAAAACCTTCAAACGGATAAATATTCTAAATGTTTACAAATGATTGTTTTTCTTACGAAATAAGTTAGTGTATAAATATGTGTATATATATGATATATATTTAATATTCTCGGAGTCGTCTTTGTTTGTTTTGATGTTTGTTGTTGTCGCCTTTATTTGCTTTGTTGCTTGCTGTTGCTGTTGATGTTAATTGCCAGGAGACTTCACGTCTTTGCTGGTTACCAGTTTTAAGTTTTGATTAAACAAAAAATTAAAAAAACAAATTTTTATTTTTCAGTTTTAACTTTATTGAATTAATATTAGATCTTCGATCTTTCGAAGTAAATTACTAACTGGTCTTAAAACTATATTAAGGTGGTATTTATAATAACTTAATTGCTATTCTTGCAATTTTCATCGATGGGGTATTCGTTTGTATTGATTAATAATTCTTTGGAATTGTTAGCCAATGATTATTGAAAATCCATTTCTTCAGAATTAAAGTTAAATTTGTTTATTGCATTTTTGCTTGCATAGAATATTGTCGGTGTGAACGGAAATGCAATTTATTTTAAATTAACAAAAGACGAAAGTGCAATGTGAGCTTTTATATTTCTTTTATTAATTTAATAACATTTTCGTTTCCACAGAATTTTGTCTGCGGAAATGTTATTTTTATGAGAATTGATGTACTGCAGGTATTCTATGAGTCTGCATATTTGTTGTGGGAACGGAAAAGACGTTTGTAAAACATATTATATTATTGCTTATATATTATATTAAGGGCTTTATTATAACAGTTACCCTGGCCTTTTGATGGTGCCCAAGTCTTATTTTTATGGGTCTTTTAAAAAAAAAATTTTTTTATTCGCTTTTTGTTCTTATTTTTTTTTACACTTTGCCGCTGTTTCAGCCTCGGCACGCTTCGCCTTCAAATTTTTGTTGTTACCTGCTGTTTTAGCCTTGGCGCAAATATATACTATTTTATTATATTTTTTTTTTTACACTTTGCCGCTGTTCAAGCCTCGGCACGCTTATATTTACCGCTTATGGTTTGGGATGTAGGTATCCCACCGCTTCCACCAAATGTTGTATTTAGCGTCCGCTGGTTCTCGTGCTTTCCGCAGAGAAGAAGAACCAGAGACGGAGAGATCTTGCTCGTTCAAAGAAAAGAAAAAGGCCTGGTTTTTCTTTGTGGATATTACCTTTAATTAGCTGACTTTTTTACTTAGTTTGAGCCTTATTCAATCGGACTCTTATCAATATCTGATCAGTCTCTATTAATCACTTGTCAATCTCTGTGTCTACTAATCTCTGCCGTTTTCTAACCCGATCAGTATTTAAAACAGTCTCACTTTCCAAAGAAGTTCCTACTTTCCCATAGTTTCCAGTAAGTGGAAATTATGTATCAACTCTACCCAATCAAATCATTACATGTCATACATTATATTTATTTAACAGTCATTCACATATTACTTCCCCTTTAGCGGTAAAAGCGATCACGCAAGTTATAAAGTCCTTTTTAATAAAAGACACTTTATGTTTTTGCAACACAACTTCTTTTATTCAGATCAAAACTAAAACTGAACTTTCTTACAACTAACAGAATAAATGTTACTTAAAATATACCAATAGTTTATCAATACAAACATATCAATGTATGAGAATTTCTTCTTTTCTTCTTTCTTCGTTGCAGTACAACGAAGATTACAAAATGTTTATGAAGTTACAAAACACTTAAGTGGGTCTCTGGGTTTGTTGGTGCAGTTAAAAAAAAAGTAACATGATATTTGGAGTTGGTTAGCTGCATATTTTGAATTGACAAATATGTTTGGCAATTAATGAATTTGAATTTAAGTGTTAAATGATTTGGGTTGTTGCAATGAGGCAATAAATATTTAGTTTTTATTGTTTCCATATTTTGGAACAATTTCTTGTAATTTAATATTAATTCCCTCGTTTGTAACTCGCACGAATTATGTTATCCCAGTGGTGGAGAGCGAAAAAAAACACAACTTATGCTTTCAACAATCAGTTTATTTCTAAATCTTTTTTGTAATATTCTTAAACTAAATACAAATGTGGCTTAAAATAAATGTTTATGTAAGCGATTAATAAATTGACTTAAAATAAAGACATGTTTATGTAATTTCACAATATTGTCAAATCTGGCTCAAAACAAATGTTTATGTAGGCAATTAATGAATTGGCTTAAAATAAATACATATTTATGTTATTTCGCAATATTCCTATTATTATGAATTTTGGTTTGAATTTGATACTTTGCATTTCCTGTTAGCTGCACTGGCCAAGTATTGAGGGTGTAGCGGGTAGCGGCTTCTGTTGCTGACAAAGCTTATTGTTGATGTAAGTGACTTCTTGTTGATGTTGTTGTTGGTGCAGTGTACACGTAACTCACGCCTTACATGTTGCGTAGCTGCAGGCATTGCACTTTGCAAGCAGCGCAGCAACTAGGGTAGGGAAATGATCGCTATTATGCTGGCCGTGCAAGCTGATGCCGATGCACCCAAACAGTCACTCGACTTACTTTGCTTTGTCGCTGCCGGCGTTATAGTAGGAAACGCTTGATAACCACAAAGCAAAGCGCTGTTTGGTAATTTTAGCGTATGTGCTCAAATTAGGTCAGTTTCTGTGGTATGTTTTAACAATTTTTCAATTTACAATTTTTTATTAACAAAACATTTCTTTCTTGCTTTTCATGAACGCCTGCAATTCGAGTCACCGCACTTGAATTGGGTCTTGGTCGTTCATGGAAATAATAGCAATAATTTTATGTTGACGTTTTTTTTAAAGCAGTATTGAATTTTAATTTATTGATTGGTTCGTAGGAACTGATTGAGGGGTTTGGCTTTGTGTGAGGTCGTGCTGTACAAAGTGTAAAGTGTTATGTATATGGGTGGGTTGTACAAAGTGTACAGTGTAATCTTGTGCGGTTCACAATAGCCAATGTCTTCGTGGTCATTGTATTTTTGTATGTAGTCTGAGAGTGGTTCTGCAAATTCTTCGTCGGTTTCTTTATTGATCTCTTCGTGTGTGTCCTGAGCTTCTGTATGGTAATTTCTTTGTATTTTATTGGGGTGCTGAGTTTGTTTTGCAAACGATTGTGCTGGTCTTTTATTTTGATACGGGTTTGGTCTGTTTTGATAATTTAGTGCTGCACTTCTGATGCTTCTATCCACATCTATAGGTTCTGGCCTTGGTTGTGGTTGTTCAGGTGGTCTAGGTGGGTATACATTTTGTTGAAGAGGTCTGTTTGTTTGAAAGAACTTAGGTAGCCTTTGTTGATATTGAGTGAATTGTCGTGGTTGGTAGGGTCGTGGAATATTTCTAAAATTAGGTTGAGGCAAATATGCAATTTCGGGGTGGAAAGGCTGTCCGTAACTGTAATTATTTATTTTTCTATGAGGTAGTGGAGGAGTGGTAGTATTAGATTTCTTAAATGCTCCTTGATTATTATGAGCGTGTTGAGTTCTATAATTCTGATTCTGATTTTCTAGCTTCAGTACCAGGTGCAATGCTTTGTACCTATAGGCTTGTGTTAATAGTCTTATTGACTCATTACTAGCTTCCATGCAAGTGATTTTATTTAAAATTAAAGACAAATGTGAATATACGGTTTGGTAAAAATCTTGCAATGTATTGTTGCCTTGTAACAGAGATGTCATCTGGTACTCAAAAGTACTTAAGTCTCTTTTGTCCGCATAGTGGATAGTGAGAGAGCGAAAAATGCAGTTCCAATCGAGTGGTGTATTATATGATTCGAGCGCAATGTCTGCATTGCCAGTGATTTTATTGCGAATGATATTTAAAATACCGAAGTATTTCGGGCTACCTTTGATATTTCTGTAAATATCTAAAACTCTCTCGACGCTTTTGCGCCATGAACTAAATGCCGAGAGATTTCCTGAAAATTCCCGAAGGCAGCGAACCACATCTGGAATTTTGTCTAGATCTTAAATATTTGCCATATATTGTTCATCTTTTTCTTGGACAATTCCGTTTGAAAGATCGTAATTGGGATTCATGATTGATTGTACCATATTTTTACACTGTTCAAGACATATCCTGCTTATCATGGCTGTAATAGCGTCCATATCTATAGGATTATTGGGATTAGGTGGATTTAGCACTGGTGCCCTAATTAAATAATTTGGGTTTGACATATGTTACCGACTGAAGGCGTACAAATAAGAACACTGCGTTTTAATTTACAGAGTTTTATTTCCTATAGAAATTGATAAAATATAAAAAATGTAATATATAGGATTAATCAGATATTTTTCGATTACTTACACTCTTGTGTGTTCCTTCAGTTCGGCTTTGATCTATTAAAATGGCCGAATTGAGGGAACAAAACCACCTGGTGTTTTTGACACTTCAAATTGTACAAGATTAAAGTTTTACAGGGATACAAATTAGTAAGGTAACAAGGTATAAAATGACATGGTGATATAATTCTCTGCAACAACATATTTATATATATTTTTTTTTCTTTCGTAAACTTCCCTAAATTTTTGACTTATAATGAAATTATTACTATAATTCTTTTTTTTTTTTGTTTGGATATTTGATTACTTTCTGTTTTTAAATATTGCAAAAGGATTGTTTTCAACTTGTCATACAATATAGATTTATTTTTTCTTACAATATAATAGATATTTGTGTCATCTTCCAAGAGTAGCTGCTAGATGTGTTCTAACTCCAGTTCCTCCGATAATTTCTCTCGGCTGCTAAGGGGCCTTATTTCCTCCTTGGATGACTGCTACTTCTTGAGGAGCTTTGGATTGCTGATACTTGAGAAGCTTTTTGTTGCTGCTACTTGAGGAGTTTTTTTTTGTTTCTTGGCATACGCAAATGTTAACAATACTCTTCCGCTTAGGGAAAATTGGTATTGTTTTGTCTGTTCCGATATGATTGACTTTTCAATCAATTTCACAAGACTTTACTATTACAGGTTTTGATTTAATTTTCCAGGAAATTTTTATTATTCGATATGATTGATTTTCGTCAATTTAACAAGACTTTACTACTTTTGGAAATTTGTCTTGTTTTTATTTTTCAGATCACTTTATATTTTCAATATTATTGTTTTTTTACTATTTGAGAAAATTAGTCTTGTTTTTTATTTTCGGAACAACTTTACACAAACACTCGCGTGTCCCTGCTCGGGCGCCAGTTAAATTAATTAATTGTTTATTTTATTTTTTAAAGAACATTTATTGAATATCAAACTTATACTACTGTTAACAAATTTTATAACTTAATTAAATGAAGCAAACGACACTGCAGCAGCATGGCAGCGCAGAGCTAGTTTCACGTAACCAACTCGTGCAGGAAACAATGTAGACATAGCGTCAGCAAGTTTGTCTCTGCTATGATTTGTAGAATTATGTAGAAATAAAAAATAACAAGTGGAGTTAACAGAAAATAATGTGTGACGTTAACTTGTATGATAGGCTGTATGCGTCGTACTTAATTGTTTGTTGTTGTAGCGTCGGTAGACTATTGTAGCTGTTGTTGTTGTTGTAGTAGTCTCAATGGCTTAGGTGGTGCTAATGTTACTATCGTCGTTGGTGGTAACGTAACTCGCATCCAGTTTCTTTCGCTACTAAGGAGCCTGTTCGCACATACAATAACACTTTTTCCCTCCTTTACACATTATTTGCTGCTGGACATCTGGACTACTTGAGGCCTTATGAATCTTTGAATTGCAGCTTCTATTTGTTACTCCTCTAAACGTTTTCTGCAGCAGGATTTCTGAACTACTTGAGACCTTATGAATCCTGGAATTGCAGCTTCTATTTGTTACTCCTCTACACGTTTTTCGCGGAGGCACTTAAGGCTTTTTGAAGCTTTGAACTGCAGCTTCGAGCGTAAATTACTTTATCGTGAAGTGAGAGCTAACTTTGCTCGGGCGCCAGTTACAATATCATTAAATATGATATTAAATAAAAAAATCAAAATTTTTATTTTTTAACACCACAACCGTTTATTTCAGAATCACACTTGAGACTGTTACTACTGTTACTAATTATTCATTATTACTATACTTTACAAATAATTGGGTCTTTTTTATTACTTAATTTAATTTCCTTATTGCTTACTATTATGATTTACAATTAATTGGGTCTATGTTATTTCTTAATTTACTTTCCTTATTGCTTAATGCGCTTCCTTTGTATTTAATTGTTTTACAATATTTCATATTTATTTAAATATTTTAATTTTAATTGAACGGTATCCGCTGTATATTTGTTGTAATTTTACTTATTTTGTATAATATTTCTTTTAATTGTTCCATTAATATAGCTTGCAATGCCTACATAATAATACGTTATCGTTGTCTATGAATTCCACTCTTCAGATATTAACATTGCAAATATTACATTTAAAGCATTCACGATGAAAACTACTTCCATTATATTTTATTTATATAATTTTACCTATTTCAATAATTTTTGCAATATTTTTTAAATAGAATACTTTAGAATAGAATACAATTGTTACACATATAATATTTTCGATGCATTAAATATAGACTTGATCCTTACTTCTATTCCTGAAGTGGTTTGGCCACAAAGCCTTTTTATAACAGCCGCAAGGTTAGCTAATGTCAGCTGCCGTTAGGCAGGTTTATTTCAGCCACAAGGCTTTTTATTTTTGCCACAAGACAAATTAATTCATGAAAGCCACAAAGCTGGTTAAATAAATCGAGCAGAGGTTTATGCTTTGTTGATCTTTTTAGACACGTGTTTTTATAATAAAAATTATTGATTGAATACTAAGAATATAATATTTTCACTCAATATAATATTTCTTAGAAAATATATTCTTAACATAAAACAACTCAAACTATTTAATTACAATAATAGTACATCTGCTTACTATTACATTTTATTTACACATCTGTTTGTCATAATATCCATCATAACCCACTTATAGGTTACAAACTCCAGTGACTTATGATACTTTTGACAGCGATCTGCTTACCCAATGTATAACAGTTTTAACTTTAGAATTTTTTCACTTAGTAAAAAAAATACTCCACACACTTTCACTCTTTTGAAGTTAGAACTAGGGATGCCCATCGAAAAAATACATCGATGTTTTTTCTGTTTCGATGCATCGAAATTGTACATCGATACAATTTAAAACATCGCTTTAAGAAAAAACATCGATGTTTTTGCCTTCGATGTATTGTAAAAAAACATCGATGTATCGAATAAATACATCGATGTTTTGATTTTTTTTCTCTATAAACTTAACAATTATATCTATTAACTTAACAAATTTAATGAAACATTGATGTTGTTTATTTTGTATTTCATGAAAAGATATAACTATGTAGATAAAAAAGTAATGAGTATATGGAGCTATAAGTGCCAATAGTGACGATCAAGGCTTTGTAAAAATAATAATTTATGAAGACGCTTTCCCTTCAGTCTATTCCTTTGCTGGTTATGTGTTTGAGCAGCTTTCGAAAAAAGTCATTCAGATGGGACAGAGGTTGCCAAAATAGTCAAATACTTAAAAGCTAATTTATACAAAATTGAAAACTGGGCTTTTAAATCCATCCAAATCTCCAATGGATTTTCGTTTAACCGTCCCACAGGACTTTTTAAGTAAATTGACAATTCATCCTGGAGGCAATCCAATGTTCCATTAGTTTTAAAACATTTATTAACCAATTTATGGTGATCACTCCACAAGTTGAAATTTTTCTGCCTTATTTCAGAATGATCGGACTCAGATTCTGTAGAAAATGATTCCTCTTGGCTAATTGTAACTGTTATGAGATCCTTTATTTTTTCAGTTGCGCTTGCACAGGCTAAGGGATCCATGAAGTGCATTTTTTTAAAACGTGGATCTAAAACCGTTGCAACAGCTAGTGGAGCAACAAATTCAATTTCTCCCATTCTCTTTTCAATTTCTTTTAAAAGAAGCTTTTGGATTGCACAACCCAATGGCTCGTCAAAAGACATATCTTTAGTTTTTGATGTCATACATCGAATTAGAGGAATAACTTTACTGCTTGTGCAATATTTCTCACCTGAGATTTCTTTAGTAGCAGCTTCTAAAGGGCGTAATATGAGCAGAATTCAAGAAACAATATCAAGTTCCAATCCACAGAGCATTGGAGGAGCAGTTTTGTGCCGGTTAACAATATCATTGACTATCTTTCGAAACTCTAAAAATCTCTGCAGCATGTAATAGGTGCTGTTTCACCGAGTTGAAACATCATGAATTAATTTCGTGCCAGGATTTGTTGCTTTTCTTAATTCATCACTGGCGACACAACTTCTCTTAAACCAGGCGACAATGGATTTAATTTTTGTCAATATATTTTGCAAGTCAGATGATTGCAAAATTGACTGAGCAACAAGATTAAGCTTGTGAGCAAAGCAGGATATATGATTATCTTTATCAAAAGCTAAGTCAACAGCTTTTACCATATTTGCTGCAGTATCAGTCACAACAGCTGATATCACATTGCGATCTATGTCCCACTCCTCACAAGTTTTCAACATCATTTCGCAAATATAATCGGAAGTATGTCTTTCCTCCATTTCATATACACCCAGGGTCACTGTGTTCATTTCAATGCCAATTCCAAAATGAGCTGTTACCCCCAAAAAGCTACGCATTTGATATGCTCTATTGCGGCCAATTTTTTCTTAAAATTTTTTGACAGAGCTTCATACTTATCGTCAATCCATTTGGTCACCGTATTTCTCTCCGGCATTTTGTAATGCGGCACAGCCACTTTAAGCAAATTTTGGAATCCTTCACTCTCCACTATACTAAAGGGAGGAGTACACATCAGAAAAAGAAGATTCAATTGTTTTTTGCTGCTTGAATGGCAAACCGGAGCTGGTTTCACTGATTGTCCCATCGGAGCCTACGGCAGGTTCAGTTGAATGGCTATCAATATCTTTGTGTAATAATTTTAGATTCACAGATGTCAAATTTGATGTGGAATCCTTCATAAGTACTGCTTTGTGTACATTTCTCACATGACCAGCCATGTTGGATGTATTGCCGGCTGTCTTTATTACTTTTTGGCAAATTTTGCATCTGCTTGCGCTTGAGTCAATTTTCTGGAAATATTGCCATGACATTATTCTGAAATTGTTAATAAATGTATTTAATGAAAAGAAAAATTAGTAATTAATATTATTATTGATGCAGTTTACATTTTTCTGCGAAAAACGCAAACGTGATCGCCCAAAATTATCAAGAAATGAAAAAAAAACTTACAATATATTCTTAAAAAGTTTGACAGGTGAAGAATCGCAGAGTTGCAAAATTTTCTTTATATTTTCACACTAAACACATCTCGAATCCTACTTTTTTTTAATATGATAAAATTTATTGTTGAATAGTAAAAATGATAACACTTAAAAGGTTTTAACGCTTGGAAAAAGACATCGATGCATCGAAAAAAAACATCGATGCATCGGAAAAAATAAATATTTATTTTAAAAAACATCGATACATCGATCAAACATCGTTAATAAGAAAACATCAACTTTTTCGATTCATAGAACTTTATTCCGTGTTATTTCCCAAAATTCAGCCTTTTAAACTAAATCTTAGCTTATTGTTACAAGAACTAATACATACTTAAAATACTCATACATGTAAATTTGGAGAAAGAACAAAGAGTTGCATTGACAAAAACAATTAATTGGGTCAGCAAGCGAAAGACTTTGTTTTAATTGTTTTTGTTTACATTATTTTCTTTTTTTGTTATCGAGTGCAACAAGTTATGAAATTGTATTAAACCACTTTCATACTTTGTTGCTGAGTTGGAGGAATGTTCAAATATATTTCAATGGTGCGCATTCTACATTGTTGCGACACTATGTTGCAGCAAGAGTAATAAAATTATTAAACCAACGAAAATGCTGAAATGGATTTTAATGTTCTATATTGTAGCGACACTTTTGAATTCAATGTTGCAATAGTTCGAAGTAGATCAATTAAATTATTTGAAAGAAAAAAATGCAACTTAAATTATGTGTGCATTGGTGGTTTGACCAAGGCCAGAAGGGCCTGATTGTGCAGCTTGCACAGGGACGGATTGCGTTACTTCTATAACTTATAACATGAATCATAGTGCCGCTAGTAGCACTTAAGATTGTTTCTGTTTACGCTTTACGCTTTACGCTTTGGTTTTTCTGTAAGCATGCAGTGAACTCAATGTAAAACTAATAACATGACATATATCCCAGTCAGACTTATCAATGGATAAATATGATCTAACGTACTCATTAAATGTACGGTGACTCCGCTCTACTGTCCTAAAAGTTTTATGATGATAGGCTACTTCAGTAATATTGTCTATTTTGAGGTATTTGCATAGTCAATAATCGAATTTTTATACTCCGTACTCATGTCCGTAATGAACGTCTTCATTGGACCATACGTCAGTGTTGTGTTTGCAGTCTTTTTCTATCTGCTCTTTATTTCAACTCGTTGATTTCATTTAGTCTTATATTATTACAGGATTGCATATATAAGTAGTTAAGTATAAGTAGTTACATAAGTAGTGTAGTATAAGTAGTAACATAAGTAGTATGAGTATTAAGTAATAGTAGAAATGTAAACAATATGTAGTTAGTAAGTTTACACAACATCTTCCTTTTTTTTAAATAAAATTAGTGTAAATTATTTCATTCTTTTAAATTTAGAATATAGAAAACATACTTATATTATAGAGGTACAAAAACTTATAAAATAGGTTACGTGACAGTTTTAATTCAATCTCAAAACTCCAAATCTCAATTTTGAATTTATAACTAATAATTAATAATAATTTTATTGTAAACTTAAAAAATAGGTTAAGTAATAATTTAAATTCAATCTCAAAACTCAAAATCTCAATTTTTAATTTATAAAATTAAATACATATTTATTAATTCAAGTATTCAAGTATCTATCTGGTGGATTTACTTTTCTTCCTTTCTTAGTTACATATGTCTTTTGGAGACTGGAAGTGTTTTCAGTAAGTACTTTATTTGGATCATTTCTATTACAATTAACAATTTCCTCTTCTTCTGTTTCAGGATTTACATTCGGTACTATTTGATTTTCTCTACAATTTTGAGTGTCTTGATTTTCATTTTCAATATTTAAAGTTCTGTTATCACTATTTTGACTATTGTTTTCTGATTCCTGTATAGATTTTTTCAAGATGTGTTCTCTACTTCTTCTTAATAAAGCTCCATCTGCATCTTTAACTACATAAGACCTAGGTTCCTGACATTTTTCAAAAATTACACCTGGAGACCATGTTGAAGCAGGGGATTTCTTGTACATAACATGCTCTCCTACTTCTACTGGTTTTAATTTTTTAGTTGTTCTGTTATATAACCTAGCCGATTCTTCTCTTTGATTTTTAGCAAGTTTTTCATAACGGAACCTATCGATAACTTTAGTTTCAAAATTCTTTGAGATTGCCGGAACTTTAGTACGTAGCTTCCTAGACATTAATAGTTCACTTGGGCTTGGCATTTTGTTTTTGGGAGTTGTTCTGTAATGCAAAAGTGCAGTATACGGGTCTGTATTGTTTTCTTGACATTTTTTAAGGATTTTTTTTACAATTTGAACTCCTTTTTCCGCAAGGCCATTGGACCTTGGAAGATAGGGACTTGATGTAATATGCTTAATATTCCAATTAGTGCAAAAATTCTTAAATTCATTCGAATTGAAAGGTGGACCATTATCTGAAACGAAAAAAGCAGGAACACCATGCCTGGCAAAAATAGATTTAAGTCTCGCTATCACACAACTACTTGTTGAACCACTAGTTAAAAGTTCAATTTCGATATACTTTGAATAGTAATCGATAACTAAAAGGTAAAGTTTTTTATTCCAAACTAAAAAATCACAGGCTAACTTATACCATGGAATATTCACTACCTCATGGCTCATAAGTTCTTGCTTTGGGTTTGCATCTCTATATTTCATGCACGTTTCGCAGCTTGACACGACGTTAAAAATGTCATGATTTATACAAGGCCAGTATACTGAATCTCGTGCCAAACTCTGACAGCGCTGTATACCCATATGGCCCTCGTGAATATAGGACAACATTTTTTTTCTAAGACTTTGTGGAATTATAATTCTGTTTGCTTTTAAAAGCATTTTATTAACGATTGATATGTCATCTTTTGAATTGAAATATGGCATAACTTCTTTATCAACTTGTTTTTTGTTCGCTGGCCACCCATCTTTTACATATGTTTTTAATTTCATTAAAGTTTCATCTTCCTGAGTAGCTTTCTGAATATCTGCGAAATGAGCATCTGACAAAACTATTTGCGACATAAGAAAATTACAATGTAAATCAAGCTCATCCTCAAATTCAATTCCTGTTGTCTCTTTTAATGGGGCCCTAGAGAGCGTATCCGCTATAAATAGAAATTTACCTGGCTTATAAACAACTTTTAACTCATAGCACTGTAGCCTTAACATGAAACGCTGCAGACGAGCAGGTACTTTGTACAGTGGTTTTGTAAACAATGAAACTAATGGTTTGTGATCAGTTTCTACGATAACTTTTAAGCCATAAACGTATTGATGAAACTTTACACAGCCAAAAAGAATTGCAAATAATTCCTTTTCTATTTGCGCGTAATTGATTTGAGCATTTGTTAATGAAGCTGACGCAAACGCAATGGGATTCTTTTCATGCAAAATTGTAGCGCCAACAGCAAATTTTGAAGCATCGACTGACATTATTAGTTGTTTTTTATTGTCAAAATATGTTAATACTGGTGCTTTGGTAACTTCTAACTTTAACTCATTGAATTCTTTTTCATGAATAGCATCCCAATGCCATTGTATATCTTTTTTTAAAAGATTCCGCAAATTTTTATTTTTATTTGACAAATTATTTATAAAAGAACCAAGATAATTAACCATACCTAGGAATCTTTGCAATTCTGTAACAGTAGTTGGTGCTGGCAATGCCATTATTGACTGAATCTTATCTTTATCTGGTTTGACACCCTGCTCATCAAAAATGTGTCCAATAAACTTAACTTCTCTTTGATAAAATTTTGATTTACTTTTATTAAACCTTAAACCAACACTTCTAGCTCTTTCCAACACTTCACGCAATATTATGTCATGTTTCTCAACATCAGACGCATGTACCAGAAAATCATCCATGTAAATAACTAAACCGTTTATGTCACTAAACAACCTCACCATTTCGGCATGAAAAATCTCCGGTGCAGCATTGATGCCAAATGGCAAGCGTAAAAATCTATACCTGCCAAAAGGTGTGTTGAAAGTGCATAACTTTGATGACTTTTCCTCCAACGGCATCATCCAAAAACCGGAATTTGCATCTAAGGTGCTAAATATTTTTGATCCACTTAATTTGGACTTGCATTCATCAATGTTTGGTAGAGGAAAATATGGTCGTAAAATTGCCCTGTTAAGATTTCTTGGATCCAAACACAAACGAATACTACCACTAGCTTTTGAAACTAAAACAATGGAACTCACCCACTCAGTGGGCTCCTTAATAGGTGCAATAACATTTAGCTTTACCATTCTATCTAGTTCTTTCTTAAGAGGCTCGTGTAATGTAAAAGGTATTTTACGAGGCGCATCTACTACAGGCATTATTTCCTTGTTAATTTTTAAACAACATTTATTTTTAAGTAAACCTAAGCCTTCAAACACGTCTGCATATTCATGAATACATTTATTAGTTATTGCATTGATTTTTTGCACTAAATTCATTTGTACAGCAGTTGGCAATCCTATTATATTATTACAATGCATATCTACAATGTAAAAACAACTGAAATATTTTTGATTTTTGAACATAATTGATAAATTGCAAAACCCTAAAACTGGTAATTTTTCACCGCTAAACGTTAAAATGTTATTTTTTATATTCTAATTTAATTTAAATGTTTTAAAAAGATTGAATGTTTTAATCGACATCAAATTTACTTGCGCGAATTATGATTTTAGTTTCACGGAGTGATTAAAAAAAAACAACTTTATTGATTCAACGTTCACAACATAATGATTTACAATTTTATTCTCTTTAAAATATAAGCTTAAAATTCAAACATGCTTAGTTAAACATAATTTGTATTACGTATGTACTATTGTGCAATGTATGTATTCTTATTTTAATTTTCTTATCAAAAATAATTCTAGGAATAATCTGCAAGTGAGTGCTTTAATTTGGAATAATAACCTGTGCGAAACTTATGAGCGGAAATGCTGTGCTTGCAGTCTTCTGTCGTTTTGGTATTGTTGTTGTAGTGCAGGAGGGATTGTAACTCGCGCCAGTGTCCACTTGACAAGGAATCTCCTGATTTGCGATGTTGACATTTATTTTCCATTCTCGTTCACTGCTTTCTATTTGATTTTGGTTGATCAACTCGTTACGGCCTTCTTTCTGCACTACGCCAACAAAAAAATCGTCATTGTCGTCGTTGTCGCCGAAGTTTTCATAAGCATCGCCTGTTTCTAACTGCTTTATATATTTGTTGCTGTTGTTGTTATAGTTGTTGTTGCTGTTGTTGTTAAAGTTGTTGTTGTTGTTGTTTGCAGTTCGCTGCTTTCTATAGCACATCTTTGCAAAATGATTTTGCTTACCGCACACGTGACATGTCGCGCCTTCTGCTGGGCACTTAAAATTATGTTTTAAACCGCATTTGTTACATACTTTTGTTGTTGCTGAGGTAATTGTTGTTGGTTTTGCCATAGACTGTAACGGTTGTTTTCTCTGCCCGTACATCGTTTTTTGCCGATACTTTAGCGCTGCGACTGAACTAACCTCATATGCACTTTTCTCCTCAAATACATGTTCATTTTCCTTTGCCGTTTCAATGCTTTTGGCGATGTCCATTGCTTTTTGAAGTTGAATGCCACCCTCGCTCAAGAGTCTTTCTCTGATATGCGCCCAATTTTGCGAAAGGCCACAGATAAATATATCTCGCACTAGTTCTTCTCTAATGCCGCCGAACTCGCAAGTCAAGCTCAAATTTTGAAGTGCTGCTGCATATTCACTTATTGACAGTAGATACAATATGGCGGTTCTGGCCCAGGTGGCGCGGTGGCGCAAGCCAATGACGTCATGCCCGCACCCCAGCGCCATCTAGTGGGGGGGCTTTTTGCTCAAATGTGCAAAGGTGTATGTCTTTGCTAAAAGCTATTATGGTGTATGTCTTTGCTAAAAGCTATTATGGTGTATGTCTTTGCTAAAAAGCTATTAAAAGTAGGCAAGTTTGGTGTATGTCTTTGCTGTAAGCTATTATGGTGTATGTCTTTGCTAAAAGCTATTATGGTGTATGTCTTTGCTTTTAAGCGTTAGTCATAATTTCATACACTACATTATCGGTAGTGGTAGTCAAGCGAGTTCTTATCAGTGTTTGCATGTTTTGTTTTTCTTAACCCTCGAATACCTAATAGCAATGACTCAAATCCTGAGTGACGAGCTTAGCTGAAATGATATGACTTGCTATATGAAAATATATATATTAATATGGATTGAAGCAATTTAGGTACGGCGAAGGTTGAAGGGTTAAAGAATTGTTTATAAATTTATCATAATGGTGCTAAGTATTAGGTGCGAGTATTAGATTTGTATAAGTAGTTTAAGAATTGGATGACAACCATTTGAAACATAGGCGTATATAAATATCCATTCGTCAGCTGGGGGACATCGGGGTAACAAGCCCCCGCGTAATAACCACCGGCCAAGTCACTTACACCCAGCAACTTCTCCGCCGCTGTATTTTATTTTAAGTAAACGAAATACACCGCAACCAAGAAGAGTCAAGAAGTTTCTAGAAGCTTCGAGATGCAGAAACTTCGAGAACATTTTAGAAGCTGACTTATGTCATTGTATGCCGAAGCGAATGGTGTGAGAGAGAAAGGGAGAGAGAGAATTTGATAGTAAGAGAGAGAAAGGGAGATAGCAAATAGCGCGATCCTATACAAATAATACTTCAGAATCAACCTAACCTTAGCCAATGCCATAGGTATAGGGGGGCACCCTTTATATATATATAGGTATATAGGCTACTCTATAGGTATAGACTATCAGTTTAAAACGAATACGCATAATGTCAATAACAATCTCTTTAAGCGGAACCACTTCAACTCTTGTTGCAAAATATTTTCCTCCGGTTGAATTACCTACAAGATATGTTTGTGGACTTATAGACTTTGTATCTATTAATTCTATACCAAATGTACATGATTATAATAATTTATTCCATATCGGACCACATACTATTACAATTCCAGTTGGTTCATATGAACTGAAAGACATTGCTTCTTTCTTAGAGTCAAGTATAAAATCCATTGATGATTCAATTTACTTAAAAATTGAGCGAAACAATAACACCCTAAAAACTGAAATTACTTCCTCCGAAGACATAGATTTTTCAAAACCAAACAGTGTAGGACAATTGTTGGGATTCAGTAAAAGAAAATTGATAGAAAATGAGCTACCGTACGAGGAATTTATCAATGTGGTTACTATAGAGCCATTACAAGATATAGAAAAAACAAAATATATAAATATAGATCAGTCAGGTACAACTAGATATTTTCAATCTGACTTACCTTTGAATATTACAAATGTAAATACAATACGTATCGAAAGCAACTTGACAGATGGATCATATATTAATAGCACTTTGGTTCACACTATTCACGAATTTCCTCTAGATGTTCCACCCGGATATAAAATTAAAGAGAAACCTCAAAATGTCATTTATTTACCTGTCAACTGTCAACAAGTAAACAACATAACGATTAGAATCTTAAATCAAGACGGCGACCTTATAAATTTTCGAGGGGAAAAGATTACCGTAAGACTACACTTCAAGCCAGAAGAATTATAATTATGATTATTTATAATAAAAAAAAGATACAAAGAGAATTTATAGTTAGTCCCACATCAGCACTTGAACGAGGAAGAAGAAGATCTAACAAACCATTGACAAGATATAATATAGAATTTTTAAAATCCTTGGGACTTAATCTTGGGAGAAGAGTCAACAACAACAACTATTACTAAACTGCTAAAACTGATCTGTGCTGTTCAACAGCTAACTGCTAAACTGGTCTGTACTATTCAACAGCTAACTGCCAAAACTGATCTGTGCTGTTCAACAGCTAACTGCTAAACTGGTCTGTACCACTCAACAGCTAACTGCTAAAACTGATCTGTACTGTTCTACAGCTACCGGCTAAAACTGATCTGTACTGTTCTACAGCTACCGGCTAAAACTGATCGATAATTAGTCAATCAATCAATCACAATATCGATAATCAATCAACCAATAATTCAATATGAATGAAATACTCAATGTACTTCAACAACCTATGTACGATGAGAGTATTATAAAAAGAGACTATCATAGTTACTATCCATACCAAAAATCGTTTAACAATAACGATGAAATTCGTATACCAATTCAAAATCAAGATCTCTTTGTCTTACCAAGTGAGAGTATGATTTACATTCATGGTTTTATAGTAAAACAGGAAGGAGGAAATGATGTAGTAACAACAGGTGTGAAATTTAAAAACAACTTTGTTTCATATCTGTTTGATGAAATTCGTTATGAAATTAATGGTTTTGAAGTTGATCGTACGCGTAATCTTGGAATTTCATCAACCATGAAAAATTTCGTTTCATTGAATAAAGCTGAAAGTGATGCATTAAAAAACGCTGGTTGGGCTCCTGATGAAAATTTCACATTGGAAAAATCACATTTTAGTTGTTGTGTGCCGTTGAAAATGTTGCTGGGTTTTGCTGAAGATTATAATAAAATAATATTAAATTCGAAGCATGAACTTATCCTTCAACGTTCATCATCTAATGAGAGATCATATCAATCTACAAATGGAACTGATCAGTTAAAGCTAACAATACTGGACATAGTTTGGAAAATGCCTCATATACAATTATCAGACTTTGCAAAATTGGAAATGTACAAGATAATTAAAAACGAAAATTTGCTAATACCAATGGCGTTTAGAAGTTGGGACTATCATATGAATCCTATACTACCAAAGGAAACAAAAGTTTTATGGAATGTTAAGCTTTCACCGCAAAATGAAAGACCACGATTTCTTATAATCGGTTTACAAAGAGAAAAAAGTAAACAGGAAGGAAATATATTTGATCATTGTAATATATCTAATTTAAAAGTATATATAAACTCTGAATCATATCCCTATGATGATTTAAATAGTCGCTTTGAAATGGGACAGTATGCTGTACTATATGATATGTATGCAAAATTTCAACAAAGTTATTATATGCGGGAACCTAAACCATTGCTAGATGTCGTTGGATTTAAGGCTATTGCACCACTTATTGTTGTTGATGTAACACACCAAAATGAAGCAGTTAAAGTTGGACCTATTGATGTACGAATTGAATTTGAAACCGAAGCAAACAAACCGATTCCAGATAGAACCTCAGCCCACTGTTTAGTAATTCATGATCGAGTAATTGAATATTCACCTCTAACCAGCGAAATCAGAAAAAATTAATTAAATATAAGATCACTTTTTTCCATTAATAAAATTATACAATTTGTTTATATATATATATAAAAAATAATAATAATAGTAATAAAGAAAAATTTAGTATTATTTGTATAGGATCGCGCTATTTGCTATCTCCCTTTCTCTCTCTTACTATCAAATTCTCTCTCTCCCTTTCTCTCTCACACCATTCGCTTCGGCATACAATGACATAAGTCAGCTTCTAAAATGTTCTCGAAGTTTCTGCATCTCGAAGCTTCTAGAAACTTCTTGACTCTTCTTGGTTGCGGTGTATTTCGTTTACTTAAAATAAAATACAGCGGCGGAGAAGTTGCTGGGTGTAAGTGACTTGGCCGGTGGTTATTACGCGGGGGCTTGTTACCCCGATGTCCCCCAGCTGACGAATGGATATTTATATACGCCTATGTTTCAAATGGTTGTCATCCAATTCTTAAACTACTTATACAAATCTAATACTCGCACCTAATACTTAGCACCATTATGATAAATTTATAAACAATTCTTTAACCCTTCAACCTTCGCCGTACCTAAATTGCTTCAATCCATATTAATATATATATTTTCATATAGCAAGTCATATCATTTCAGCTAAGCTCGTCACTCAGGATTTGAGTCATTGCTATTAGGTATTCGAGGGTTAAGAAAAACAAAACATGCAAACACTGATAAGAACTCGCTTGACTACCACTACCGATAATGTAGTGTATGAAATTATGACTAACGCTTAAAAGCAAAGACATACACCATAATAGCTTTTAGCAAAGACATACACCATAATAGCTTACAGCAAAGACATACACCAAACTTGCCTACTTTTAATAGCTTTTTAGCAAAGACATACACCATAATAGCTTTTAGCAAAGACATACACCATAATAGCTTTTAGCAAAGACATACACCTTTGCACATTTGAGCAAAAAGCCCCCCCACTAGATGGCGCTGGGGTGCGGGCATGACGTCATTGGCTTGCGCCACCGCGCCACCTGGGCCAGAACCGCCATATTGTATCTACTATTGACTCACCTTGATTTTGTCTGCGCATGAAGAATCTATGGCGCTCCATCGCTATGTTAACTTTGGGCACAAAATATTCATCCAACTTTCGGAGCAGATCCTCATACTTGACTGTATCAATATCTTCATTAAAAGAATAAAAAATTTCCAACGATGCCGGTCCCATGTGATGAAGAAGTAAAGCAACTTTCCTGGAGTCAATCTCACCTTCCAGATTTGATGCGCGCAGATATAATTTGAACTGCGTTCTCCACTTTTTCCATTCCGCTGCCAAATTAGTAGATTTTAAATTAATTTGATGCAGCGTTGTTGCAGAAAACATTGCTTGACTTTGGAAGGGTATTTCAGTTTTGTCGTCCACCATTTTTAAACTATTTTTTGTTTTATTTTATATATATTTATTCTTTACTCGGCAGAATTCACATCTGACACCATGTTGTGTTTGCAGTCTTTTTCTATCTGCTCTTTATTTCAACTCGTTGATTTCATTTAGTCTTATATTATTACAGGATTGCATATATAAGTAGTTAAGTATAAGTAGTTACATAAGTAGTGTAGTATAAGTAGTAACATAAGTAGTATGAGTATTAAGTAATAGTAGAAATGTAAACAATATGTAGTTAGTAAGTTTACACAACAGTCAGTATATGAGATTCGAATATAGCTTTTACAACTGTTCTTGAGCTTTTGTTCGATATTGGTATGGTAACTAGATACTTTGTAGATCACATATAAGTGTAACCGCATACTCATTCCCGTTTTCTGATGATAATTATGTGCCAGCTCTACCCAATCAAAACATTACATGTCATTTTCATATTAGTCATTTACATATTGGTTCTCCTTTAGCGGTACGCGATCACGTACGCCTTGCATGTTGAGTAGCACTTTGCGCAGCAACTAGGGTAGGTAAATGATCGCTATTATGCTGACCGTGCAAGCTGATGCCGATGCACCCAAACAGTCACTCACTTTGCTTTGCTTTGCTTTTGTTGCCACCGGAGTTGTAGTCGGAAACACTTGACAACCCAAAGCAAAGCGCTGTCCGGTAATTTGAGCGTGTGTGCTAAATTAGGTCAGTTTTTCATGAACGCCAGCAATTCGAGTCATCGCACTTGAATTGAGTCTTGGTAGTTCATGGGGGAAAAATTAGTAATAATTTTATGTTGACGTTTTTTAAAAGCAATATTTAATTTTACATTTATTGAAGGGTTCATAGGAATTGATTGAGGGTTTTGGCTTTGTGTGAGGTCGAACTGTACAAAGTGTACAGTGTTATGTGTATGGGTGGGATGTACAAAGTGTACAGGGTAATGTTGTGCGGTTCAGAACATCCCTCTCCCCTTATAAAAGAAAATTTTTTCCTTAAAGAGGTTGAAAAATTTTCTGACGCGTTACTGACCGGTTAGCAGAAACGAGCTTAGAGTTTTACATTTTGGATATAATTATAATAAAATCTTTTAACATTTTGTATGAAATGGATTAATAATATAGTTTTTCTAATGTAAATGTAAATGTTTTTACATTTTGTACGAAATAGTTTAATAATGGATTAATAATATAATTTTCTAATACATATAATTTGATAATAAAATGTTTTTACATTTTGTATGAAATAGTTTATTAATGGATTAATAATATAATTTTTTTAATACATATAATTTGATAATAAATTTTTACATTTTGTATGAAATAGTTTATTAATGGATTAATAATATAATTTTTTTAATACGTACAATTTTTTAATAATTTTATAATAAAAATTTTTTTTCAAAACAAAATTTTTTCAATTGAAATAATTAGAAATGCACTAACAGCAAAATTGTAATATAATTTTACCTTTAATATTTCCTTTAATATTTTTAATATATGAAGGTTGCGCATTTTTTTTTTTTTTAAATAAATCTTTCTTTTAAATTTTTATAGATTATTTGCGCAATCTCTGTATCATCTAGCAAAACTTGATGTGAAACAAGAAAATATCAACGCTATACTTTAGAAATCATTGCTTGAATATGGTGTTCCCTAGCTAAAAAAATGGCTAGTCAAAAAATTTTAGCAAGGTACCTAGAAAAAGAATATATATATATATATGTCCTGTGTGTCTCCCTTTTAATAAAAATATGTTTTTTTTTGTGTTCTGTATTATAAAATGAATATTTTTTTTTTATTTTTTTTTTAGAAGATTTTTGTATGTTATTACATATTAATGACAATTGATTATATTATTGATTATATTATATATTATATTATGAATTGAAAATAACAAAAAATGTTGTCTATCTTCTGTATATCTCCTGTAGCCTCTTTTTTCTCGCCTTTAGTATCTTCTTGTATTCCTCCACGAAGTCCGCCGTGTTCTCATCCTCTCTGAGAACAGGATCCCTTCTGAAGGCTTCGTAGGCCTCCATGGTCTGCAACTCCTTCGTTGCCTGGATCAACGCTAGAGTTTCCTCCTCTAGCATGCCCTGGTTATCGTAGTCGTTGGCCGTGGGCTCCCGGTCTCGGCGTCCTATGTAGGACCAGACCATCTTCATTGCGCGGACTTTTGATTCGTTTGATGGGTTCATGGTTATTTTATTTGATGTTTATTGGCAGATTGACTGGAGTTTGTATTTATGGGTATATTTACAAGAAAAATTTTGCGTTGCTACGCAAAACGAAAGGCGTTTTTGTTTTTCTTGAAAGCAATATTTTTTTTTTTATTGTCTTGAGAAATGTTTTGTTTGTGTCTTTTTTTTTATTATGCTATATTATTGTTATTGCTTTTGTCACACGTTTTATGCAGACGTTGGCAAAACGAACCTTGGTTTAGCGTAGTTGCCATCTCTTAGTTCTGTTATGGATTGTTTATTTTATATTTTGTATGTATTATGTATGTATATTTTGTAACTAGCACAAAGTGTTAGTACGATCAATAACCCGTAGATCAGGCTGTAATGGTGCACATCATGCACATTTACCCGATTTAGATCAATATTTTCGTCGGCTTTTTGGTCCGAAATCAGTCTAGATAAATAATTTTCACTTTGAACTTTATTTAAAATAAAACTCTTGTTAATTTTCACTTTGAACTTTATTTAAAATAAAAATCTTGTTTGTATTTTTAGAATTTGGTTTTATTCCAAAGCCGAATCTATCTTAAGACTAACTTTTAATCTACGCTACAGTGGTATATATAATATCTTAAATTCCTATAATCGTATGCCTCAAAATATCGTTTGGCTCTTTTTGCCAGACCCTTAATGTTGGAAAGAAAGTGACGTGAAATTTGTATAACACTTTCTTTCCATTTTTATTGGTTTAGAATTGTTCTTTTAGTTTTGTGTTTTGATTTTACTTTCTTTAATCGTTGATTGATCAGCGTGCACAAATTTGCCTGCGCTTATTTCTTAAGAAGCGAACTAGGTAAATAAGTGAACGACTGACTCGCTTGCGCAATGGTTCATTGTGTTGCTTTCTTTTAGGTCAGTAAGTGAGCGTGGGATTGTTTACACAATTTCGCTTGCGCTAGTTAGATATCCAATGCGCACGAGAACGAAAAAAAACACAAATCGAACTTCACTTCACAAATGCCAATTTATTTCTGATTATTTCTTTCTTAATTTTAACAAAAGAAAACTTATACTTGACAATAAAGGAATATGCTTATTATATATTTTATATGTGTGTTAACAATTATTTGGAAAATGTTTACATTACAGTTTTTATTTCATGAGAATTTAAAATGCAGCTTGTGCCGGATGTATCGGGTCAATAGCCGTCTTATGCTGAGTCGGCGTCTGTCCGCTTAATGCACTTGACCAAGGTGAGTAGCGTGTGTAGGTGCGGTGGAGAGTGGCAACGTAACTCGCTCGCTTGACTTTCCGTGGAAATGCATGTTCTTTCGAATGCACTTGGCGACCGCTATTAGTGTTTGGGTTGTTCAAGTGGATTCGAAGAATTTGTTTGCGCAATCTTTGAAATGTTTAATTTAAGTTAATTTATTATTTTTGAATTTGAAATTGCCACACAAGTTGTGACTAAATAGTATGCGACATGTTTGCGACACCATAAGTGGGTCATAAAAAGCAAACATGGGTTTTAAACTAATATATGGTAAACTGTTCTTGGAATTATATTAAGAACACTTTACCATGCGTTAAATTATTATCCATGGGTAATGTTACAGGGTGTATTGTAACTGTTATCCTGGGCTTCTTGATGGGCCAGGAGACTTCACGTCTTATAGCTGGTTATCCTGGACTTTTCCTAATATTTTTATTTTCACTTTTTTTCACTGTTCCGATGTTTTAGCCCCGGTACGCTTTTATGATTACATATAAATTTTTCACTTTGCCGCTGTTCAAGCCTCGGCACGCTTATATTTACCGCTTTTTGGTTTGGGATGTAGGGATCCCACCGCTGCCACCAAATGTTGTATTTAAAGTCCGCTGGTTCTCGTGCTTTCCGCAGAGAAGTAGAACCAGAGACGGAGAGATCTTGCTCGTTCAAAAAGAAAAAAAAAACAAAGGCTTGGTGTTTGTTTCTTTGCAGATGTTGTTTCTTCTTTATTAGCTTTATTCACTTGTAATTACTTTTTTTATTATATGAATTTTTACTTGACGGAACTTTTAAGTATAACTTGTAGATCTTTGCGACTTGTCGCTTACTAATCTTGTCTCTCTTGCGACTAGTCTTTCTCTCTCTCTGCCGTTTTCTACCCCGGTCAGTGGTGTTTAAAACAAAGTCTCACTTTCCAAAGAACTTCCTACTTTTCCATAATTTCCAATAAATGGAAATTATGTGCCAGCTCTACCCAATCAAAACATTACATGTAATTTTCATATTAGTCATTTACATATTAGTCATTTACATATTGGTTCCCCTTTAGCGGTACGCGATCACGTACGCCTTGCATGTTGCGTAGCACTTTGCGAGCAGCGCAGCGACTAGGGTAGGTAAATGATCGCTATTATGCTGACCGTGCAAGCTGATGCCGATGCACCCAAACAGTCACTCACTTTGCTTTGCTTTGCTTTTGTTGCCACCGGCGTTGTAGTCGGAAACACTTGACAACCCAAAGCAAAGCGCTGTCCGGTAATTTGAGCGTGTGTGCTAAATTAGGTCAGTTTTTCATGAACGCCAGCAATTCGAGTCATCGCACTTGAATTGAGTCTTGGTAGTTCATGGGGAAAAAAATAGTAATAATTTTATGTTGACGTTTTTTAAAAGCAATATTTAATTTTACATTTATTGAAGGGTTCATAGGAATTGATTGAGGGTTTTGGCTTTGTGTGAGTTCGAACTGTACAAAGTGTACAGTGCTATGTGTATGGGTGGGATGTACAAAGTGTACAGGGTAATGTTGTGCGGTTCACAACAATTCCCATTAATTGCTTTAAGAATTTATCTTCGAAAAACCATTCGATATCGCTTCCAATATCCATTTTAGAGGGAGCACCGTGCATCAAGTCAACAGTTTCATCATTCAACACTTCATCATTACACCATTGTTGAATTATGTTCTTCAATTTTGATACTTGATCATTATTTTTAAAATTTGTTTCAAAAATTGATTTTTCCTCATAACTTTGTGCAGTAATTGTAAATTCATCACTTTTAAATAAATTTAAAACATTTAAATCTTTATATTTAATACATTTACTGCAAGTAGCAGGTTGGACATCTTTTTGCTGGTCTTGTTGTTCTTTAAGACTTTTCTTGCGTTTTATTGATTTTCTTAGATTTTTCAATACAGGTTCCTTAATATCATCAATTGGTTTTTCTTCATCATGAGTTTTCTCAAACATTTTGTTAAAGTCTTCATGGCATTTCAAAAGTTCACTCCCGAAATAATGTTGTTGAGGTTGTAGTTGATGATTTTGTTGCTCTTCTTCATTCTTACTAGTATCATTTTGTGTTTCCTCCAACGCTTTGTCCAACGTCACAGTTTTAATTGAAACTGATAAATTTTTAAAAATGTTGAAACTATTTATATGTTAAATTATTATCAGTTTATGTTGATATCATTATTTGGCGGTTAATTTTATTTTTATGTATGAAAAGAACAATTTTTACAACGATTTAAATTATATATATTTGTGTAAAGTTGAATAATTTTATTCGCCTCATTTTCCATGCGGTCAAATGATGAACAACCACAAGTGTCTGGTCCAGATCTGCAATTATCATCTGACCACGGGCAGTTTTCAAAATGTTCACCAAATCGAGAATTTATTTTTCTCAAATTGTTTTTGTATTCTATTTTCGTTTGAATGTTAACAAGTCTATCCTTTTCATCTTCCGGTATGATATGTGAACATTTTTTTAAAAAACTATAAATATCTTTGATGATGGACATTTTTTTAAATTACTGTATTGTCATTTGTAGAGTTTGATAATAAGCATCAACATCAATGATTGTTGGTTTTATAGCATAATTTGATCGTTCATATAATTCTTGTCTAGTTTCATTATAATTGTGATTTATTACTTTATTATATTCAAAGCAATAGATATTCAATGTACGTAATTCATAATTGCTATAGTAGGAACATTTAATTCGTATTTCTAATGTTTGATATTTTAAATTAAAGTGACGATGAAAAACTCCTGAACTTTCATATGTGGTAAGTTTGTGGTACGATATTGTGTAATAGTGGCGCACACGCCTTTTTAAACAGCCGCAAGGCTTTGAGCACACAAGCCGCGAAGGCTTATATTTTATTCAGCCTCAAGGCTGTGATTTTGTAATAATTTATTGCCTTTAAGCCACAAAGGCTTATTTATTTTTATCAAGCCACAAAGGCTAATTAAACATCGAAGTTAGGATTCCTGGCTTCTCACCAGTCAAAATCTAAAAATCCCCGTTTATTTTTAAAATATTTTAATTTATATACAATTTTTACCAGTATTATTCTTAAAATTATTCTGCCAGTATTTCCTAAACTCCTCCCTTATTTTAGTCTTTAATACCGATCGCCAATCAATTTCATTTTTGGTGGATAACAAAAATATTTCAGTTTTTCACATGGAAATCTAAAACATAAACAACAACAAATGCATTCGACTTGGCCTTGACTTAAATATTGACTTAAATAGGTTACTTGTGTAACCTAATATTCTTTCTTGCTCTATGCATGCATTCAAATTTATATGCTTATTGCTGTTGTTGTTTACGCTTGTGTCAAGCATTAAGCGTGTCTAGCAGAAAAAGACTTGAGTTTAATAGACTGAATTGTTTCAGTTCTCGAATCAATCTGACTTTTATTTTCCAATAAAGAATCTTACAACTAGCTTATTGTAAATACATATTTCTTGTTTTTTTTTTTTGTATCGATGCATTCATTACATACCAACATATGTGTGTATTAAAGAAAAGAACCAAAGAAGTTGCGCAAGCACAGGAATAATAAATAGGTCAAACTCTTGCTTGCTTTGTTTATTAGTTGTTACTTTGTTGCAATTTTGTTGTGTCGAAATCGATATTACAAAATATAGGAAGTTGAACAAGCGATCGTAAGTAGGTCAAGCCTTCGCTTGGTTTGTTTTTATTAAATATTGTATAGTTGCGGTTTTGTGTGTCGCAATGGGTAAAAACAACAAGCGGTGGTCATTGGTCACTTTAAATTATTTGTACAGGAGCGAATTCGGCGGTATGTGCCGTTGGGGAATCCATAACTCGCCTACCCTTAGTCTGAGGCTCCGACGAAGATTCTGATTTTAATTTAGAAGTTTTATTTTGTTGATACTTATAAAATGTACAAATTAAAATTATTATTAAGATATTTATAAAAATACTTGGTAAGTTCGATATCGACATTTCAAGTACATTTTTTGAGAACGTTTCTTCAATAACGTTACGTGAGTTTTTAATTGGCTCAATATGCAGATTCTTTAATTTAAGTTCACTTTTTTGCTTCTTTTCTTTTATATTTATTGTTGTCAATGGTACAATATTTCGTTCAGTGATTTTTAAAAATTTATTTTTGAAAGTTATATTCCTTATATTTATCTCGCAATATGCAAAACTTATGAAGCTATTTTTGTATAGTTTAATTTTTAAATTATTACAATTTTGAGTTAATTGTACTTCTCTCAAATTTTTGGCGAGAACCAATCCCGGAGTAATTTCTATAATGTTCTCTTCATCATCATACAACATTTCACAATTTGCTTCATTTGATTTTATTATCTGGTTAACACAATCGTCTCGAACAATTTTTAAATTTTCTTTAAGATTACTTTTAGCATTATTATAAAAAATATTTTTGTTTGTATCAACAATATAAGTTTTTTCTGTGAACAAAATTGATTTATTTTCTTTATTGGGGATTGGTTCAAATCTTATATTAGAATACTTGTTAGTTGAGTAACATGGTATCATTATTATAATAGTTACGAGGTCTTTGTAGTACGCTACTGTTATACGTATGTCTTCTTAAGCTTCTAGGTCTGATACTCATTTTAGTTCAGTGTTAGTTAGTATGTTTCTGGATAAAATATTTAGTTTACTGGTCAGAATAATCTGTTCTATATCGTCGATATGGTTCCTCAGTAGTGTTATGTCATAATTAATTTGGTATATGTGTCGGAAAATGTCAAGTTCGTTCTGTATTTGTTTAGAATTGGCTAGGATCGCGGATCTAATAAATTCTTGTTGTTTCATCGTCCCTGCTACGATTTGTAATCCTTTACCCAAAACATCCATTAAACCTCTTGTTTCTCTATAATGGGGTTTTAGTCCGTTTATTTTCATGTTCAATAAGTTGAAGTTATTGAGTAGTGTTGCAAAAGATGCATCGTACCTACCTGGTTTCTTATGGTATCTATGTTTTCTTTAAGATTGGTTCTATTAATTTCAAATTCGGTAATGTTTATGACGTGCAGTACTTTTATAAAATTTTTAATTATTCGTTTCTTTCCTAAACGTATATTAATGAAACCGTTGTTTTCGTTGATGTTTTGAATTTCGATGTATTGTGTCATTGTAAGTATTAGGATTATAAGCCTGGGAACCATACGTAATATTGACTTCATTTTCCTGAAATGTAAATAAAGAGCTTTTCTTAGTAAATTTGATACTTTCTATTGCGTTTTAAGTGCGCTTTGTAATATTTCTGTCCCCTAAACGTAACGTGATTCTCATCTAATTGTTCTACGTTTACTTTTTTAAATTTAGAATAATGTTTACCTCTCCTGACTTGTTTAAGGAGTACTGGTCCTTCCCTTACCTCCACATCTTCCCGATTTTGATTAAGTTTGTTAATTTTCTCCCTTTTCTTTTCAGTGATTATGTCTCTGATTGTGCTATAGTCTTGGGTTGTTATGGTTCCATTTACAATGTCTATTGGCTTGCGTTCGGTTGTTGAATGAATTGTGTTGTTATAATATTTAATTATTCGGTAAATTTTTTCCTCCGTTGTTTCTATGTCTCTATTGGGATCCTGCTTCAGTATTCTTACATGTTCATTTATTGTATTATGGAGTCTTTCAACGTCAGAGTTTGAGGTATGGTTTCCACTCGATGTAAAATGAATTTCGATATCATTTTCTCTAAAGAATTCTTGTAGTGGAATGGCCTTAAAACCTAATTCATTGTCCACTATAATTTTCTTAACATGCCCCACGTTGCTTAGATACTGTATTATGGCTTTTTTGAATTCTAACCAGGTTCTTCCTGTTATTTTTATAGCCTGTGCGTGTTTTGAAAACTTATCGATTATTGTTAAGAATAAAGTTTTGTTTAAACTATAGAACACATCTACGTATACTACCTCTCTTGGTCCGTCAGGCGTTTCAGTTATCTGGAGTTTCAACTTTACCGGTTTCCTCTCGTATTTTTTCTGACCACAGATTTCACAATTATTTATGAATTTTGTTATCCTATCTTTTAATTTGGGGTGATACATTTTCTCTCTTAATTCAAGGAAGTTCTCGTTGATACCTCTGTGGTTGTTTTTTAAGTGTTCCTTTTTTATTTCATCTGCTAATTTATTTTCATCTTCTACATTCTCTAGAAGTTTCTTACATCTTAGTATATTGTAGTGTTCTTTGAATTCTAAAGTGACTGTTTCTAAAAAATTTTTGTAAACGTCTCATCATCAATGTAAATAACAGTAGTTTCATTTTTTTCGAAATGATTTTGCACTATAGTTCTCACAGTAAACATATCAAGTGTCTTGGCAAATATAGTTGTTCTACAGGATTCAAAGATAGTTATTTTTTTTATTTTCAGTGCACCAGAGTTTATTTTCTTTATTATCACCTGCCTTTTATAAATATTCATTGGGGCTTGTACTTCTTTAATTACCTGGTTTTCTACTTCGGTGAGATTTATATAAATTTTAATATACAATTTTCAATTGTGGCCATATACGTTTCAATTTTGCTACAATCTTTTTAATGTTGAGTTAGTTTTCCTGCTTTATAAAAGTATACTAGACACATATTGCAAATATGTATTTTCTTTTCTCGCTTATTGACTTGATTAACAACTAAACCACTTAAATTTTTTATCCAAACATAATGACAACTATTATCATCATCATTCAAAAATAAGAGTTTAATGTGATGTGTTTTTTCTTCTTTCGTCTTATAAAATGGGCCTATAATTATGTTACCATCTAAACCAAACACATTTACACTAAGCTCTGGGTTATTTAATGTAAATATTGCAATATCTTTAAGTTGCAATGGAAAAACTAAATTTTCAAAATTGATAATTTTGTTATTACTTAAAGTTATTACTGAATCGTTTATATTTCTAATATTATAACTAGAACAAATAACAGACCTTTGCTTTACGGGATTCATTGCTGAAATAATGCTCCATTTAAAACAATAAACATCAGAATTTTTAATATTAATGCATGCATGTTTTTTTGCAATTGTTTGTAAGAGCGGTATATAAGTCGACCCTTTTAGTGCCTGATATTTGTTTATGTTTACTTCAAGTTGTTCAATTTCATCTAACTCCCATCCGCTGTCTCGTTCTTGAAAGGTGTTAATTTTTTCTACTAGTATATCAAACTTTTCTTGAATTAAAGTAATAATATTGCTTGAAGCTATGTATGCTTCACACATTTTTGTTTGATGGGATATTGTTGTAAAAGTACGTTCATCTTCAATTATTTCTACATATTTGCATACTAGCTCGAAACTAAACTTAATACTAATGTGCTTCTCCAATGATTTTTGTAGCACTGTTGATAATTCAATAAAAATTTTGTCAAACAAATTTTTTACGATTAAATTATGTTTGTTTTCATTTTCAAAAATATATGTTTCTATTCGATTATTAAAAATAGAATTAATATATTTACAATTTGTACTAATTATTTCCACACAATTTGCTTTGTGAGCAGTTGTTCTTTTATGATGTATCCATTTGCTTGCCAGTATTTGAATATGACAACTAGCACAATCAATTAATAATTCCTGACTTTGATTCGATTCCTTATCCTTATCCTTATTCCAAAGTTTTCTCGCTGATTGGGGTGTTTAAGTTGAAGATGTGTTGTCAAACAACTCTTGCGTTTATAGACTTTATCACAAACCGTGCAAATATAAGCCTTTTTTACTATTATACTGATATGCTTCTTTAATGCGCTATTTATATTAAATGAAATCCTATTTACCGAACCTACTGCGTATGTACGTAGCCATGTACGTATTTTTCTTAATAAATATTATTTCCCCTACTATCTCAAACCTACAACGATATTCGATATTATATCTTCTATGATGGTTTAGTAAATAAAATTCTAAAGCATTGATTTAAAATTTTTGTTTCAAATTCAGGATCCTCCCAACAATCTATTGCATGTGATAACTGATATCGGTAATTTTGTGGTAAGTTAATGTTGTAAATTTCGATTTCCTTCTCACATATTGTATAGTCGTTTAAAGCTTTTTCTGATAATGAATTTTCTATAGCAAGATCCATGTTGTAATGTTTAATAAACTTTTATTTAAAAATATTTCTGTTTTTAAGGGATTTTATACAACTGCTTATCAAAAACCATAGAAGACAATTCATTATTTTCTCAAGCATTTAAAAACAAAAATATTCACATTTTATACAACTGCTTATCAAAAACCGCAGAAGACAATTCGTTATTTTCTCAAGCATTTAAAAAACAAAAAATATTTACATTTTATGCAACTGCTTATCAAAAACCACAAAACAGACGGCTGACTCACAAGTCACAAGCCACTTCACAAAACCCCCTCGTCCCCTCGCCCCTCGCCCTATTGCTCCCCCTTGCCCCTCACCCTTTGTCCCCTTACCCCTTGCCTCTCACCTCTCGCTCTTTGAATAGTATATTACGGAGATTATCTCTGTCATTGTAATTTGAGGTTCCGATTTCATTGTACTCATCCATTTGCCCATCTCCTCACGAGTGATCCAAGTGGCCACATTCGTCTGAAATCTAAGAATCCCGAAATCTTCTCCGCGTGTACTAAAAGTGCAATACCACTGTGCAAATTTGGTAGTGTCGGCAGGCCCTAATAAGAATTTATCCGTATTTTCCATATAACAAAGAGTGCCTTTTTTACTTGAGAAATTTACTTTCACTGCTCCTTCAGGGTCAAACACATAAGTACTTGACTCTGGTAGCTTTTTTGTTATTAGGTTCATAACTATATTGAAGCAGGGAGAAATTCGCCTCTTTGACTTCTCACCTATAATTGGTGGTAATTGGTGCAAGAAGTTGCAGTATTGGCCTATTAATGGCCGATCCATTTTGGAAGACAAAGAGAATCTACCAAATTACTACTGCATGTAAGATAGTTATATGCTCTGTCGAAAGCAGTTTTATTCTTTCGAACATACTTCTCATCTTGCATCCCAGCGGCTGAAAGCAATAGGGCTTGGCACAATCCACCAGTATTTTGCGCCAGGGTGCTTCTCATGTTCTCGCTCCAGGAAAGCCCCGTACAGAAGTGCCTATATACAGACTCTATACCATTGTCATTTATAAACCTCTTATGAGTAACGTTGTTTATCTTCGTCTTAACCCAATTATCAGGGCCGACATGTAACTCTCTAGACCTCTCTCCAAATAAATTTAACAGGCTCATGATAGAGTGATATTCTTCAAATATCACTTTTGGGTCCAACTTAAGGGTTTTTACCACAGTATCCCATAAACATTTCATTTGTACTGCCGTCATGATGTGCTCTTGTTCCAGGGTGAGTTTTTGCCTATTATCCTCAATTTTCTTCTTTCTCTCAGAGTCCCCAGGGTTGTTGGCAGAATTTCTCAGCTGTCGAGCATACTGATGAATGTGGTATATGAAAGAGCACAATCTAGTCATGCATATTGGTGTAAAAATAATAGTGGCCAAATCAATCTTAAAAAATATTAGGACAGCCATTGTCAATTTAAACACATAATTGAGCGCTGCTATCTTGCTCTCTAGGGTAATTCCTTCAATTCGCTTTTTCTTTTTTTTTGAGCCACGTTTCCTTTCAAATCTACATATATTATTCCACTGGTGTTTTCCCTTTTATTTGTGTTCTTTGATGTTCCCAATGCCGATGATGTTGATGGGCTGTCCGTTCCGTCTTTCATGTCTGTGTCAGTCATTTTTGGTTTTTTGTTGTTAAATGCAATGTGACTTATTCAATCACATTGAATAAAAGTTATAAGTTATATTGACTAATGGAGTGTTAGTGCTGATTTGAGTTTCTAGTTTATTCAAAATTATTGAGTTTATTACTCCGTTTTTTTGCCCATTGAATGGCGTATTTTACATTTATTAATTGCTCCTTTATTAATCTTATTTTATTTTGTAGATTAATTGATATCTTATAATGCTAGCTGTAGATGAAAAATGATAAGCTACTGTTATTCTTGACTTCCCTATCAGAGGACTGGGGGATTTGGCCACAAGGCCTGTTAATTTCAGCCGCATGGATTTATTTCATTATTCTGCCACAAGGCAGTGTTTCAATATATTTTTTATTGTTCAAGCCACTAGACTTGGTTTGAAAATTAGAAAGACTTCTGTTTTTCGAGGTGATTCCAAGATTAATTTTATATACTCCCAACTCGGGTTTGAGTTCCCAACGAAAATATTTGAGTGAAAAGTTACAATATTTTCTCTTCACTCAATGTAACCTTTTTACTCAATAGATTCTTAATATATACAAAAATAACCTGTTTACTATTAGTTTTTACTTAAATATCTGTTTGTAATTATATTCAGCACAACCCACTTACAGGTTTCAAACTCCAGCGACATACTTTCGGCAGCGATCTGATTGCACAATGCATAACATGAATCATGCCGCTAGTAGTAATTGAGTTTGTTACTGCCTAGTTTTGGAAACCATACTTTGGTTTCGCTGTAGGTATGCAGTGAAACCAACGTAGAGCGCTTGTAGCGTTGTGTGTCTATGTTATTGTTGAGGTAGGTTAGTGCTAGCCACATGTGCTCTACAACCTGTATGACCTCCTTCGGCGGGGTCGTCATGGTATCTCAACATTATGGCTGCAATTTCATCTTTTTATTTTTTGTTTATGATGGTCACCTTAGGAAGTAGCGCTACTGTTATATTTTTTATAATATTAATGCCCATATCTTTAAATAATTGTGGTAAGACAAATTTGAAGATTGCAGGTTCGAGTCCTGTCACGTTCAACATGCTAATGTTTCCTATGTTAAATCCTTTGCATAGTTATATGTCTTTTTATTTAGAAGTCTTATTGATACTCCACACAGTAGAATAAAAACGCACTTCATTATTGTTTCATGTCTTTATTAAAACTGCTTAGACTGATTTTATGAAATGCTCAATGTTCTTAACCTAAGCTTTACTTCGATACGTATGTGAATATACGTATCGAAGCAGCTGTATGAAGATGCATACCAGCAGTGTGGGAATATGCTGATCAGACATATCCTTCATAGCTGCGATAAGAACTTTTATAAACAAATGTTACGACGGTAGGCGTTATTTGATTTTAATGATAGTTTTATTTAATAGTTTTTAGGAAAAGTACAATAAATTGATTGGCACGCGAACTCGTTGTTTTCATGACGCTGACTCGATAAGAACTCTCCTTTTTAAATATTGATCAAAAAGAGCAAGCAAGAGAAAAAAGGAAAAGAAAAAGGGTTGCCATATGGGCCAAAGAATTCAATACATTGTAGGTTGCCAGATGGGCCAACAAATAATAATGAGTTACGCGTTGCCAAGTAAGAAAATAAAATAATGTTACAAAATGATGATGACACAAAGCACTAAGAATGTGCTGTTATTGCCGTGCTGTTAAGCACGTATGCATTTACATTATAGTTGGCTTGTTAGTAGTTTGTCTACTACACATGACATCAAGCGCTGCTTTTAATTCTACAACGTCTGTGAAAGAATAAGAATTTATTTTTTTTTCTTTTAGCAAAACTTTTCTAGGAATGACCGGAAATTCTGCAAACCTCAATCAAACCAATACTCTGTGTGGCTTGTTGACGTTAATGCTGAGCTTGCAGTCTTCTATCGGAGTGTGCAATAATAAGTGTTGTTGTTGTTTTATCCAGGTGCGATTGTAGGTGACTTGTGGATTTTGTTGTTGTTGTTGCTTGTGTGTAGGTGCGATTGTTACTCCTCCCCCCCAAAGTTTTAAGCGATGACCCGAGTGACTGAAAGGTTGTTGTTTTGTTGCATTTGAACTTATCTCTGCAAATATACATAAAAAATGTTGTGATGCAAAATATAATTAAGATGAAGATGGTCTCGTCCCAGTAGACGTGTTTTATTTTACTTCTATGGTTACTGTACTTTCCGTATGGAGAAGTGGGGCCAAGATGGGGAGTTGGCACCTTTTTTTGGTGTTATTAATATTTCTATACTTATTACCTTCCAACTTTACAAGGAAGTTGACACCGCTTTAAAGTAAAAGATCAAAACTACCTTTTGGGCTCACTGTTAGCTCAACTCTGACTCGAGTCTTCGCACTGACCGCCGCTTATTACCTCCGCTCATACTCAGATACATAACATTTACCATCGCCATGTACCGATTGGTTCATGAGTTGACTTCGAATCTCTGAAAGCTCATTTTTATTAAGTATCATTTTAGGGATAATATTTATTTTAGCTAAAACAATCACTTCTGCTATGTTAATAATGTGCTTGTAAAGAACGACAATATTAAAGTTGAGTTGTTGAAGATATTGCTTATGTTAAAGAGTATCTGTCGTGGTTTTAAGAGAGTTGTTAGTAAGTGTTTGAAAGCGTTTAAGGTTTTGGAAGATATATTTTATTTTGAAAGATATATTTTATTTAATAGTTATAGTTTAATTATATTTTTACACAATATTTACAAACTTCAAAATGATCAATTTATTACCGAGGGGGAGCAGTACGCGATTTCGAACCACCGTTTTGCGTGGACGAGATCCAACTAACTGCTTTATTTCCAGCTTATGGTAGCATGGCCCACAGTCCATGCCACCATAATATATTTAAAATTCGTTGCAGTGCAAAAAACAGCACTGTCGCGCAGGCCATTGCCGCAACCACGATATATACTTTATCCATCGTTTTATTAAGATTTTTCAACTATGTATGCGCTAGCCTTTATATGTTCTCGCTTCGCCACCAGCGCTAATGCCGAAGCGAGGAAAAACGTTAGGGAGGAAAAACACACCCATCGCGTTAGCCCTGTCCATGCGCTGGGTAGCTAAACAAGCGCACCGACAGACGCTGCCAATATCAACAGTCAAAGCAACGATTCGTCATTCATTATGACGAACCGTCACTTTGAGCCAAGCGCGCATAGTTGATGAGTAAGCATCAAGCATGCCTGCCAGCTTGGGTGCTCTACTATGACTCGGTTTGGGAGCGGTGGCTCATGTTACCGCTGTGTTGTTCACAGCGATAACAGCGTCGCCATACTGTGGAATGTGCTTGGCTAAACGCTTCTTGCATAGCGACACACATACATGTAACCGACGAGGATCAATTTCTATCTGTGGGTCACAACAAAGTGTTGCTTTAATATTATAAAGGTTAATACTATTTTTATATTTATTATAACTAACCTTTCCTATCTGAGGACAAAGGGGGATTTGGCCACAAGGCCTGTTAATTTCAGCCGCAAGGCTTTAATTCATTAGTCTGCCACAAGGCAGTGTTTCAATATATTTTATATTGTTTGAAGCCACTAGGCTTGGTTTGAATCAATAGAAAGACTTCTGTTGTTCGAGGTGATTCCAAGATTGATTTTATTTAATCCCAACTCGGGTTTTTATAAAAAAAATATTGAGTGAAAAGTGACAATATTTTCTTTTCACTCAAAATAATATTTATTCTAAATAAGTTCTTACACATATACAATTAAAAGTCATGAAATCTAAATACAATTATTACACATCTGCTTACTATTACTTTTTACTTACTTACACATCTGTTTGTAATAAAATCCATCATAACCCACTTACAGGTTACAAACTCCAATGACTTACTTTTGGCAGCGATTTGTTTTCACAATGTATAACATGAATCATGCCGCTAGTAGCACTTGAGTTTGTCACTGCTTGCGCTTCATGCTTTGGTTTCGCTGCAGGTATGCAGTGAGACCAACGTAGAGCGTTTGTAGCGTTGTGTGTTTATGTTATTGTTGAGGTAGGTTAGTGCTAGCCACATGTGCACTACATCCTTCCCCTTTTGAAAAAGAATAATGTTTATTTATAATTCTTGAATATGAATAAAGATTATTTTGAAGGTGATTTTAATTATTTCTTTCTAGATGTGAATAGTAAGTATTTTATTTGAATTCTAATATTTAAACATTGATTATTATGTTTATTTTAACTTAATGTTCTTGACAATACTATGTTATTATTATGAACTTCTGATGTTTTGTTATCTAATTTTATTACACTATTTGGACCTTTTCTTTCAACTATTTCATATGGTCCCTTAAATGGTCTATCAAACTTTTTCTTATTTCCTACTTTTAAATATACTAGATCTCCTACATTAAATTTGTGTTCTGTTGCCTTATTTTCTTTATTTGATATATCTATTTTATGTTTCTCTAAATATTCTTTAGCTTTGTTATGTGCGTACTTTAATTTAATCTTTAATTCTGTCAAATAATCTTCTAAGTTATATAATTTCTTGTTGTTGTTCCAAATCTCACCAGGTAGCGTGCAAATTTTTCCATATACTAATTCAAATGGAGAATATGTTGTTGTTGAGTGTGGAGTTGTGTTGTAACAATATGTGTAGTACGGTAGTAAAGTTGACCAGTTATCATTCTCTTGCATTCCTCTTAAATATTCATTCAATACCCTATGATTTCTTTCAACTGTTCCGACAGTTTCATGGTGATATGGTGTTGACGTTCTTTTTTCTATATTTAATTCTTTACATACGTTTTGTAGTAATTCATTTGTAAATTCTGTTCCTTTATCTGTTTTTAGTATTTTAAAACATCCATGTTTAAGAATGAATTTTTCTACAATAGCTTTTGCGACAGAAATCGCTGTTTTGTCTTCTAAAGGAATTGCAACTAAATATTTTGTCAATTCACATTGTATTGTTAGAATATAACGGTATCCATTAGAGGGTCTCATTGGTCCAACTGTGTCCATTGTTACTGTTTCAAATGATGTTGTTGGTGTATTCGTCACACACATTTTCTCCTTAGTATATTTTGTTATTTTTACTTCATTACATAAATTACAATTGTTTATGTAGTTTTTAACCATTTTTGATAAATTTTTCCATATATATTTTTGTTTTAATTTCGCGATGCATCTTTTAATACCTATATGTCCTCCTAATATTGAGTCGTGATTTTCTTTAATTAGCTGCAGCTGCTCAGCTTTATTTGTTATTTGTTTCGGGGGCTGATACAATATAATTTTTAATTTCTCCTTTGTATCTTTCTGTATCTCATTAAATATTATTTTCAATTGGTGCACCTTTATTATATTAAATATGATATCATTCTTTCCTAGCGCTAATATTTCTATATTTTGTTCGTTTGCTTTTGATACTAACTTCCTCAGAACCAATTTTACCTCTGGTAAAGATTTTTCGTTAAGTATCGCTTGAACTTTATTTTGAGCTATAATTATATTATCTTTTTGTTCTTGTGTTTTTGATGTAAACTTCCTCTGAACCAATTTTAACTCTGGTAAAGATTTTTCGTTATGCACCTCAAGAACGTTGTTTGCTCCATTATTATTCATATTTTTGGCCTTTTCATTATATATAAATTTTAAATTTTTTAGACGTCTTACTTCTGAAAATGATGTAGCTTCCCATATATGAAGTTCATGACTCTTCACTTGCTGAGATCTATCATTATTATTCAGGTTACTCATTTGCGCATTGTTCTTATTTTTATCACCGGTTATTCTTTTATTTGTACATGCATGCTTGTTAAATTTTTTATGTGCCGCCCGTGTTAATACTTGTATATTTGCTTCTTTAGGTATCATATTTTTTAATTGTTCGCTATCTAATTTTATTCTAGATAGTGCATCCGCGTTAGTATTCATCTTGCCTTGTTTAAAAATTATATCAAAGTCATAATCCATCAAGTCCAGTCGTACTCGTGTTAATTTTGATGATGGATTCTTATGTGTGAACAGACTTACTAATGGTCTATGGTCTGTGTATACCGTGAACTTTCTTCCATAGAGATATGGTCTGAAGTAATTGATTCCCCAGTGAATCCCTAATAACTCCTTTTCTATTATTGCCTTATTTACTTCATGTTTATTTAATGTTTTGCTGGCATAGGCAATTGGTCTGTCGTGTCCTGGTTCACCTTGAGATAGTACTGCTCCTAAAGCAAATTGTGATGCATCTGTTGTCAGTATAAAAGGTTTATCAAAATCTGGATATGCTAATATTTGTGGAGATATTAGCTTTTCTCTCAGCTTGTTGAATGCTGCTTCACATGTTTCTGTCCAATTAAAAAGCTGTCCTTTCTTTAGCAACTGATTTAGTGGTCTTGCAATTTCTGCAAAATCTGGAATAAATTTTCTATAGTAATTGCAGAATGCTACAAATCTTCTGGTATCATCAGCATTGTTTGGTTTTGGGTAATCCCTTATGGTTTTGTGTTTAGCTGGATCAGTTGTTATTCCTTTGGACGTTATCAGGTGTCCTAAGTATACAACTTCTGTCTTTAAAAATTCACATTTCTTGAGGTTTAGTTTTAAATTGTACCTTTGTAATTTTTGTAATACTCTTTCCAAGTTTTTGTTATGATGTCTCAGGTTTGATCCAAAAACAATGATGTCATCTACATAGAGAAATGCTGATTCTTGAAGTCCACTTAATGCAATTGAAAGCATGCGTTGAAAACTATTTGTTGCTATTTTTAATCCAAATGGTAAGCGCTTGAAATGATAGTGCCCTGAATTTGTTGAAAATGCTGTCATATTTCTTGAATTTTTGATGAGTGGTATCTGATGAAAAGAACTTGTCATATCCAAAGTGGAAAAATATTTCGCATTTCCGAGCTTATCTAGTACATCTTCTAGTCTTGTCTAGAATCACCTCGAACAACAGAAGTCTTTCTATTGATTCAAACCAAGCCTAGTGGCTTCAAACAATATAAAATATATTGAAACACTGCCTTGTGGCAGACTAATGAATTAAAGCCTTGCGGCTGAAATTAACAGGCCTTGTGGCCAAATCCCCCTTTGTCCTCAGATAGGAAAGGTTAGTTATAATAAATATAAAAAGAGTATTAACCTTTATATGGCGATCCTGCGGACCGAATCCTGGAGAAGCTAAGATCCTGTGGACGAAATCCTCAAAGTTAAGCGACGTTATCATACAGCAAGCTGAATGTCGGAGGAGTTCGACAAAATATTCCAGAAGTGCGTTGCACTTGTGAAAAGTGACAATATTTTCTTTTCACTCAAAATAACATTTATTCTAAATAAGTTCTTACACATATACAATTAAAAGTCATGAAATCTTAATACAATTATTACACATCTGCTTACTATTACTTTTTACTTACTTACACATCTGTTTGTAATAATATCCATTATAACCCACTTACAGGTTACAAACTCCAATGACTTACTTTTGGCAGCGATTTGTTTTCACAATGTATAACATGAATCATGCCGCTAGTAGCACTTGAGTTTGTCACTGCTTGCGCTTCATGCTTTGGTTTCGCTGCAGGTATGCAGTGAGACCAACGTAGAGCGTTTGTAGCGTTGTGTGTTTATGTTATTGTTGAGGTAGGTTAGTGCTAGCCACATGTGCACTACAATATGCAGAGCGATAAACTCAGCTAAACCCACTTAATATCGCTTAATACCGTAAAAGAGGGTTGACGTGACAGACGGTCATGCCACAAGGTAATTATTTATAGTTTCTTGTCCATAGTTAATGTGGTCAGTGATACTTTTAAATCTCTGGATCATTTGAAGATTGAAGCAGGCTTGTTTGCTTATTTTGGTGTTAATATCTTGTTGATTATCTTTGAGTTGCTCTATTTTTTTGTTGATTTCTATTTAAATTTGATTTTATATAAAACATATTCTGTTCCCGAATACAATATGACAACGCTTTTGCCAATGTTTCAGGCCTCATCGCTCTAATGCTGGAACCTAAGGGTTCTCTTAGCCGTTCTTCTCTTAGCATAGAGATTTGTTTTTGCCTGAATAACATTTCTCTCACTTTCACGTTATTGTTTATTGTATCTTGAATTTCTATGATGTCACTGTGAAATTCTTCTAACGATTTTTTGTTTTGCCTGATAGATTGTAAATCTCTGATTAGAGATGTTTCATTACGCTTATCGGAGTAATGGAGTATCAGCTTCTGTTTAATTTCGTCCCAAACTAATGGTGTTCCGTACACATTCAACACCTCATAAACATGTCTCTAAATCTTGTTTCTAATCGCTCTTTGGATTATCTGTGCATGAGGTGTTCCTTCTAATCCTCTCACATATAGTAAAATATATTTCACATTACTTTGAAAATCGTAAAGAAGCCTAGGGTTTCCATCGAATCTGCGCAGGTATTTTACTGCATCCGGGACTCGAAGAGAATTTAAGATTTCTCTGGTGTTTGGTTGCAAAAAATGGGTAGGTGTGCCAATAAACTGAGCTTCTTGAGAATCTTCGTTATTCATGTTTTCAAAGTTCAAACTGGGAATTGATTCGTTATATGAATATAAATTATTTTCCTGCGTACTTTCAGGGATTGAACTTAGACTCCGAAGCAATCTTTTTAATTTTGGATAGGGAAATCAGGATTTAACCAAGTATCTTTTCGTAGGCATAAACTTTTTTTTTTTTTTCTTTCTTTTCCTATACTACTAACACAAAGTAATATATAAAATAGATGAAATATTTTATTTAATTTTGGGAAATAACTCATCAATAGTTAATTTCCAACCATTAATAAATCAAACAAAAATCATTTATATATTTACACCTATGTACAACATTTATTAAGTTTACGGCAGTGGACGTAACGCTCCTCCCAATAATTTTTAACTCTTCATGATAACATGGCCCACAGCCCATGCCACCATTAGATGTTCAAAATTCCTGGCAGTGCAAAGAACAGCATCGCTGCACAGGCCATAGCTACAACCACGATATAGATTTTTTTTCATTGTTTTTTTTTTATTCTTTATTACATGCGCCAGCCTTTATATGCTCTCGCTTCGTCATCGGCGCTAATCAAGAAGCGAGCCAAAACGTTAGCGGGGAAGGTGCACATTCCAAGGTTAACATTGTCCATGCGCTGGGTAGCTAAATCAGCGCACCGACAACCGCTTCTAATATCAACAGTCATAGCGACGATTCGTCACTCAATATGAAGAACCGTCGCTTCAGGTCCTGCGCGAATTATGCCGTACCGTAGGTAGAGCGTTAAAAAAAGCACAACTTTAAGGTTTAACAATTAGTTTATTTCTAAAGTTTCTTAATTGCAACTTAAACTAATATACAAAATGGACTTTAAAATAAATGCACATGTAATCAATATTTGTTTTATTTGGATTATTCTGTTTATTGGAATTAGCTACTAATGTGTGTGTAAGCAATATTTTTATTATTCTGGATTTTTAGACTGAAATTAATATATGTTAATTTTGCATTTCCTGTGTTAGCTGCATTGATCAAGTATTGACCGACATATTATGTTTGCTATTCAGGTGTACGCGACTTCTTGCAGCGCATGTTGTTGTTGGTGTAGTGTGAACGCAACTCCCGCACAAGTATTGCCGAAGTCGTATTATTTTCTAATGGACACTTGTTTTTATTAAAAGCCGTATGTCTTTTTAAAAAAACTGAAGACAATTTTAATCTTTTACTCTTGAGTTTCAGAACCAAACTGACTTTATTTTAATTAAATGTACTTTTCTTTTCTTTGGTTCTACAAAAATGCTTACTATACAACTTAATGTAAGTGTTGCAATTCTATAAAATGCTTATAATACAACTTAACCCTTTAATCGACAGGATAGAATTAAGGAGTTTCGTGTCCTAAAAATGTTGCTTTCGGGATAATTTTGGTATGAGAAACACGAATCCGATGTCTGTTTTAGGATATCTTTTGTAGTTTGGCCGCCAGGGGAGGAAAAAGGATGCCGGCCATATGGCCGGTATATCGGTCTACGGGTAAAAAAATTAAACATTTGTTTTTTGTGTAATATTTTTTTTTTTTTTTTATTAATCAAAGGAAAATACTAAAATTATAAGAATATATATATTAGTGGCGAGTGTGGTAGTCTTTCCAACAATTTCTTGAACCGGAGTAACATAAATTTAGTTGACATTTTGGGCAAAAAGTATGGATTTCTGATTTTTTGCAGTGCTTGCAAGTTTTTTTACGTCCTTGCATCCATTCAGGAACATGGTCTATTCCATCGTACCGTATGTCCTCAACAGGATGTGCTGTCTTTTTCCCTACAGCAGCACTTGTTTTGGGCTGCGGTTCAAAAGAAGGTCGACCGACTGGTCGTTTTTGGCTAAAAGCGCACAGACCTTGTGCAATTTTGATACGAAATTGATACAGTCTCATGGTTTTTTTGGTGAACTTTCTTCTTCATCCTGAGCAGAATCTTCTGCAGCAGATCTGCGATATAAAATGAACGCATTTGTGACAGCCATATCGAGAAGGTGATGGAAAATGCGCATCGTTGCGTCCATAGTTTTTATGCGAAGGCCGTTCCTTCCCATGTAAGAGTCCATAAGGTCAACTCCCCCCATATGCGAATTATATTCGCGAATAATTTGGGAGTAGTCGACATGAATATACTCTTTTTTCTTCTTGTCGTAACGAGCCGTTTTTGCTATCTGTGTGTCTGTATTAGATTTTTCGAATGATTGAACTCCAACGTATGTTGAACATAGCCTTACATTCTTGGTATCTTTCCAGAGGACTGTTGTTAGGTTGACATCGTAAGCACTACCCATATATTCTACCGCATGACCTCGAACTGCGCTCTTCATTTGGAGATCTGTGTCCAGCGGAAGTTTAGAATTAGGAATCCTATTAGAACGTATAGTACCTAGAGAAAAAATGCCACGAGCTCGCAGATATACCAAAAGTGGCAATGATGTATAACAGTTGTCGAAATAAACTATGTGATTTTTAAAGTTTGGAATTGTTTGGGACAACCTTATGGCAATATTGCCGGTGGCGCCAAGATCTGGTGTTCCTGGCAAGATGACATTGTCTCCAGCACCGTTATATATTTCAAATTGATAATTTCCGGAAGATGAATATTGTTATGTCATAAAGATGGGGCCTCAAACTCAATCCTGCATTGAGATGGTTGCCAAGGTGATGGAAGCAGAATGACCTTGGTGGGCTTTTTTGCTTAATGAAGTCAATGGTTGATCCATCTCCTCATAGTACTCATTGGTGAACTTCTGAGCTCTTGCCTTTTCTATCTCAAATCGCTGACGATTTGTTGGAGATTGTAATATAAACATCTTGTGGATTTCAGAGTTTGGTTCGTTAATTTATATATACGCAGTGTATCTAGTGATTAGCTTTACGTGATTTGCGGTTGAGAATCTATTGAAGTGCTGTGAGTTGTAAATCCTACAAAAGCGCCATGAAATTTGTCCAGATAATTTATATTCTGTATTGAATATATTTACACTGATTTTTGCATTGTTCTGTTTCATTAACTGGCATAAATCAAGGATTGATTTCTTGGTTAATGTGGAGATGGTGAGCTTCGCAAACGTCATAAGATCCATGCCTGCTCTACGTGCCGCTTGTTCGAAGTATCGCACAGGAGCCAATCCCTGCATGCTAACATGGGTAAGGAATGATGCATAAAGTACACCCATAACGTTTGTTGAGCAGTGCAGCTCCTTATATTCCCATATAGCCCTTCCTATGCACAAAGATAATATCGAGAATGTGTTTTTATGGGGATGGATGGATGACTTTAATGACCTGAGAGACTTGAGATGAGGGGGGCAAATTGAACTTGACCACTCTGCGTATTTGAAAAGGTCATTAAATTGTCGATTTATCCTGGAGCTCATAGATTTTTGAACAGCATTCTCAGATCGGCATATCAATTTCAGGCAGTGAAGACAAAGGAAACCCAATATAGTCACTGCAATGTTACTGGACTCTGGTGATGTGCCTTGATCGGCGATGCTGTTGATGGCTTCGTTCATGGAAGACCAGAAGGATTTAATGTTATCGGAAGTGAAAATGGTGTCCTCTAGAATTGGTTGACTTTGTGTTCCTTGTTCTATATCCTCTGCCAGTTGGGCTGCAGTGTTGTCCACTAGAGGATCGGCCTCTACTGCCATGTATCCCGTTAGTACAGGGTTTGATTCTTGAGGTGCCACAGTCTCTGTAGTCGGTGCATCAGAAATGACTTCATTACTCAAGAAATCACCAAACAACATTTCCGATATTTCTCCGGGCTTCCTCATCATGATGATTACAGAATGCATCTCTTTAATGATTTCGGTTGGTTTTGATTTAGATCCCTCGAAAAACCCTAACAAGGACATAGCGGCTGCTTTGAGAGAAATAGAAGAAGGTCTAGGGATTTTTGTCTTTGGAAAATGATTTTCGAAAAAATACTTTTCATCCCACACGTTTAGCTCGGTTCCTGTTGGGGATTCCAGTCCTAATGCGCTGAGGTATGAGTCTAGTTTATCATCATCAATATCTATGTTTTTGAGGATATTTGGGGAGTCTAAAGTTATTTCAGAGTTTCTAATCATGATTCCAAAATGTTTTAAATCAAGAAAAAAACAGAAAAACCTCACTCAAAGGATATTTAATTTTGTTATGCTAAGTTTGAAATGATTGATGGACGACTATTGTGTCTATTTGGAAATCTTGAATTATAAAACTTATGCAAAGAAGTTTAGAAACAGATAACAAAAAATAAAAAATAAAGAATGAGGAAGGAAAAAAATAACAAAACTGGAGCAAGCAAACTTTATTATGATAAATAATAATGGTTATTGTTCTTTGAATTGATACGAATATCCACTAGTATCGCACAAGACAAACAGCTTTATTCCCCATTTATGAGGCTTATTCGGCATGTACTGACGTAAATGGTGCACCATTTTTGTAGAACACATTTGTTCGTCAATACACAAACGAGCATTCTTCGGTACTGTGTCGAATCGTTCATTAAAAATATTTGCAACTTTACGAATTCGAAATAGTGGATCATATCCCACTTCTCCTTTTTTGATTCGATCAGCTTCATTTGAGAAGCACAAATACTTTTTAATTTTTTAAAATTTTTTGATAGGCATACACTCAGGAATTTGCCTAAATCCGAATTCACCCCAATGGGACTCCATGTTTGGATAACGGAAAATGGCCATCAACAATAGAATTCCGACATATTTTCGTATTTTCTCAGCATCCACGTTGAACAGATTGTTAATGTTTTCGGAACGTGCATTCCGATTGGTTTCGAGAACAATCAAATCAATAAGTTCATCAGTGAAAAAATAACAAAAATAGTCCATCGGCGTCTTCAGATTCTTCACTTCATCTGGCAATGCACTATTGCCTCGAAATGCCACTTCATTGACGTGGAATCGGATTGAATTATTTCGCCAGAGAATTTTTGCGAACTCGGTGGAATTTTTGTCAATCATATCTAAGGCTGAAAAGGGGACATAAAGAAAATGGCATACCGACTTTTTTATTGAAATACCTGGAAGAGTAAATCCACCTGCTGAAGGTACAATTTGAGGTCTTGTAGCTTCTATTACTGGTACTGGTGATCGGGGTCTCTTTGCTGGCTTGAAAGCCGATTTTGTGGTTGAACTCGATGTAACATTTTCGATCAGAGTCGATTGTCTAGAAGCTTCAGCACTGGTTCCAGGTTCTGCTGCTGAAATATCTGGTGTTAAAGTTTCTGCAGTTATAACTATTGATGTTGAATGTAAAATTTCGGAAATGATCTCATCGTCCTCGGGTGTGATCATATCCGCCAACCAGTTATAATCTGGGTCGAGGTCGACATCATCATCGTCTTCGTAAACTGATTCGTCATCTGAGTCCACTATCGAGTTCATGAGGTCAGCGATTTGTTCATCGCTCATTTTTGAAAAATTGTACCTTCTTCTACTTTCCCCTTCTGTTTGCTCATCATTTCTTTTCGGTACACCTCTTTCCATTATCTATAGAACAAGGTTGTCAAAGAACTGGTTTAGTTTTATACGAATCCGTTATTTTATTCCAAAATATTATAACAAAAAAAATGTTCTCACACTGTGTATTAAAAAAATTTTTTTTGCCTTTGACCGACTAGTATGTTTGTGCCGGTTCTGGACCGGAAGTAAAGGTGCAACTTTTAAATTTTGGCGGCTGCGGGGCGGCGGTATGGATTTATAATTGTTATTTAAATTTAAGAGTGACATTTAATTTTGGCGGCGGCGGGGCTGCGTTTAAATTTAAGAGTGACATTTAATTTTGGCGGCGGCCGGCTGCGTTTAAATTTAAGAGTGGCATTTAATTTGGGGGCGGTGGGGCTGCGGCATGGGTTGAATTAACCTTGAACTTGAGAATTCAAATCATGATCACCCTATAAAGGTTAATACTATTTTTATATTTATTATAACTAACCTTTCCTATCTGAGGACAAAGGGGGATTTGGCCACAAGGCCTGTTAATTTCAGCCGCAAGGCTTTAATTCATTACTCTGCCACAAGGCAGTGTTTCAATATATTTTATATTGTTCAAGCCACTAGGCTTGGTTTGAATCAATAGAAAGACTTCTGTTCGAGGTGATTCCAAGATTGATTTTATTTAATCCCAACTCGGGTTTTTATAATAAAAATATTGAGTGAAAAGTGACAATATTTTCTTTTCACTCAAAATAATATTTATTCTAAATAAGTTCTTACACATATACAATTAAAAGTCATGAAATCTAAATACAATTATTACACATCTGCTTACTATTACTTTTTACTTACTTACACATCTGTTTGTAATAAAATCCATCATAACCCACTTACAGGTTACAAACTCCAATGACTTACTTTTGGCAGCGATTTGTTTTCACAATGTATAACATGAATCATGCCGCTAGTAGCACTTGAGTTTGTCACTGCTTGCGCTTCATGCTTTGGTTTCGCTGCAGGTATGCAGTGAGACCAACGTAGAGCGTTTGTAGCGTTGTGTGTTTATGTTATTGTTGAGGTAGGTTAGTGCTAGCCACATGTGCACTACAACCCTGTGCTGACAGTAAGTATATTAAAAAGTTTAAAATAAAACAACTGGTTCAGTCTGTTGAGGTAATAAACTGTAAAAATAGAAAAAAAAGTCGTTGCCGAAGGTTGCGGTATCGTCGTCGTCGGGGAGGGGGGTTATGTTAAATTAAGCTAGCGATCGAGAGCGTCACCGTAATCTTGAACTTGAGAATACAAACCATGTTCTTGACCTTACTCAACTATGTCGATATGAATAAAAAATAAAAACAAAAAAAGGTTGATTTATACGTAAATCTTTTAATATATATGTAGAAACATTCATATTACATTATAAATAAAAATATCTAATTTTATATTTAAATTATTCTTCTGATTTCGCTGGTTAGAGGTGAGTATTCAATTAAACGATCGTGGATTACCAAACAGTAGGCTGATGTTTTATCTAGAATTGGTTTGAGTGATTCAGTATCAAATTCAATTCGTATATCAATAGGTCCAACTTTAACTGCTTCATTTTGGTGTGTTACATCAACAACAATTAGCGGAGCAATAGCCTTGAATGTACTGATATCTAGCAATGGTTGTGGTTCTCGCATATAATAACTTTGTTGAAATTTTGCATACATATCCTATAGTACAGCATACTGTCCCATTTCAAAGCGACTATTTAAATCATCATAGGGATATGCATCAGAGTTTAAATATACTTTTAAATTAGATATATTACAATGATCGAATATATTTCCTTCTTCTTTACTTTTTTCTCTTTGTAGACCAATGATGAGAAATCTAGGTCGTTCGTTTTGTGGAGCCAGTTTTACATTCCATAAAACCTTTGTACTCTTTGGTAGCATTGGACTTACGTGACAGTCCCAACTTCGAAATGGTATTAATATAGGATTTTTGTTGTTAATTATTTTATACATTTCCAATTTTGCAAAGTCCGATAGTTGTATGTGAGGCATTTTCCATACTATATCTAATATAGTAAACTAGCTGAACCCGGTGTGCTTCGCTACCCCTATAGTGATAAAATAAAAAGTATTTAGATATTAATTAAAGTTTGGTCAAAACTGGTGCAGTTGTTCTTGAGTTACTGTGCAAAAACAAAAAGAAACTAAATATTGCGCCATCTGTCGGTCGAACTTCAAACTACTCAAAAACACTTAAGCCCCATAGAGCACGTACATAAAGTTTGGTCAAAATCGGTGCAGTAGTTCTTGAGTTACGGTGCAAAAACACAAAAAAACTAAATATTGGGCCATCTGTCGGACGAACTTCAAACTACACAGAAACACTCCTCACGCCCCATAGAGCATGTACATAAAGTTTGGTCAAAATCGGTGCAGTAGTTTTTGAGTTTAGCCATCACGAACATACATGTAATTTTTATATATATAGAGATTTTATTGATCTGTTGTATGAATCGATGGATGAAATGATCTCTCATTAGATGATGAACGTTGAAGAATAAGCTCATGTTTAGAATTTAATATTATTTTATTATAATCTTCAGCAAAACCCAGCAACATTTTTAACGGCACACAGCAACTAAAATGAGATTTTTCCAATGTGAAATTTTCATCAGGTGCCCAACCAGCGTTTCTTAATGCATTACTTTCAACCACACTTAATGATGCAAAATTTTTCATGGTGGTTGAAATTCCAAGATTGCGGGTACGATCAACTTCAAACCCATTCATTTCATATCGAATTTCATCAAACAGATATGAAGCAATGTTATTTTTAAATTTCACACCTGTTGTTACCACATCTTTTCCTCCTTCATGTTTTACTATAAAGCCATGAATGTAAATCATACTCTCACTTGGTAAGACAAAGAGGTCCTGATTTTGAATTGGTATACGAATCTCATCATTATTGTTGAAAGATTTCAAATATGGAGAGTAACTATGGTATTCCCTTTTTATAATGCTATCATCATAGATCGGTTTTTGAAGAACATTTAATTTTATATTAAAGTTTAGTATAAAAGTTGCTTCTGCGGTTATAAGTCAAAAGATAGAAAAATGAAAGCAAGTTTAAAAAATCTATTTAAAAACCCTAATTTTAAATACTTGTCTATGAAGGATATGGAAGAAAATGTTCCATATGAACTTAATATGATTGAGCGAGCAGATACAAAATATGGCGAAAGCATTCGATGCGTTGTGAATAAAGGATATCAAATTTACTTGCCGAAGAGATTTCTCTTAATTACTCAGAATCAAATAGACTACTTAAATGGAACTCCACACATTTTAATAAAAGGAAGAGATCTACAAGGTGCATTTACCCTAACCATTAAAAAGAAGAAGGAGAATGAGAACATATTCTATAACAGCTTATATGAAAGCTCCGAAGACGATGATGATGATGGCAGTAAAACATAAAACACATATATTGTTGAAATTAAACAGCACGCTATGTAATAAATAAAAAAACTAAATAATAAAATAAAAATATATTATAATTAACAAACAACGATTAGCGTACATTATTTCCTAACAGACGCATAAAATACATTAACGGTGTACAGCTTTTGAAAATTATCATAAAAATGTTGCGATGTTTAGCCATCAAAATCAATTAAAACAGAAAAGATGACAAATGTGTTCAAAAATTCTATCGCTGAAATGTAAAAACCTCTGAAAATCCCTATAAAATTTTTGGAATTAAAAGAAAAGTCTCATAATTTTTTTATATTTTTTAATTAATCAATTTTATTTTTTCTTTTGTTTTTAAACTTGAAAATTTTTTAAAATTATTTATATTATTCATCTCCAGTATCGATCTCCAAGTATCATTCTATCGCTGAAATGTAAACCACCTCCGAATATCCCTATACAATTTTGAAATTAAGAGAAAAGACAATAATTTTTTTTTATCAATTTTATTTTTCTATTTCTTTTTTTTTATAATTTTTATAATATATAATATATTAAGTATTTTAACAAGAAGAAGAAGTTTTTTTAACAATATATATAAAAATTACAATAATATATTAATTTAATTACAATAATATAATAACATATTCCGCCAAATCAGCTTCCTCAGCTTCTTCGTTATACCGTTTTCTTTTACGGCTAAACATCACACTAAAAAGAAAATAAAAATTATTATAATAAAAGTTAAGAAAAGAAGAAACCCCCTCCCAAAAAAGAAAAACATACCCGAAGTTCATACCTTCGTCTTCGGTGTGGAGACACATGAAGTAGTTTTTGGAAGAATTATGATTTCTTTCCCTGCTGATCAGATACGTCAAGTCGCCATTGACCGTATCGATCTCTTCATTCGATAAAGTGTAATTGAATATGGATGGCAAATATATATAATATTTGCCATTTGTGGCCTCTCCATTTTATAAATTATAAACTTCTCACCAAACGGCATATCCCTCAAAGGAAGGATACTCCGTTGTGAGCAATTCTTAAATTTGAGTTTCAGGTTTTCTGCCATTATTTCTTTTAAATTTTAACTTTACTTTTCTTACGTTGACTTATTGAAGTAAACTGATGACAAGCTAGTGTTGCAGACGGTCTTTTATATCCATTTCAACTCAAAAATATTGTGGGAAAATTGTTGATTATAAGAACAAAATATTATCACTTCCATTGCACTTGACCGCAACACAATATTTCAGAACCTACAAATTTACCATTTATGTTTGTCAACAAATGTTATCATTTTTTATTTTTTTATTTAACTTATTTTAGAGTATTTTAGCAACACACGCATTTGTTTAATAACCACAAATTTTATCATTTTTGTTCAACTTATTTTAAAGACTTTAGCAACACACTTGTTTATGGGAATACAAATTTGATCACTTCTCTTACGCTTGACTGCAAATTATTTTAAAGCCGATGTGGAAAATAAAAATTAGATTATTTAAAAATATGTTTTAAAAGTTCTTATTTTTTTATTTTTAAGCATGCGTTTTATTTGTCTTTATTTATAAAATCAAGAATCAACCAAGAATTATAATGATGTGAAAATCCCAACCATTTAACGTAAGCTTGATGTCCCTTTGTTTTTATAACTTTTTCAATCAGATATGTATGTGGAAAATGTGTCTTCATTACTTCATGCTCGTAGAATCCTCCAATAATAGGGTTTCCTTGATAGTCTTCCAATAAATCAGTTGCAGGATTTGTGTTCTGTATAGTGCGAATTTTAAAAATTTCAGTTGTCCAGTTTGGAGTATATCCTTTTGCAAAAATATGCTTATATTTGCTTATGCGAACGTGGTCTCCAACTTTAAGTTTGCCATATTTAAAAATTTTAGGATGATTAAAAGCTTGTTTTAGTATAGATCGTTCATTTCTAGAATTAACAGACTTTGGCATCATTCCAATGGTTCTATGCTTTTTACTATTGTATTGATTTATTAAATCCTTACATATATTTATCCATTGATAATTTCCTTGCAAGCTAAACTGTTTCCACATCATTCCTTTTATAGTTCTATTAAATCGTTCTACAATAGATGCTTTCATAATGCTATATGTAGAATAGTGATTAATATTATGTTTTTCATCAGGTTTTGAAAGGTTTTATTATAAAACTCTTTCCCATTATCTGTTTGCAAGTTTTTTGGTATTCTCTTTTGGGAAAAATTTGATTTCATTGCTTTGGTAATATCTTCACTTCCTTTAGATTTTACGGGAACAGTCCAAGCAAACTTTGAAAATGTATCAATTACCGTTAAGATGAACCGGTAACCTTTGTTGTATTTTGAATAAGCCTCCATTTCAACAAGATCTGCTTGCCAAAGATCGTCTATTTCCTTGGTTACCACTCGTCGTCGTATGAAATTTCTGCGTGCTTGCTTATGAAGCTCCTGCACTACTGCTTGTTTGTCCATTTCTAGCGTCTTCAGCGGTTGCTATTCGTTTAAGAGCTTCCACCTCTCCGTCTCTAGCTGCTACCTTAGCCCACACTCGCTTTAGAGCTTCTGTTGGCGAATTCCTTTCAACACGATTTATTTTCTCATCCAAAAACTCATAATGATCTGTTATTATTCTAAAAAGGCGTTGTTCGACTTCATCAATTTTATATGTTAACGCCGATTTTATTACCTCTAACGATTTATTTAAGAGTGCTTCCAAGTCTACAAGTTTTTCTGTAAGCGATATGTTTTGTTGTTGTATTAATTCTTTGAGACGATCTTCCGTCTCCTTAGTTCCCTCCACATATAATGTATTTAATTGTTTTTTTACTTCTATAATACAATTTTTTAAATAAATTTTATTCACAGCATCGGTTTCTAATACAGAATCGGCAATATTTTTTATTCTACGCGAGTTGAAGTTGAAATGCCGATCACTATCTAAATGAATCTTGGTATGTGGATTTTGATATCTTTCAGAGCTTCCCATATAATGTCCAAACTTATCGAGGGGCATTTTATAAATATAGATCATAGTACATTTTAAAGTCTATTTATACAATAATTTTTGCTTCTCTCAATTCTTCAATAATTGAAACTATTTCATTATTATGATTCGAGTGGCCAGCTGTTGACGATGCGACCAAAAGACGTAATCTGTCAACTAGTTCGTTGGGATCATCCCAGTATACATAATTTAACTTTTTGGTATTCAAATTCATCAAACCTTTGCCTTTATGAACTTTATCTTTAAATAGTTTTCTAATAATTGTTGTATATTTTTTTGAGCGATTTCCCTTAATTTGATCATTGGCATTATTATTTCGTTTATGCGCATTGGACATCTCTAATATTTGTTTGTATGTATTTAAATCGGAATCATTAAACTTGTTGGGATTCTTGTAAGCTAATAGTTCATATAAGCCTGGTGTGAAGACCCATTTTGAATCACCTATTGTTATATTGGTTGAATCGAAAGTAATTGGTTCATTCATTCATTCATTCATTCATCCCAGTCTCCATACATGATTTTTATCCTTGTGAGGACCGTAGGTTTTATCGAATTTATTCAAATTAAGTTTCGATAAATCGTATTGATTACTTTGATTTAGATTTAATGCGATGGTGGCATCATCATCATTTTCCATATCATCATCATAATTATCATCATTATTAGTATCATCATCATCATTATGATTATCAAATGATTTAAATGCAGATGAACTTTTTTCGATTTGACTGCCATCAAAGCCTGGAGAAAATGTATTATAATCATGCTTGCTCTTTTTAAATGGTGTGCTGGTAGCAACTTTATTATCCTTAAAAGAATTATCTGAATACGTTTCATTTTCAACTCTCTTCTATTATTAGTTGCTTGAATTATTTCTTTTAAAGGTTTTGATATTGGCTTAAAAGTCTTTTCTAAAAGCTTATCACTTGCAACTTCTCCGAGCTGAAGACTTTTATATTTCTTTTTCAAAATATTTCGAGTTTTAATGAGATTATTAACTAGATTTGTTTTCTTATTCATATTGATTGATGGTCCGTATAGCAGTTTGCTGTTGAACAGTACAGATCGGTTTTAGCGGTTATCTGAACAGTTTAGATCAGTTTAGCAATTATCTGTTGAGCAGTATAGATCAGCTTAGCATTTATCTGTTTAGTGTGATCAGTTTAGCAGTAGTTGTTATACTGTATCTATACAGTTTCTTTTATAAACTGATAAATAAGTCAAATCCTTTTCTATAGCGCCCATTATTCATTGGGTCGTCCTTATTGATAACTATAAAATCGTATTTTTCCTTCCAACACTTTGAACATAACTCATGAAATATCTTAAAAGACATATCAGATCCAACATGATCATTGTAAATGTGTCTGATATTCATTTCATCTTGTTTAAATAGTATAATCATATTAGCATTATCACGAATCAAGTGTTTTGGTATTCGTGTTTGGCATAAGTAAAAACTATCGACATCTTTGTGACGCCCCATACAGAAGTAAGATCATATATGATTTTGTTTCTCGCACGCTACATCATCGAATATAAATATTGAGTTCGGTTGTACTTCATCTGGGGATATGATGTCATCATTATTGGAAAATGTTGGAAAATTTATTTCCTTAATGGGTTTAATTAGACGCTCCAAATATTGATATTTTGGTTGCTGTGCTGATTTTGAGTATAAGTAAATATTTTTAAATTTTAATCCATTAGGACTTTCAATAAGACTCATCATCAGATTTGTTTTTCCACAATTTAATGGTCCAACAATAAGACTACGAATAGAGTTCGGTAGTAATGAACTGTGGCGTATTCTGTTTGATGTATTTAGCTTTGTATCAATATTCTTTACGTCAAGTGTTTTATGTTGCTTTAAGAAGCGCATTATGAAAACTACTAAACGATATCATATATAATCAGATTATTTTATTGATTTGAAATCACTTTACTTTCAACCTCTATTCTACAAGTATAAATACCTATTGATTATGACTATAATATATAAAAAGACAATCAGTCTGCGTCCATCCTTCATTGGCGAAGGTTTTCTTAATAATTTAATCAATAAACTTCCTATCGAGCTTCATTTGCCTGGCTATCAGTTTTGCGGACCTGGAACAAAATTAAAGAAACGGTTAGCTAGAGGCGATCAAGGAATAAAACTCTTGGATGCAGCTTGCAGACAACACGATATAGTATACGCAAACAACAAAGATTTGGAAAAAAGACATATTGCTGATAGAATCTTGGCTGAAAAAGCTTGGCAAAGGGTTAACGCAAGTGATAGTAGTATTGCCGAAAAATCAAACGCTTGGCTTGTTACTAACGCAATGAAAGCAAAAACAAAATTTGGTATGGGTAACGTTAACAGTAAAACTAAGAGATCTCCTCAAGTAAATGGACATCGTCTATTTAGACATGCATTGAAAAATGCTAAAATGAAAATTAAGAAAACTAAAAACTTGAATGATGCCGTTAAAATTTCAAGAAAAGTTGTAAACAATATTTTCAAGGGGAAAAAATCTCTAATAAAAACACCTCGAGTAATACCACTACCTAAATCTGGAGGTTTTCTTCCGCTTGCACCAATATTCGCTGCTCTGGGTGCACTTGGTGGTCTAGCTGGTGGAGTATCTGGCTTTACAAAAACAATCAATGCAGTTAAAGCTGGAAAAGAGCAGTTGAATGAAGCAAAACGACATAACAATAAAATGGAAGCCATTGCGTTGGGAAAAGGAATGTTCTTAAAACCATATAAAAAGGGGTTTGGACTATATTTAAAGCCCTATCAACAAAATTTTTAATGAAGCTACCTAACAGAGCTCTTACCGATGTAGACTTGAGAAAATATGCTAAAGATATTCCAAATTTTAGAGGTGTGTTTATGTGTGACACTCCACCAAGTAAAGCGTTTAAAAAAGAATGTGGAATTATCAATCTAGATACTTCAAAGGGCACAGGCACACATTGGGTAGCATACTGGAAAAATAATAATCAAATTGAATATTTTGACAGTTTCGGAAACTTACAACCACCAAAACAATTAATTAAATACTTGGGAAAAAACATTAGTTATAATTATACTAGATATCAAAATTTTAATACAGTCAATTGCGGTCATTTATGTATAAATTTCTTAATTTCAATGTCCATAGAAAATAAAAATTAAAAATAAAAAAAAAAAAAAAATCGGTATCTCACCACAAACATTCTCGTATTTTATTTCACAATTTAAAAATTATTGCAATCAGTTACTAACCACAAACAGTCACTTGCTTCAAGTAAAGTGTTAAATTTATAATATAATTGTGCTCTTATTAACTAAAGTAATTAGTTGATCCTATGTTGTGCAACAAGACGTCGGACTATATTTGATATTACGTTCTTAATATTTTCGGAGATGATATACAACATTTTATATCCAACATTTAATTTAACTAGGTATGTGAAAGATATTACTCACAAGATAATCAGTTGACTTATTCAATATATATTAATTAATATTTGATTTTCATATATGTTTTTATTACTTTCAGCACACATTAAAAATAAAAATAAAAATTTTCTTTGCTTGCGGAATTACCACTTTAAGAGTTACAGCTTAAACACATTTATCAACACCAACAACATAAACGAGTTGTTAACCATATCAAATTAAAAATCACTGTTTTAACTTGATTGTTTGCACACTCAAATGAGTCTGATTTATTTTCATTCTATCTCTTAATATCTACCCTAAACAGTTAGTTGCTGCAATTCCAGATACGCTTCTTCTTCTTGTTCTTTCTGTTGTGTTGTTCCCAGTTGTTGTTGTTCTCAGTGCCAAGATTTTTCTTCAGAATTTTGTGCAGGTGTTCGCTGTCTGAACTGTCGTCAGCAGTTTTTGGTGGGAACGTTTTGCATGTAAGAAATGCATTTCTTAACTTATCATACGCCCACCATCAATAACAACAGAAACGAAACCACCATGTTCATCTGCGAGGTATGCGGTATTTCTTTTACATCTAAGTATACACTCAAAAGACATATTGCTAACAAGCATACTAAGCAAACTTTTTTGTGTTCAATTTGTGGTAAGAAATTTTCGGCAAAAGAAAATTTTGAAACACATTTAAATTCACATTCAAGAGCTTTGAATACAGTTGTCCAAAGTGTTCAGGAAGCTTCATCCTGTAGCTATAAGCGTTGTGAATATTGTGATATAAATATTAAACAAAGTTCTTGGTCGCATCATTTGAGAACCAATGAACATAAAAAAAATAGTTGTATGTCTATTGGTGAAAATATATATTTGAGTAAAAGTTTATTTAAAAATCGTATACAAACTTTTGTATACGAAAATAAAAATGATGGGAAACTTTCAACAACAACATTTTTTTTTTAAAGCTAAACAAAGTATAGTTAAGACCTTACATGATTTGTTAATAAAACATAATTTAATTAAATTTAATATAGAAATTTTTGCACAGTATATAAAATTCTCTAAAAATAATGAGGATGAAAATGATGAAAGTGTTGACTTAACCGCTAAATCTTTTCAAACAAAAATGGAAATGATACAAAATATAGCAGAATTATCAGACATTTATGATAATCATTGTTTACAAATTGAAACTAAAATGTCAGAATTTCAAGAAAGAGATAGTGGTTGGTCGCTTGTCCGTCTGATTCGGATTGAAATCAACATAAATAAATACTGTCCGATAAAAGGTTCTAATTTCCTAGAACTACCACTATTTCTTCAAGATAAACACGCCTGCATCAACATTAAAAACAATGACGCGTATTGTTTTAAATGGGCGGTAATAGCAGCGTTAGAAAATGATAGTTTAAAAAGCAAATATATACACTATAGTTTAGTTATAAGTCAAAGCGTAATAACACTTTCAAATGGAATGATAATTGATTTCAACAGCTTGAACTTCCCTCTATCTGTTCAAGATATCAAGATATTTGAAAAAGATAATTCAAACATTAGTGTGAATGTTTTTGGATGTGATGAAACAAATAAGAAAATTGTTGGTCCATACTATAAAACATGTGATGAAAAAATTAATCACATAAATTTACCTTACATTCAGGACAGTAAAGGTGATAAATCACATTATGTTTGGATAAAAAATATTAGTCGGTTATTAAGTGCACAAATTACAAAGAATGCTCATGTTATATTTATTTGTAATTTTTGTTTGCAACATACAACTAGCGAATTACTTTTAACTAAACATAAAAAAGAATGCAATAAAATTGTTACCAATATACCCACGGGTGTTGATGAGGATAATATTTTGAAATTTAAAAATTATAAAAATCAATTAGATGTACCATTCGTTATCTATGCTGATTTTTAATGTATTTTAAGTAAATTAAACGATAAAAAATCATCTAATGTTACAAACATCCAAAAGCATATACCAATTGCCTTTAGCTATTATATAAAATCATCTTTCGATTCTAATCTCGATAAGTTTCAAACGTATTCGGGACATGATGTAGTTAAAGTCTTTGTTGAGACCTTAATAAGTGATGCACATTTTTTGTGTACAAACTATCTTATGAAAACAGTATCAATGACTCCTCTCACACCTTTTGAAATAGAAAAACAAAAGTCTAGTAATGAATGTCATATTTGTAAAAAATTTTTAGATAATAATAGATGTGCTGATCATTGTCATTTAACTGGTCAATACCGCGGACCAGCACATGTGAACTCTAATCTAAATTATCAATTAGGAAAGCATATACCTATAATTTTTCATAATTTTTCTGGCTATGACTGCCACTTATTTATAAAGGCTCTCGGAGATCATCCGGGCGATATTAACGTTATACCACTCAATAAAGAGCTATATATTTCCCTTACTAAATTCATTCCAATTACATCGAAATATAGTTTACAGTTACGTTTTCTCGATTCTTTTAGATTTATGTCTTCAGGCTTAGATAGTTTAGCTAAATATTTGCATAATGACGGTTTCAAAACATTAAAGTCAATGTACGAAAACCCTTTAGAATTTAATCTTTTAAAAAGAAAAGGAATATTTCCTTATGAGTATATGGATTCGGTCGAAAAATTAAATGATACTGTTTTACCTTCTCGCGAACAATTCTTCTCAAAATTAAACAATAAGGAATGCACTGTTGATGATTATGAACATGCGTTAAACGTTTGGTCCACATTCAACTGTCAAACTTTAAATGATTATATGACTATATCTAAAGACAGATAGATGTACTTCTCCTAACTAAGGTATTCGAAAATTTTCGTGAGGTTTGTAAATCTATATACCAGCTTGATCCATGTCATTATTACACAACTCCTGGTTTGTCGTGGGATGCTATGCTAAAAATGACAGAAATAAAATTAGAATTGCTCACCGATATAAATATGTATAATTTCATTAAAAATGGTATTAGAGGTGGTATTGTTCAATGTTCAAGACGTCGATCAGTTGCCAACAATTAATATCTAGAGACATATGATTGCAATAAACCCTCACAATACCTTATGTATTTAGATGCCAACAATTTATATGGTTGGGCAATGTCTGAAGCGTTACCAGAAAGTGAATTTGAATGGATTGAGGATATAGATAACTTTAATATTTCAGAAGTGCTTGAAAACTCTGTTTTTGGTTACTTTTTAGAAGTCGATTTAGAATATCCTGAAGAGCTTCATGATAGTCACAACGATTTACCGTTTTGTGCAGAATTCAAAAGATCTCCAATTCAAAATAATCATCACATTAAGAAACTTATTCCAGATTTGACTAATAAAAAAAATTATATAATGCACTATCGTAATCTTCAACAGTGCATTCAAAACGGTTTAAAGTTAACTAAAGTTCATAGAATATTAAAGTTTAGACAATCAGCATGGTTGAAACAGTATATTGAATTGAACACTTTCCATCGAACAAATGCTAAAAATGATTTTGAAAAAAATTTTTTTAAACTTCTTAATAACGCTGTATATGGCAAAACTATGGAAAATGTTGAAAAGAGAAAGAAGGTGAAAATCGTAAATGCGTGGGAGAGTGATGGTAGACGTTTAGGTGCTCGAGCTCTTATAGCAAAACCGAATTATCATAGCTCAACGCATTTCACAGATAATATGATTGCAGTTCAAATGAATTTAGATAATGTAACGTTTAATAAACCTATATATTTAGGTTTTGCAGTGCTTGAATTATCAAAATTTGAAATGTATGATTTTCATTATCAATTTATGAAACCGAAATTTAATGAAAAATTAATGTTAAACTATATGGATACGGACTCTTTTATTTATACAAAGGAAAGATGATTTTTATAAAGACATTTATGATGATCTTAGTCTCAAATTTGATACGTCTGATTATTGTAAAAATAACCAGTTCTTGGGCTGTTTGAGTTTTGGGGCTGATGAAAGACGAGAATAATGGACGTATAATGAGAGAGTTCATTGGTCTTCGACCTAAAGTGTATTCAATAGAAGTTGCAGGTTACACAGAGATTAAAAAATCGAAAGGTGTTAAGAGATGTGTTTTAGAAAAATTAAGTATTGATGATTATCAAAAATGTCTGATAGATAGAACTATATATCGTGATAAAATGTTTATATTTAAATCCATCATTCATGATATATATACTCAAGAAATTTCTAAAATTGTTTTAAGCTATAATGATGATAAACGTTTTATTAGAGAAGATGGTGTAAGCACTTACGCGTGGGGTCATTACAAAATAGGAAATAATTAGTTTTAGACAGTAAGAACAAAAATGTTTTTATTTTAAAAAAAATTCTATATTATCTTTATGTTAAAAACTAAAAATATAATCTATTCTTGTATTTAAATTATAAAATTAATTATAATAATTAATGTATAATGACTTTTTAACTATCAATATTTATATGTATTAATAAAAAATAAAAAAACAAATAAATTCTAATATGTAAATCAACTCGTTTTGTTTTAATTCATGTCAGTATAGTTGAGTGTGGTCAGGACCATGATTTGAATTCTCAAGTTCAAGGTTAATTCAACCCATGCCGCAGCCCCGCCGCCGCCAAAATTAAATGTCACTCTTAAATTTAAACGCAGCCTCGCCGCCGCCAAAATTAAATGTCACTCTTAAATTTAAATAACAATTATAAATCCATACCGCCGCCCCGCAGCCGCCAAAATTTAACTCACATTTAATTTAACCAACATTTAATCATGCCGCCGCCGCCGCGCCGCCGGAAGCCTTATTTACCATGTCTCGCCGACAAAATTCAGACCTACAACTTAGCAATGACATTTTTCTAAAGATCAACGTCGTACACAACGACTAAAATTCAAGCCTAAATGTATGCTTTCATTACTTTCATTCATCTTAGTCACGACACAAACCATATACATTTTTAGCTAAGACACAAACCAAAATACCACGAGTGCATTTTTTTAGCAGCCATGAGAAATTTGCCTGGCTGACATTTTGTTTTTTAGTTGCACCTTTACGGTGCTTCTGGACCGGTGTGCGGTGCTTCCGGTCCAGAACCGGCACAAACATACTACTAATCTGCGCAAAACATTCGGTTCCAAAAATCTTGACATGGCTTAAATATGGCTTTTGATCAAACCATTTTTCGTATGGCGTACTGCCAACACAATTACTATTTGTTGTGCGATTTAACAAATAAACTGCTGTACGAACTGCTTCCGACCATAGTGACTTTGACAGGCCACTTGAAATCAAAATTGTTCTTGCACTTTCTTGGACAGTGCGATTATCACGTTCTATGCGACCATTTTGTTCAGGGGTATATGGTGTAATATTTTCAAATTGAATACCCTCATTTTTCAGCAGATTGATTAACACTTTTCGATTGAAAAATTCTTTTCCATTATCGAATCGAAAATGTTTGATTGGCGCTCCAATCATATTCTTAACAAGTGGAACTAAGGACTTCAAGTGATTGTAAGCTTCATCTTTTAATTTTTGGAAAAAAACAAAACGAAAACTGGTTGCTTCATCCTTTACCAACATGAAGTAGTGGATACCACCGATCCCATTTATTTCGCTTGGACCGCACAAATCTACATGCATATATTCTCCTCGTGTAGACACACGCTGAACAGATTGCTTGTGCGTTGCTCTGGTAATTTTTCCGTATTGACAATCTTCGCAGAAAAATTGTTTGCTATCAGTGAAATCGATGCCAGTAACTATAACATCTTTGCACATCTTTTTAATAGAATCGACATGGTTATGTCCCAATCGCCGATGCCAATGTTGAAGTAAAACTGCAGCCTTATTTGCGTATTCGTTGAGTCGCAGCCGGAAATCCATTTTAAGTTGGTTCATTTCATCACGTTTCCCAATTGCCACAACATTGCTTGATTGATCGATAAATTTGCAGCCTTCTTTATCGATAAGAACTTTAATACCTTTATCGGTTAACATGCTAGTTGAAAATAAATTTTCGCTGAGTTTAGGAACATACAGTACATTTTCAAGGTGAACTGGCTTCCACTGATTGTCAACTCTTGCGTCAATAAGAATTGTTCCAATGGCTTCGATTTCCAAAAAACATTTATATGCAACTTTTACTTTGTTTCCGGCAGTGTATTTTTGCTGCTCTGAAAACCACTCACAATGAAATGTCATATGCTTTGTTGCTGCGGAGTCAGCATACCAACAATCAGACTCTATACTTTCTGCTTCAACTGAGTGTTCGACGGTACACCATGCCATTTCATCACCTGCTTTGTTGTCCTTACTGTTATCGTATTAATCAGACGCCTTACCATACTTTGGACAGCACTTATCTTTTGCCCAATGGCCCTTTTGACCACATGCATTACATTTTGTTTTCTTTTTTAATTCGTCAATTTTGGATTTAGAATTCGAGGTATATGACTGGAACGACTTTGATTTCGCCGCAAAAGCTGCATACGAATTGGTGATTTCTTCTTCATCCAACCGACACAAATTTTCCTCCTCCAATTGTAATGACGACATCAATTCGTTGAGCGTTCGATTTACTTTAGTATTGTACCATACTGTTTTGTACGAGTAGTTGTTGAATTTTGTCGTTAGTCCGGTGATGATACATGCCATTTTATATTTTTTTCTGTCCCTGGACGAATCCATAATGAAATACTGTACGAATACTGATGAGGGTGATGTTCTTGGAATTTGGTTACGACGACCAAATTCGAAGTTTAGTTATTCATACAACGATGAATGCTTCTTTTGAAGCTTTCTGGGCCGATAACTTGTTGAAATTGTAGCCGAGTACAAATAAAGTAATAAGCCAAATTACTTGAAGAAAACTTTTATTTAGGTAAACTATATATATATATATATATATGTTTTGATATCTCTTCATCCGAGACATAAATAGGGACATCCCATAATATCCCAAAAGTCTCAACAAAACTCCTAGGAATAAAAGCCCTCAACTGTTTTCCCTCTAAGGATTTGTTAAGGACAAAACTATTTGCATTCTTTACTGAGTCAAACATAGTTCTGAAAAGAGATCTACTAATTTCCTTTATTTCAACAATTCCCTCGGGCTTAATCTTTTCCCACAAGAAAAGTCAATTTTTTAAAGGATTATATTCATATTAGGAGGAGTCAACTAAAACCCCAAGATTCCCCTTGTGTTCACACGTTGTGTGGATACAACGTGGTTAGTATCTGAGACAAACCATTTGCACTTTATCAATACTTGCCGTACCCCATCATCCCTCACCGCCATCAACAGCCATTAAAACTCGATTGTCATTGACTATAAAAGTTTTTTGTGCAGACTCACCAGAAGTGACGCCGTCAGCCATTTTGCCGAGTGCACCTGCCTCTTGCAGCAATTCGAAATTTTCCGCATTTTTTTTTTTTTTGCAGAGTCTTAGCGTTTATCTAGACCAGAGTTGTAAATCCCACAGCTCAATTAGCTCTTTTAGCTCACTTACAACAACTTCAATATTTCCGTGTGTGTTGTAATTCAAAGAATTGACTTCGTTGGCGTGACAGCAAGAAAAAAATGTGCATGCGTTGTTATTGTTTGCTTGCTGCTGTGTGTATTTTGTTGTTATTTTCTCGTAGCACACACACGATTTTGTTGGCATTTTCTATTCGTAGCGCAATCTCAATGTGGAGCCTCGATAAGCTCAGTACAATTTGCAAGGCATTGTTTTTGTTTGCTAGCGTCGACTGATATGAAAGGCTATTGCTATTGCTGTCTGTATTTTGTTGGCATGTACGCACTTTTTTTTACGCCGGCTCATCGCGGCAACTTATATTTGTGTATTTTGTTGGTATTTTCTCTTCGTTGGCTTGTTTTTGTGGCTGTTGCTGCTGTATGTTTTTTGTTGGTGTTTTTGTACTTGAAGCAAGTTGTAGTTTAGGGTTTTTTTTCGACAACATCGATTTTTTTATTTTTTTTTATCTCAGGCTCACCGCCACGACACCCCTGGTGTAGAGTACGGAAACACACCTAATATTACCGATATATCTGTTTGTTGTGTATGTTCTCAAACTAGTATTATTGATGCTTGATAATTTCACTCTCTCATACATGTTCTATCGTTATGTAAAAGAGAAATATTCCATGCATACTCAATGCTTAGAGAGCGAAACCGATACAAGTTGATATAAGAAAAAATAATAACACACAACTAGTATGCTTGGATGGTTCTTTGCAGAGCTTTAGTGTGTATGAAACGTTACAAAAGAAATATGTGCAGACATAAGTGCTATTCTATTCTTTAAAAAAACGGATTTCCAAATATTGGCAATGAAGAAAGTACCATATCGCTTTTTAGCGATATTTTGAGTTAAGTCATTATTGCTTGTGACCACAGATATATGTATTAAAAAGTAAAAAACTATTTGTTAGTTTTTCAAAAGTTAAAAAACACCCAAAATTACAAGAACAACTGCATATTTTTTAAAAATTTCAATTTTTAAAAATAATAACTGAATATAAGTTTTTTTATGTAATTCATTGTCCAAACTTAGATTAAAATACTATATTTAAAAAATTATTCATAGTATATGTATGTTCCTATTTGAAAGCTATTTTCGTGAAGAAAACTGAATATTGATATTTTTAAATTTGAATTAATAAAGTAAATGAAAAAATAAAATAAAAAAAATAAATTAATAATAATTTTTATGTATCAAGTCTCACTAAGCCAAAAATATCTAAAAAATCTAAAGTAACTTTAGTTTTCTTTAACTATAGTAAAAAACATGAGTTTAATCGACATGAATATTTGAAATCTACAAGAAACATATATATTTAAAAGTACAAAACTATTAGGCAGATGATTTTTTCAAAAGTAAAAAAACATTTGTACATGACGATACAAGAACAACTGCATATTTTTTTAAAATCGATTGGTGAAAATAATAATTGAATATGATATTTTCATATTCATTGTCCAAATATAAATCAAAATACTATGATATAAAAGAAAGAAAAATTATTTTTAATATAAATATGTATGTTCCAATTTGAACGCTACTGTTAAGAACGCTAAGAAAATTTTATACTCATATTGATACTTATTTAAATAATTATATTAAATAATAAACAAAATAAGAAACTATTAAGATACAGAAAAACAAATTAAGATAAAGTTTAATTTTTAAGTATTAAGTCTCACTTAGCCAAAAATATATAAAAAAATCAACAGTAACTTTAAAGCTATCTATAACAATTATCTGACGATAGTGCACAGTATTAAATTACTCGAATATTTTTTGTACAATTACAATTAAACATAAAAAGACTTTTCAATGTCAATTAAACCAAATACAGTTTGATGTGTCATTATACCTTTAAAGCTGAATATTTTTTAAGTAATAAAAAGAAATACCGCTGTTGTATAATTTTTATAAAACATAAATTTTAATAATATTGTCTAGTTTAAAATTTATAATTATAATTATTAAAGTATTAATAAGTAATAAAAAGAAATACTGTTTTTGTATAATTTTTATAAAACATAAATTTTAATAAAATTGACTATTTTGAAGTTTATAATTATAATTATTTAAATCTTAATAAGTAATAAAAAGAAATACTGTTTTTGTATTATTTTTATAAAATATAAATTTTAATAATATTGAATATTTTAAGTTTTATTAATATAAAATTGTATTTATTTTTGCTATTTTTTATGATTATATATATAATATATTCTTTAAAAAATACTCTTGTAAAAATTAATGTAAAATAATTAATAAATGTAAAAATTAATTCACTAAACATTAAGATTAATTCAATATTTTTTTAATATTTTACCATTATTTTAAAATAAAATATATTTAAGAACTTTAAATGTTATTGTTGTCATGTCTTAAATGCACTTCCACTATCTGAAATACTTCAATTAAAAAAATAATGTTAAGAAAATATGAATGAATATGAATTTTTAAGACTTGTTACAATTATTAAGCAAACATATTTTCTATTACAATTTTAAAATTTTATTTTTGCATAAAGTATCTATAAAGTTAATAAAATTTATACATAAAGATTGAACATTAAAGCTTGTTTTATTTTTAATTGAAACCAATTTGTGAAGTTAGAATTAGAGTAAAGCGGACTTGGCTCATGCAATGGTAAGTAATATCTTATAAATCCATAATTTTAGCCAATTACTATTAAAATATTTAAAAAACTAAAGTTAATTTAGTTCTTAAACAATATCGATTTTAATTATTATTTTAAAACTAAGTCAATTTTCATTACCACAAAATCAAAATTTTTATGAATTAAACATTTCTTTGCCGTCTTTTTGCAAATTTCGTGAGTGCACAAGATTTAAATTACTGAAAGATCTAATTTAAATAATTTCATAATAAAATAAGTTGAAAATATTATCAAGTAGAATCAAAGGCGTAGGCAGGGAGAAAGGGTGGTGGAAATTTCACCCCCTAAATTTGGGATTTTTTATTAAATCAATAGCTTTTTAAGTTGTTTCTATATGTGATCCTTTAAAGGAGGAGGTTCTCAAGTTAGTCAGTTTCTCTGTTTTTTTTTAATGTATGTACATCGATTACTCCTAAGCCATCTGCCTGGTTACCATAATTTTTGGTGAACAGATAGATATTATAAACACGGAGGTGCCCTTTAAAAAAGTGGGTGGAATTCGATAACTGGGCGTGGCAATACTAAATCTCGCAATACTAGATACTACTGTATCTCGAATATTAAGGGCACTAGGGTACTGCAATTTAGTGTAGGGGTAGGCACGATTTTCACAAATTACCGTCAAGAAAATGGGCGTTATTCGACAAATGGGCATGGCAATATTAGAAAAACAGTGTATTTTGAATAATTTTGAGACTAGAGTACTGCAATTTAGTATAGGAGTAGGCATTATTATTACAAATGATGCCCAAGAAAGTGGGCGTTATTCGACAAATGGGCGTGGAAATATTAGAATAATACTGACACCAGTGTACTGCAATTAAGTGTAGGAGTAGACACAATCAATGCAAATTACGGTCAAGAAAATGGGCGTTATTTGACAAATGGGCAAATGGGCGTGGCAATATTAGAAAAAGAGTATATCTCGAATAATATTGATACTATGATACTGCAATTTGGTATAGGGGTAGGCATTATTAGTACAATTTACGGTCAAGAAAGTGGGCGGTATTCGAATACTGGGCGTGGCAATATTAGAAAAACAGTGTATCTCAAATATAATATTGACACTATGGCACTGAAAGTTATTGTAGTACAGGGGTAGGCAGAATTATTAAAAATTACGGTTAATAAAGTAGGCGTTATTCGATAAATGGGCGTGGCAATACTAGATAAACGCTCAAGAAAGTGGGCGCTTATTTAACAAAGGGGCGTGGAAATATTAGAAAAACACTATATCTCGAATAATATTGACACTAGGGTAATAAAACTCGTTACAAGAATGGGTGTAATTTCAAAACACGAGACATCTAATATAAATTTAAGAGACAGATATTTGAACTAACCAACAAACTTTCAGAATTTAATAGAGCAAATTTTTTCACAACTCTCTTCAGAACTCTTCAGAAATTTTATTATTTCGATTTTTTCTTATTTGTTTTATTATCATAAATATATTAATTTCTTCATGAATACAAATGCTTTGAAGTTGGCGCTTCTGATTAAAAGTCTGATTATATTAGCGCCGACCTTAAAAGCTTTTATAATCATAAAGAAATTAATGTATTTATGATAATAAAACAAATAAGAATAAAATTAATAAGATAATAATAAGATTTCATATCTAATAATATGTTTAATGTATCATATTTGATACATACTACAGTTCATAGGAGAAAATAATGTGTAGCGACATTTTTCTTTCAAGTTTTAATTTATTTATTTTTATTGATAAATTTCATGCAAATATATTTCAAGTTATTACATTTTTAGGTGTTACTAATGCAATTTGTGCAAATATTTTTTGCATGTTTGTCAATACAGCATGGCTTTTTGCATATGATGCAGATCGACGATGTCCATTTATTTTTGTTTTCGCCAGAATGATAGCAATTTTGACACCTTGCGCGGATTTTTATCAGAGCTTTCTCAATTTTTTGCTTTTTGGATGGGCCAGCATCATTATCATTAGTATCGTTGATATTTTTTGTTGAGAGTTTCGAAAGCAGCATCACAGATAATTCGTTTCTTGGGGCTTTTTTCCGCTTTTCCATATAGGGCTTTGCCAACGAAATTGCCAACTCATGCAGAAAACATTTACGTTTTGTGTGCTTTTGAGTTTGCTTCCAATTGGGGTCGATTTCATTGAATAAAATATAAGAATTCAGAGCAGAAATATCGATTATGTTGGAGAATACCGCCATAGTCCAACGATTATTTTTACGTTTGCAACTGTAGCAACTCAGCATTTTGTCAACCGTGTCCACGCCTCCCTTTGTTGAGTTATAAAAAGAGACTATTTCGGGCAACTTTTTCGGATCATTCGCAATTTTAGGTGCGTGATGCATTGTGCTCATGACAATGGTACATTTGTTTTTATGACTGATATACGAAACGAGACTGGTATCAGGAGTGAAGGCAAAAGTTGATTCGTATCGTGGAATTTTCTTGCAATTCAGTAGCTTTGGGGGAATAGACCTTTTATTTTTGCGCATAGTTCTAACCATTGTCATATTCTTTTGCAATAGTTTTTGGCCAAGGCTGTGTGATGAAAAAAAATTGTCCATAGTGACATTATGCCCTTTTAATCCCTCAAATAAATCTAGAACAACTCGTTCTCCTTGATTCTTCTCAGGATTTCCTGTCACGCCCTTTCCCAAGTATGGCTGTATTTTCCATACATAGCACGTGCTTGAATCAACAAGTACCCAAAATTTCAAACCATATCTCTCTGGTTTTGACGGAATATACTGGCGAAACTTACAACGACCATGAAATCCCAATAATTGTTCATCTACAGTAACGGACTCAGTAGGATTGTAGAATGTAGGAAGCCGTTCAGACCATTTCTCCCAAAGGTTTCTAATTGGTGCAAATTTGTCATCATTCCTTTGAGCACGTCGGCTAATAACATCATCAAAACGAATGATTTTGTGAATATATAAAAATGTTTTCTCAGACATGATGGCCCGAAATATTGGACGTCCATAATATTCATCAAACAAATCATGCAAAGTTTCATGCCTGGATCTGATAAACGTATAGTAGTTGTAAATGTGTATTTTTCAAAAATTTGTGTGTTCTTTTACTTACTTATACACACCGGCCAGTATTAAAACGGCTAAGTAGGCGTGAAATAGTTCCTCGTCAATTTCGATATGATTAGAACTATGTAAATACCTTCCGTACATGTTCGAGTTATCGATTACAATTTTTGATAATGACGATGGAAAAAGTAATAGGAATGAATCCCGAATGTTGTTCACCCGGCTTGATGCAAATTTTGTTAATCCTAAAAACAAGTAACCGTACTTCTTTGCCACTTTAACATTCAATAATTACCAACCTGGGCGCAAATTTAGGACACTTTCTTTACCCAAACGACCAGTGGCGTAAGGCTCGCTACTCCAAAAAGTACCATCTTTTGCAACATATGTGGGATCATGACCTGAACTACTGCCAATAATATCATCCAGTACAGATAAACAGCTTTCAGAAGAACTGCTTTCTATTTCAGTTTCAGGATCAGAACCATCTTCATCCTGTGCACTCTCATCCTCTTCACTCTCATTCATAACTTCATTCACTAGTTCCTCCAAAGTCAAACACCGTGGACGCGCCATTATTTTGAATATGTTAAATATTAATATTAGAAAAAAAAGGGCACCAACAAATAAAAACACAAAAGATATCAAAAATCGCGCCGTAAATCACCTGCTCCGCTGCAGATAACGTTTGAACTGCCATATGTATCATATATGATACATAGCTCGAATTATGAAGTTTTTGAATTTCTCATGGCCTGCTTAAATTTTTTTTTCAAAATATGACTTCAAATAACGGCAATGAGAAAATAAACAAAGTCACAAAAAATTAGGTTCCTAACTTTTTTATTTAAACAGTTATGATAAATAAAAAAACTAAATGTATCATATATGATACAAGGCTCGATTAACGGTTAAATAAATTATCAAATATGACCAAGAAATTAAAAGGAAAAGCAATTTAAAATTATTTTTTACTTTGTAGTGATTTTTTAGTTGGTTGTATTTTTTTTAAAAAAAAAATTTTTAAAGTGTTTCTCTTTCTTTGAAACTAGAACTGGAAAGTCAAAAGCAAATCAGTATTTTTAAAGCATCCGACACTTGATCGGATTACACAAAAAAATGTTACAATATTGAAAAATACCTAAAACAAAAAAGGCAAAATGTTAATCCGATCGACTATTGCCAGTGGTACGTGAATCGTAGCAAACTTTTCATTAGAAACATTCAATAGAAACATTTCGAGTTAACGAAAGCTGCCATATGGTTAGTAGTCAGCGCCATATATCTGTAGCAAACAATTCAAGAAACTGAACACCGTCAGGTTGGCTTTTTGAATTAATCTAATACTCGTAGTATTCATGAATCAATACACTCAAGAAATGAGTTTTATTTCTGACCAAGAAAAAAAATAAAACTATTCTTCGATGTTTTGAAGTGTTTTTTGTTGAGGTTTTCTTAGTTTGAGTTTTTGCAAATTTTTGTTGATATTTTTTAAAGTAAATTTATAATCGATACCATATTTTAAAAATTAATTTCACCTTTTAAAATTAATTCAACAAACGTAACTTTATTTGATCTCATGTCTTCCGTTTGATGCCATAGATGGGCATTAGACCATATCACAAAAACTAACCTATATTTGACCCCGCCTCAATCGTTAGACATTTAAGACATTTAAAAAAAAAAAAAATTTTTTTAATGGTCCCTATGGAGCTTTTTCAATTTTTTTGTTATATCTTCGGTGTTTCTTGTCCGATTCTTAAAATTTTTTATGTGTTCACTTGTTGATTTTTTATCAATTTTTTCTGATTTTTTTTCTCGAATTTTTTTTTTTGCGAATATTCGCTGACCTTATCTCAGTTCCTACTATATTATGAAATTCTAAAAATGTCAAATAATTAAAGCTCACAAAAAAACTATTAAAACCATGGAAACATAGATATCGATAAAATTTATTTTTGGCGCAGTTCGGACCCATTTTATCCCAAAAATAACACTTTGAAAATGTTCGTCACCTCATACTCGACTTTTTATTAATTTTCTAAATCTTTACGAGATCCAAGCTGGCTGTAGCGCTCGTAACTGTCAAGCTTCGAGAAAATGTGCCCAAACGGTTTTCGTCAGTGACTGCTGTGGCCGGCTTGTGCACAATTTGGACGTAACGCTCGGTGTTTTGCGAGTGACAAGGATAATATTTTAAAACATATAACATGGTAAATATGATTTAATATATGTCGGCAATATTATGTCATTTATTTCATAAAATTAATGTCTTATATAATGCTCACCAGGAATTTTAATAATTTCATCCGAGTACTGCAGATCAGTCAACTGCTCTTGAGTAAAAAACTGAAGACATGGTGATTCAGTGATCTGAAATTTGGTCCAATCGATAATTTCAGTGTATGTTGTGCTTCTATATTGGATAAAGGGCTGGTGGTTGGGTCCAAGAAATTGCCCAATACGACCTGTTAGGTTTGAGCGGGCTTCCAAAATTTTGCTATATCCATCTGCACGCACCGATGCATCCGGATCAGTAATCATCGACAGTAGTATATTTTCATGGTGAAAAAAATATGGGTTGTTGTCAATGGTCGGTTTAATGGCCACCTGAACGAAAATCGGCAAATCGCGAATCAATGAAATGTATTTGAACACATTGCGCCTACCATGAATGGCTAGTGGTCCACTTTTAACCAAAAACCAAAATGCGAAAACAAAAATATGATGCGATTGACTGACATTGCCTCAACGAAAAATGTTAATATTTATTAATAAAACTTGCGACAGTTTTCTTAAGGTCTCGAACAGGGACTCTACACAATACAACGGCTGTGATTTAATAAAAACAGTTGCGATTGAAAAAACAAAGTTTGTTTTTACTAATTAAAAGTCGAGTATGAGGTGACGAACATTTTCAAAATGTTATTTTTGGGATAAAATGGGTCGGAACTGCACCAAAAATAAATTTTATCGATATCATTTGCTCCCATGGTCTTAATATTTTTTTATGAGCTTTAATTATTTGACATTTCAAGAATTTCATTATATAGTAGGAACTGAGATATGGTGGGTTAATATTCGCAAAAAACAAGATTCTATAAAAACAAATATTAGAAAAAATTTACAAAAAATCAATCAAAAAAATTTTACGAATCAAACAAGAAACACCGAAGATATAACAAAAAAACGAAAAAAGCACCATAGGAACCATTTCAAAAAAAACCAAATTGTTTTTTGAAAATGTCTTTTAAATGTCTAACGATTGAGTTGGGGTCAAATATAGGTTTACTTTTCTGCCATACAAGGTGATATGGTCTAATGGGCATATTGCATTGAATTATTAGTGCATTAAAAATATCATTACAACCAGAGCTGGGTCGAAAAGTATTCATTACAATTCAATTCCAATTCCTTGTAATTAGGGATTGGTAATTGGCCATCCCAATTCATCAGGAAAGTAATTGGAAAAATTCGTCAATAACTTAAAAGGAATCGTAATGTAATTGTAATAGACGAATTTTTCCAATTACATTCCTAAGGAATTGACGAATTGACGAATTTTTCCAATTACATTCCTAAGGAATTGAGATGATTAATTACCAATTCCTAATTCCAAGGAATTCCACTATCCACCTAGTGGTAATGCAAATTTAATTTGCACTAAAATTTAATGGTAATGCAATTTTTTCATTACTATTACATTGCTATTTTCATTGACGCGTAAAATTCATGAATGAGAGATATGGAAAAAAATCATTTTATATTTCCCCCTTATTTTCACCCTGATGATTGAACAGCGATCCTCGCCGCGAGCACCTTTTTCATTGGAGTTTCGTCGTCCATACGATGGACATAATCCAGCCGGCTTAGTCGCTGAACAGCTATACGCTGAACTACGTCAATGTCTTCGTAGAGCTCATACAATTCGTGGATATGATAGTCATCGCCGACTCGAACAGGACCGACGATTTTGTGAAAGCTGTATTACAATTGTACAAAATATAAGTCATGTTCGAGGACACGTAATATTGCAGCAACACTGCACAAAAAGAGCTGTCTACACCGGCCTCACTACACATGTAAAAGAAAGCCGGCTTAGTGAGGTCAGTGTAGCCACCTATTTCATGGGTACCAAACGATTCATTATTGTTGCCAAATCGTGTTTGCCATGCCCACTTTTAACGCTCAATATTTAAATAAAACAAAAAAACATAAAATTCAGCACTTCACTTGCAACGCCTCCTATATTAAACTGAAAGAAAAAAGTATCAAATTGTTCTGTATAAGGTTTAGACGAATAAGAAAAAAAGAAAAATTTCAACGCACTATTGGACAATTGTTTATTTTTGCGGATGTTGATGACATCTTGTAGCAAGTAGAAGCAACAGTTTTGTTATTTTTGGATAGCTGTTAAATATGTTAGATATGTGGAATAGCCAATACACAATTATTTTAACCCTAGAATATTAATCTACGTAAAATTTACTCACTCCTTATGAGTAATATAACGTATAGTGAACAGAAGATTAGTATTCTAGGGTTAAATAGATATTTTTTATGAGCAGCTGCAAAATAGCTTCAGTTAAACAATAAATTAAATTAATTAAAACGCCGATGCTGATGACATCTTGTATCAAGTAGAAGCAACATTTTATGTAGAATGTATTGATATGTGGAATAGCCAATACACAATCCTGTATCTATTAATAGATTATTTCAGGGTCCGAAAATAATTGTTATTCTATATTTCTATTTTATATTTTTGGTTGCCGATTAACTTTTATTTTTGAGGAATTAATTTTTAGGTTGACTTATAACAGTAATTTTTTTTAATCAAATTTTTTCGGTTATTTATATAGCTTTAATGCAGTGGTCGTCACCCATGAAGCCCATGCTTTGCTGAGAGTCACACGTATTATTATGCTCTTTCGCTCATTCGGCAAACAACCAATGATGAAGCAGCATTGTTTCGGATGATACGTAATTGATTGGACTGCACACTGAAATTATTTTTCAAGCAAATATGAAAAATAATGCCACAAACAAAAAAATACTTCATGCTTGCAAGAGCTTTTGATGGCATGCAATGTTTGTTGTAATTTGTTAATGGATGGTTCCTTAACAGAACAAAACCATTTGAAGCAGCTTAAATTGTCAATATCGACTCATATAAGTGTAGAAATATCAAAACAGGGGAGACCATTTTCAGATGGTTTATTTATAAAACAACTTTGTATTAAAATGTTCGCCTTGTCACCCAGAACCATAGCTCACTGTACTGAAGAAATAGGCGTATTTCTAGACTCGGCTATTAAAAAAAAACTAAGCGAATGCCAATTTTTTTCCGATATACTTAGACGATAGCACTGATATAAATGACCGATTTGAAGTACGAAATTTGTTCAGTGCAGCTTCTCTTCGAAAAATCAATCAAGAAATCAAGAAAAAATTCCTTGGGAAAATCAACAGTACGAATCGGATTTTACTTGTTTACGGTTCCTGTTTATTTCCGGAGGAAGTTTTTCACTCTTTCGGAAATAGTTTGTGACTGAAGGAATGCATCCTAGCAAAAAATCCAAGGGAATTTCCTTTCATGATAAGGCCGGATGTTTTCTTTAATACTTTCGATTAGTTTGTTGTCTGCTGTTTCAAGATTTTGGCACAAAGAGCTACCGTAATTTAGGCATATTTTCGAATAAGAAGTTATTGCAAATAATACGAGCATTATAAAAATTCATGAAAGTTTCGACGAAAATAAAACGCTTTAGTAATAAATTTAGTATATATTTATATATGTTTTTATTTTAAAATTATACTTTTGACCACAATAAAGTACTTTTAAGAATAAATATATATTTATATATGTAATTATTTTTTAACCGTATATATGTATTTATGTTTTTTAACCTAATCAAACAATTATAATTATATGCTAGTTCTTTAAAATAATATATAAATCATACATATAGGTTATTTCTTTAGATGTCAATGCCAAAGCACACATTTTCGAATACAACATATATTTTTTTTTTTGTATATATAGTATAAATAAATATATGCAAGAAACATGCGTTTCACGCCACAGAGCTTGACAAGCAGTGGGAGGGGGGAAAAAAGCTTGTGGCGTATTTTTTTTTTTTCCTAACAAATAATGATATACTATAAATAAAATAGGTATTAATAAAAAAATGTAAATAAAAGTTCAATTGTGTTTGCTTGATATAGCGTATATAAAATAACAGCCTTTATAAAAAAAAAACAAAAACCATATGAGAAATTTAATAGTAATTTTATTGGAATTTGAATATTTGAAAATAAAAATTTTTTTTTGTAAAACTACATTTTTTTTTTTTATATATTCCAATAACATCAAAGGCAAGTACATATATAATTCATATACCTAAAATTTTTTCGAAAATATTTAACAAAGATGAATGAATGATTGAAATTAAATTCAAATTTAAAATAGTGCGCATAACAATCTCAAAATAATAACATCATATTAAAAAGGAACAAGTAGAAATCATGACTGACTGACTGTTTAACTGACTAAATATACAAATACACACAGACACACACACACCGAACCGTCTGCCACGCTAGACTTGATTTTTACAAAAACTTTTTTGTTTTTAATTATCGCATTTCATTTTTGTTTTATTTATAGTGTATGATTTTTTTTTACGTTCAATCTTTATATGTTAAATAATATACTTAATTTAGAGAAAGGAAAACGCATTGGTTAAACGTTTACTGAAATATTCTATAACTAGCCCCACATACGGATTCCGTCCTAATATTTAATACCGCACCATGGAACAGATACACAGCAGTAGGATCTATTTAAAAAATTTTAAGAAGAAATTGCATTCTACTAGAAATTCAAAATTTGCTGAGTTTTTATTATTTGTTAAATATATAATTTCTTTTTAAACAGCAGCATCGTTTTTGCTTGGAAAATTAATTTCGTTAATTTTTTAAAATTACATTTTTTTTCCTCTTGCATACGCGTTTGTTGTTGTATAAATTAGTTGTGTCTGCCTTTCAAGGGGTTGCTTGTAACACTTTCATCAGTTAGTATTTTGTATTCGTTTTTTTTTTTTTAATTTATTTTAATTTTATTAATTTTAACTTATAAAGTACTATTTAACCTGAGTCCGTATGTGTTGCAAAAATTCATAATATGATAAACTAGATTCACTTCGATCGTCGACAAGTTTTTCGATTAATTGCGGCTTTGCAGTGCTCGTATCGCTAAAAAGAAAACATAAAAAAAGATTTGAATACATAAGAAATACATTAGAAAAACTTAAAAATTTTATTTACCGTATTATTTGCACAACAGGCGGATACGGTTTATCATCATTCAATCTCATAATGAAGCGTTTCAGTAAATCATTCTCAGCGCTATTAACTGCAGGCAGACCATAGTAATAATCCGGCAATTCGGCAGTTGCTTTAATACCTTGAAATTGAAAAAAAAAAATAAAATAAATACAGATCGTTCATTTGATTGCCGAGGTGTCATTAAACATACCTAGAACATTTTCTAAAATGTTTACTGGCACATTGAGTCCCACATAGATAATGATCAAATTGCCACAGTCGAGTAAGAATATTGAACGTGAATCCAAGCTATTGTGGGATAAAGTGTGTGATTATTAAGATGCTGCACTAATAATATTTATAACTTACTATTCCGCAGATAATTGTAGGCGTGGTAAATCCGGCAAATCATCATCTTCATCATCTTCTGCCGCTGTACTATTGGAATTTTGGGCATTATAGAATAGAGCATCAATCTGATAGAATTCAGGATAAATAAACTTCATAAGCTGATCGAGTGGTAGAGTCTTCATACAGTCCATTGCATAGACACGATCATCAAGTCGAGTGCTGGTGCCAACACGAAAAGCGGGCTAAAAAAAAAATTAAAGTTAATTTTTTTTAAAAGAAATTTCTACAATTGTTTATTCTTGATGGCCAGAAGAATGCAAATGACTGTAGAAATAGTTAACATTGTGGAGAAAAAATCATGTTTCCACTTCTACACATTAAACTTAAGCTTATAAAACAATTTGTTAGAGCTTTAGATAGAAATGGTGATTGCTTTAAATATATTTCTCAATCATCTTCTGGTCTTAGTACAGAAAAGTTAAAACAAGGTGTTTTTGACGGGCCAAAAATGTGCGTTCTAATAAACGACGACGATTTCACAAACAAAGCTTTGTATCAGTATTCAAAAATTGTAAAGAAAATGCTCCAAAAGTTCCAAAAACTAAGAGCTTATATGAGTGTCAAAGTGCACTATTTGCACAGTTATTTGGATTAATTTCCTGACAACCTCGGCGATTATAGTGAAGAACAAAGGGACCAATTCCACCAGCGCATCAAGATTATGGAGAAAAGATATCGAGGCCGCTGGGATAGCCATATGATGGCAGATTGGAACTTAAAAAGAGACTGTCGCAACAAAAAATACCAAAGAAAATCCCATATAAAACGATTTTCTTAACTCGTGTTTTTTATAATTATGATAGTGGTATTCGCTCTTTTGTGTATTTATGAATACACTAGTGTACTTCTGTCAAAAAATTACACTAAATACACATGCAACAACAAATACCATAGCTTTTGAAGTTACACTTTATGTGTTTCTTTACAACATCAAAAGATGATTGTAATGTAGTTGTATGTGTTAATTGTATCATTTTGACATTACTTGGCAGCATTCTTGGCACCATTTCTTGTCACCATTTCTTGTCCTTTGTTCGCCATAATTTTTCGCGCTAGCTCGTCACATCATATCGTTTTCTAATTAGAACTGTTTCAAATCCATCTGTAATGGAATCTGTAATGGAAAATGTTAAAATAAGGAAAAAACGTTCAATTGCCACCAGTGTAGCCAATAGTAGATACACTGCTGTGGAAGAAGTCACTCACTCTTTCCCTTGTATTTATCGGTACAATTACAATCAGTACATCTAATACACGAAAGAGCGAATACCACTGATATTTTCTTATTCTTTGTTATTGATATTCATTTAAAAATTTTTATCAAAATGAGATAGCTCGTAAAATTGTGAATTAAACATAAACTTTTCAATCGATTCTAATAAAATATGACTTGTTTTATATTTGTTACATATCTGTTTTTAAAAAAAAAGATAAAAAAATAGCAATTTTGACCTTTTTGATTTTTTATGAATTTTGGAACAAAAAAAAAAAAAACCAAAATTTTGCATAAAAAAATGTTTTTTTCGGAAGAACTTGCTGAATATTTCCGAAACTATTGAGCTAATTATAAAAACAGTACAAACGTTATTTGGAGGTTATTTAGTTGCGGATTTTCGAATTTTTAATTTGACCCAATCCGGACAAATTGTTCTTGAGTTATGCTAAAATATGTGGTAAAATCTCCTTAATTTTTTAAAATAACGTTTTATCACGAGAATCAGAGTCAATTCAAACAATGTGTATTATAGGATTAAACCGTCATTATCCCATGAATCTAAATTGACTCCAAAAAGTTACCTCGCAGAAAGAAATCTTCATTTTGTCACCCTGTGTTATGGATGATTCTGTAAAATTTGGAAAACTTTAAATTTGTAAATCTCAATGTAGTTAGTCTCCTATTAATTCAATTCACTGTTGCAAGCGATGTTAAATAGCATCGACACCCTGATTTAAGTTAAAACAGACGATCTCTTTAAAATAAACTACATCCGCAGATTCAACTGGAGATTTTTATTCAAATGCGGATACAGAAAAAATAGCCAAATAAAGTAGTAGAGAAAAGTGTGGGCGATGAAGCAATTCTAACTGAAATTTATAGATTTTGGCCATAGCGATAATAAATGTGAAGACTGATTCATTTTATTGTATTTATTTTTAAACAATTCACAACACAATATATAAAAAAATACGTTCTTTGTAGGTATTTTCGCTATATCTATTCATTTAAATATAATATCTCGATATAACACAGCAAATGTCCATACAGGAAGATCAAGCTTCTAATAGTGAAATTTTCATCGGAATCTGTCAAGTAGTTCTTGAGTTTACCCCGCACATCGCACGGAATTTACAAACTTTTATATAATAGTATAGATAGCTTTTTTTGAGAAAACTATTAATTCAAAAATTGAAAAGTTTAAGAAATATTGTTTTTATCCCAAAAGCAATGAATTTATCCAATAATGGTTTACGGATATGCACCTGGCATCTTCGAACTCTTATTTTTAAAGTCCAACCCTATCCAACTGATTGATATCTTGAAAAGATAAAAAGCTGATATCACTGCAATCAAAGAAATGCGATGGAAGAGACAGGGTTGCTTTGGTATCTACTACAGCGGCCATGCGGAGAAGCAAGAGTATGGTACCTTGCTCAGAGAAACCTAGACGTCGGAAAGGCAATCCGACCTGGCAAATCGAAATGGACAGCCGAAGCCTTCAGCACTCGACTCTCATCACTCCTGCTCCTTCGATTGACGATATATGCATGCGTTTGCCGAAGAGGTTATTAGAGCTACCACCGCTCTCGTTGAAACCAGTGGTATGATCAAGAGTTTCGCGGCGCTACTGCAGAAAATGACACCGCCTACAGTTGGTTGTAACGCGTGTTGCAAAGAAGCGATACAGAAAGAAGAGGCGGAAAGATACGTCTTTTTATACGAAAAAAAGAGAGACAAAAAAGCGTGAATGCGAGAAGATTTATATGTATGGCGACAGAAATGAGGCACGAAAATTTTAGCACCGGGGCCTTTTCCCGCAAGCAATCTAGTGACAGATGTCCAGAGTAACAGTAGGGATGTAAAGTTCCTAGGATGACACCTAAATGGCGTAACTAGAATTAAATCGATATGATGTGTAGTTAGTACCAATCTTTAAACGACACGTGTATAAATTTGACAGCTGTCGGACAATTGTTTCGCGTGATTCTGAGTAAAGCAACATTGTAAGTGAAGCAAATTTTGTTATTGTAAAAATCAATCGTTGAGAAGTGGTTTGCTAAAGTTAAATGGGACGAAATGATCACCGAAGACAAGGCACGCAGTGGACGACCGGGGACGACTTAGGGACGAAAACATAAAAAAAGCTCACAAAATAATTATGGATGGCCATAAAGTGAAGTTGATCAATATAGCCGAGACTCTGAAGATATCAAAAGAGCGTGTTGGACATATCGTGCATGAATTTTTAGAAATGTTAAAAATGTGTGCAAAGTTTAGCTCACACAATCGATCAAAAGCATCGACGTGTCGTTGATTCGGAGCAATGTTTATTATTCAACCGTAATAATAACGAATTTTTCCGTTGATAAATAACAATGGATAAAACATGGATCCATCACTACACTCCAGAGTTCAAACGACAGTCAGCCAAGTAGACTGCACGCGATGAACTGAATCCAAAGAGTGGAAAGACGCAACAGTTGGCTGGCAAGGTTATGGCATTAGTATTCTGGAATGCGCATGGTATAATATACATTGATTAACTTGTAAGACTTGCCATGGTATAATATATATTGATTAACTTGCCAGACCATCAAAAGCGATTATTATAAAGCGTTGTTGGAGCGTTTGAAGGATGAACTCACGAAAAAACGGCCCCATTTGAAGAAGAAAAAAAGTGCTGTGAAGTGCAATGAAGTCTTGACAGCCGTAGTTCGACTTAAGTCGAACCGATGGCCTTCCTGATGAGCTGTTCAAGAACGGAGGCGAAGCTGTTTTAAAATGTATTCACAAACTTCTATGCAGAATATGGTCGGAAGAATGCATTACAAACGCCCGTGTACTCTACCCAATCCACAAGAGCCTTGTTAATATCGCCTTTAAGGTCCTGCCAAGCGTATATCAGATATTTACGCTACGACATATCTTGGAAAAGACCTTAGAAAAACAAATCGTCACCCATCATCTTTTTGTCGATTACAAAGCCGCCTTCGAGAGTCTAATAAGGAATCAACTATACTCCACACCATGTCTGAATGACACTGCACTGAAAATCAGAAAAGACCTTTCCCCGCCCCATTTATTACCAAACGAGGTTTTAGACAAGGTGATTCCTTATCGTGCGACTTTTTTAATCTAATTATGGAGAAGATCATTCGAGCTGTTGATCTGAGGCAAAGCGGCACCATATTCTATAAGAGTGTTATGCTGCTAGCGTATGCTAATGATATTGATATCATACCAACAGGTGTTGCTTTGGGCTCAGTAGGCAATTGAGAAGCAGAGCCCTAGCCTTAGAGAGAAAGATCCTCTGCAAGACCTATGGACCGATCTGCGTCAATGGTGAGTACCGAATACGATGAAACGATGAGCTGTATGAGCTCTACGCCGACATCGACATAGTCAAGCACATACAAATCGAGCGCCTGACTAGGTCATGTTGAGCGGATGGAATACGAATCTCCAATGAAGAAAATATTCTATTCAGGACGTCCGCATCTCCGTTTGAAATTCTTGGCACAAATTCTTAGACGAGGCCAAAACCGACTTACGGTTGTAGCGCCACCTAAGTAAGTATATACCATATTTATCTAAGCAAAAAAGCTAAAAATCTACTTTTTATTCTTTTTTATCGATTTTTCCGGTAAAATAGAAAGCAAACGTTGTACAAGTTAGGATACATAAAACCAAACTTTAGTCGTAATTACTACTCGAGTTGTATGGAGGTAGATCAAAAGTTTTTCGGTCTTAAGATACACCAAGAAACCGAATTTTATCGATATAGCATGTAGAAAAGCAAACTTAATATGTAATTTATACTCGAGATGCATGGGAAGTAGGCGTAGGAGTTATGCGATCACGCTCACTTTCAGCCAAATTTTGTTAGTCGCAATAAGATAAACTAACAAACCGAATTTTAACGTTATAGCATGCATAAAACCAATTTTATACTACATCACTAGTCAAGTAATGATTACTCAAGTAAGGACCGATCACGCCCATTGTAATAATAGTTATTTTGATCATCTTAGCTAAAGTACTTTTTGAGATATGAGTTTTGTTACCCAAAAGTTAAAAAAAAAATGCACCAAGTGCTCCTCAATGGGCTAAATAAAACCCGAACTGAAATGAGTTTGTATAGAATCAGTTTGAAATTTTCATAACGGTTTGAAATTCGATTTATGCACAGGTTTGAATCAAAACGGTTCGAGCCGAAACATAATTTTTTTCTAGGAAATAAAGCTAGTAGATACAGAAAGCCATGTCAAAAGTTTTAAAATTATTACTTTATCCGATATATTTGAAACGACAGTCGTAAAATGAAGCTGCTTGTGTTTTTAAAATTATTTCTAAGCGTTAAGATACTAGTTTTTGTATGAAGAGCTCTGATTAAAGTTCTTAACTTTTTAAGCTTCTTTTGCAATGGAAAACTTTTGTGAAAATATGCAACTTAATTCTCAATATTACAAGTCGCTTAATAAATCTAGGTTTTTTTTAAATAAGCGATGGAAAATGTAGCTTAAATAAGAAAAGATAAACTCAGCTAACACTTTTATGAACTGCCAAAAAGTTCATATGCATATGGATGCATACAAATTGAATTTTTTATCAAGTGTCACTCTCATATAGTACATATAAAAATTTAGGTGCTAGTTTTTGCAGATTATCAAAATATTTTTCATTCATAGTAAGAGGCCTCAATATCTCAAGAATGGGATTTTATGATGTCCTAAACAATGACAAAAGCCCAAGATCAGCAGCTTATAAACCTGAAAGCATACTAAGAGACTATCTAAAGGCAATGTTTAGTACACAGTCAAAAATCTTTATAATCAAATCATTGAAATCATTTTAATAATTTTTTTATTACATTTCAAACTCTTCAAAAACTTGAAATTTTTCTTAATAAAGCGTGGAATAAAAATTATGCTGAACTACTCTAGGACGGAACCCCCACGGAAATATTGCATAAATTGTTGATAACTTCGGACCCTGTGCTTAGCTCATATATTACAAAAGCAAATAATAATGCAACACCACTTGATAATGCATAACTGCAGGGAGTTATGGAACTAATAAAATTGCCAAGCACTGAATCAGAGTCAGAGTTAAAGAAAAGAATAGAAGGAAGTGAGAGCAATTCTACAAGTGAGAAATCAAATTCTGAATAAATATAACTTTAAAAAAAAAAAAAAATTAACATTACTTTGTATATTTTTATATTTTTACAGCTTTTGATAAAAAATTAATAGGTTATTAATAAAATGTAACCTAAATTTTAGGTTGAAAAATTAAAAGCCTATAAGTTCTTTTAAATAGGCATTAATTTTAATAAAAGAGAAGACGGTTACAAAATTATTTGTTGTTTTAGTACAATTTAGTGTTTCAAAGTCAAAATATAAAGCGTGAATTATCCTCTATAGGCAATTCAGTGAAAACCCTGCAATCATGAGGGTGTTTGAGATAGACCCCAACTCCAGAACAATTTATTTTAGGAATGAGACAAGGAATCATATCACAAAAATTTAGAATTTTGTCATAACAATTAAATTAACTCAGCTTTTACGTTATTTGAGAAAAGACGTCTTTGAAAATAAGGACCGTTATGTTTTTAAATAGAAGTTTTGCTGTATTTTTTGACATTTCTAGCCATAATATGTATTTAAGCGATTTTTTTCTATACGGAGCGGCATTTTATGATGTAAATTTTTCTGTAATTAACACTTAATGTTATACTTACATGCTTAAGCAATGATAATATATACAACGGCATCAGCGCCAAACTACGTGGAGCGATCAATTGTCCTGTCTGGCCAGATGGAAGATTCTGTGCAATTTTAAATGCACTCAAAATATCAACGGTCGCATTAATAAATGCCTCACGAGCATCGGCAATATTCGATGTGATTGACCGATCAACGGCCATTTTCGACAGCAAGCCAATTATTGCTTCAGTGTCGGCAGCATGCATGACCTCCGGCAGAGAGGCAGTAACGGGAAGGCAGAGTGTGTGCACACGTATGCGACGCTCACCTTCACTGTTGGTGTACAGAAGAGCAGCTTGGAAACAAATTGTTTTGACATCAGTCAACGATTCTTCGTAGGAAATCTAATATAAATAGTTCATTAAAAAAAAAAAAAACGTTAAATAAGAAGGGTTAGAATTACAAACCTGCATGCCATAACCAGCATCGGGATTCACATTGGGCAGCGACAACAAGTCAGTCGAACGAACAAAGAAATTTCCATGGAATGTGTGCACCTGAAGGCCGCGTGTGCAGCGAATACGCATAACAGCCTCAAAGCCAATCTTGCGCACGAGATAGCGTTTGAAGCACTGTTTAAGCGAATCAATATGCTGCAGCTTAGTCTGCTGATAGAGTGGAAAATGATGAACACAGCCGCCGCTATGCTTGCTTATACCAGCTAGGTGGGAGAAAAAAAAGGAAGATATTTTTTGCTCATCACATTAAATGTCATTTAAAACTTCTTACAAATGGTTGCCAGATCGCTATACTGCTGATTAAGCAGGAATAAATCAACAGCAATTTGATAGCCAGAGCACTCCAAAGCATAACGCTTGTAGAAGTCTGTAGCAGGATTTAAATGCGCAACATCTTTTGCCGAACGATTGTTAGGGTCTTCACGTGGTTCCAGTGCACCGGGTCCTTTGTTAGGAAGGCACGTTTGGAAAACAGTAACACGTCCACCAGAGGCTTGCTGAAATAATGTCAAAATATTAATAAAGCAAACTTTTTGTCACCCATAAAGAAAAAATAGCAATACTTACCATTAACTTGTAAGCTACTTGTAAGGCGGCCCCAAGCGCCGAGCCGGGATCATGCGTATCAGCAAATCTTTTCGGTAACTGTGTCAATAAGTCCTTGATTAATTCCTTGCATTCTTTGAGATTGACAAGCAAATTATCAGGACGTGGTAAGAAGGGATCTAGTGAAATGAAAAAAAAACAATTCAGTAAATTTTTTAAACAATTTAAGTGAATTCATTCAAATTGTTCACCATCGATATCCAACAAAGTCATCTCATGCGGCTGATTATAACCTTCGGCCATGCTATAGAAATGCAGCTGACTGTTGTACGCAACGAAGCCAACTTGGGTTCTGGCATCGCCAGGCATATCATCTAAATGCTTCGAGAGTACAGCGCATATATTTTCCAGATATCCGCTCTGTTGTGCAATGATGGAAACATCGAATAAGAACAGATAGATAGCTGGCTGTGGCGGACGTAGCTAAATAGGGCAAAAAAAAGTTGAATTAAAATAGACTTTAAGGAAAACATTAACTGCTACACTTACCATATACTCAGAAGGCGCAATAAATTCGATTGTACTTGAACGCACCTCAGGACGTCTTGTTACGTCGCCGTATGTTTTAGTTGCTGGGTCAAACTGAAAATCATCGGGCACTAACGAGATGTAAAAAGAGGAAGTTAGTTAATGAATTTGTAAGCATTTTTTAATCTGTTTTATCTTAACTTACACTCATTAACTCTATAGCAGAGATTACATTTCCACATTTTACTATCCACAAAATATACAAATGGATTGATATAAGTCCGACAGAGCCGACAACGCACAATATTTGGACATTGTATGACTGGTAAACTCTAAAAAAATTAAGAGTATATAATTTTAAATAAGGAGCAAAGTAAATTTCGAATTTAATTTAATGCTTTAATTAAAAATAAATTCTGAATATCTTGTTTGCTTCGCCAAAGCACGAATTATTATTATTATTATTGATAGAAAAATATTGCTACAAATTAATTGCGTTAGGATAGTGTTAGAGTTAAAACTCAAAAGCATTTCCGTTTACATCGAAATAAGCCCCGAAAAGGTGTTGAGTGAAAAATGATTCACCTCATCTACCCCTCTGCAGGATATTGTAAACAAAAAATTACTGTCGTAATTAATCTTTCTTCTTAAAAAAAGAGGACTCATGATGTTTATAAAAATATCCATTATTTTCAATCCGTATAATTCGATGTTAATTGCAATCAACTGAAGTAAAAATTAATTTAAAAAAACTTATGAAAAATGTTTAACCTTTTTGTTACTAAAATATTGGCGAAAAGCGAATTACATGTCAGATTTTATGAAATTATTTAAATTTTATTTCCTATATTTCGATTTTCATTCAAAAACATCAGGGACAAACTAAAAATACATAATAATTACAAATTTTTTACAATATAATCACATAACATAATCGAAGTACAGGAACTTACAAAAAATTAAATAAATATGCCACTTTTAAATTTTATTTTTATGCATTTAAGCACGAAAAAATACAAAACACTCAACATCTAGCATAAAATAAACAACACTTGACGACGGACTTTAATGACTAATTGTTGTTAATTGTTGTCATGTTTTGTTCGTTTGGTGCTCTTTATTTATTAGGTGTCTGTAAATGTGAGCGCGAGAATTGTCTGTGTCAGTTTTAAAATTTAGTTTAAAATTTTTGGGGTCTCTTATAATGAGTAGCATTTCAAGCATGTATCGTCTCCTATAATTTTTCTCTTGTTGCAGTACTTTTACTTTGTGAAAATCTGGAGCGTGCCCAGACTTGGTACAGTGGGCTGCTAATGCTGCCTTTTGTTCTATGGGTTTGTCAAGTGATTTAAAGTCTGATTTTATTTATGTCCTGCTATGCTCGTCCGTAATTTTGTTTTTGTTGTTCCAACACATACCATTTGGCATAAATTGGATCCGTCTCTTTTGCCCAAATAAGGAAATAAGGCCCAAAATAAAAATTAAATAAGGCCCAAATCATTTCTATACAAAACAACAACACGAATAGTTGGGGTATTATTTCCTCTATTTTGGCTTTATTGCATTTTTAAAAATGTTACATTATTTCATAATGAAATAAAGCCCCAAAAGTAAAAAAGAGCCCAAAAAATTAATTTATGAAATAATAGCTTGAATATTTGGAGTATTTTTCGTTTTTGGGATGAAATAGTGCCCCAAAACTTTCAAAACTCATAAATTTTTTTTATTTTATAAAAGTAGTTATAATTGCAAATAGAGTAAAAAAACAATTCAAAACAAGATTCATTCTCCCACATCGCATGACATTTCATGTAATCTTTGATGGTTGGCCAAGGATCTCTTAGGAGAAGTCAGAGGATTCGGTAAAAAATATAATTAAGTTTGAAAATGAGATAATGAGGATTTATCAAAATTGAGTCGAAAAAAGGGTGCAAAAGATAGACCACTTGAAAGTAGTCAAGAAAAAAAACAACTTAGACATTTTAGAAACGAAAATGCTCGAAAAAGTCGCAAGAGGGCCTTGTTTAAGAATATGACTGCATTATAATGGACGATGAGACATACCTAATAATAGACTCTACATCCTTGCCAGGTCAACAATTCTATACAAAACATATAGGCCAAAATGTCGATGACTCAGTCAGCAATATATATAATAAATTGGGGATTACTGCTCGGAGCACTCATATGTGAGCATGCTCCTTATATAAGCATACTTTTCACCTCAAGCATATCCTTGTAGGTCAGTTGACCAATCTCGGCTTCGCCCAATAAATGGACTTCCCAGAATGGTCAATCTTATGCTTTCCACCGCGGAACACTTGCACAGAATAGGTGCTGCTGTTTCCGGCTTCTCTTGGCATAACCTACACGTATCGTCCTCGGCCAGAGTCATCTTCCTGAGATGGTACATGTAGGGACCATGTCCTGTGACCCGTGCAGTAAGCCAGCTTAAAGTTCTTCGATTGTATCAAATAGCTTTTGTTGCGTCTCTACGAGATCACTTCACGGCCGCCTTTGATTGCCTGCAATTAACAGCTTCTTCCCACCTTGTACGGTGTTCCGAGTCCGTCCATTGCTTAATAAGGCGTGCCACCATGTTGTCGCCTATGGCGATACGTGGTTCTGGTCCACAGAATTCTTCTGCGGATCCTTCTCTTGCTAAAGAATCAGCCTTTTCATTCTGTTCTATGCCAGAATGTCCTCTCACTCACATTAGTGTGAGCTCATTTATCTGGGCGCACCTATTGAGTTTGGTAAGACATTATATGGCCAACCTGGAAGTGGTGTATTCCCGTTATATGCACCTAATCGCCGATTGATTGTCAAGGGCAATGACAAGAGGCTCAACTCTTCTGAGTAAACGCCTGCCCCGGCTCTGCCATTCACCAGAAAGCCGTCTGTGAACATACTGATATCATTACCAGCGATTTCTTCACAAACGGCTCCATCTGTTATAAGAGTTTTATAACATTTTTGTGTTATTGTTACTCCCTACCTTCCGTCCATAGGTCTTTCATACACGTCTTTCTGACATCTCTTTGTATAATATCAAGGATGCGCATATGACCATGTAGAGCCGTTGATCCATGCCACGTAGCATTTCGCAACATCCTGTTGTTTCGCTGTTGGCGCCGCCGTTTTCTTTATTTCTAAATCCAACGGCAGAACACCCAACAGAACCTCCATTGCGCTTCTTGGAGTGGTGCTTATTGCACCTGTTATTCCAACTTACGCCAGCCGTTGGAGTCTATCCAGTCTCTTCTTAATGGTATTCTGGCTGACTTTTGTCCACAAAATCACCGAAGCATACGTGATGACAGCCTATGGGTTAAGCTCCCATTTGAGACCACAAACGCGTCTACACGGAAACAGAACCCTCTAAGCTCTTTGAATCCTATATTCTACATGCTCGTTCCAGTTCAGTTTACTATCAAGGGTTACCGCTAAATATTTATCTTTCGTGGACATGTTGATTTCAGCTCCAAAAAGTCTGAGTGGTTCTCTCCTCAGGCCTACCCTCTTTCTAGTAAAGAGCATATTGTCTGATTTTCCTGCGTTTACGGTAAGGCCGTGTTCTCGACACCACTCCTCCACCATTCTGAGAGCTCCCTTCACGATGTCAAAAATGGTGTCAATGAACTTACCTCAGACCACCAACGCAGTGTCATCTGCATACCCTATCGTGTGTATGTCTATGCCTAACCAGTAGTGAGTCCAGTTATGTTCCACAGGGTTGGCGATAGCGCCACGCCCTGGGGACATCCTCTACTTACTCTACCTCTGGTCTTGACTCTACCATTCTGCATGTTGACAGCCCTGTGCTTGAGCATATTGTCTACCCAATTTGCTATCATTGGGCTTACATTGCGCTGTCAGGGCTTGCCGCAGCCTTCCAAAGCATTTTTTGTCGAAAGCACCCTTGATATCCATAAACGTGGATATCGCAATGCCTCCTGCAAATAACTCATTTTTAGTCACTCTTACTAATTCGTGAACTAACTCAGTCAGCAAAATTCAACTTGAAAAATTTGGTCAGAAAGTTCTAGTCTGGAAAGGTGTTTGCAGTTGGGGCCTTTAAACATCAACTTTTTTTACAAAAGTCACAATAAGTACTGAAATTTATCAAGGGGGGAATCGGCTAAAGTAATAATTGATAATCAAAATCATCGCTTTTGCACTAAATTATACACAATAATATTTATCGCAGTTATGCGAGCGGCACAAAGTAGCATAGCAGCCCGTCGACTTAGTAGAGCTACCTAGCTTCTGTGTGCAAGCGATAAAGGTTTAGAGTGGCTAAATCAGAGCGAGGTTGAAGGAGTAGATGGTATTACTGAAAATCACATGGACATGCTGGTTCCAGTAGTCACTCTGGAGACCGCACATGAGTCCTCATGGACTGAATTAGAATGAATATTCTTTCACCAATTTTAGAAGTTCTCATTTAAGTATTTTATTGTTAGATTTTTTCGTTGTGATTATAGATTAAGATCTCAGTAGTCTTAAATACTAGTCTCAACCAGTCCTAAATAAAAATAATTAAATAAATTCGGTTTTTTTTTAACAAATCTAATACAATGAATCATAGATTAACATATTAACACTGAAAACACGCATATTGAACAATCTCAAGTGAGATTAGAGGAGGGGAGGAGGGAATCGAGCCAAATCTCACGATATCTCACTAGATGGGGAGAGAGGTGTCAAAAAATCGCTTAAATCACCTCACGTAATTAATAGATGCCCCCTTATTTCTTTTTGATTCCATGCGACAGCTATTAGGTATCGTTTTCAAAAACGACAATCAAAACATCGACTGTCAACTATCACCATAGCTGATTTCATACCAGGAAGAGTGCTTGAAAACACGACTGGCTTCATTTTCCAAGCGCCATAAAGGTTCAACAATGACTTGGCAATAACCCATTACACAAAGTCAACTCAGATTTTGAATCAAAATTGGGTAAAATTTGTTTGTAAAGAGGAGATGTCATTGTAAACAATTTTTTTTTAATTTGCGTTTTTTTTAAGTTAAAAATAAATCCATTTTATGTACGTTTTTTTCAAATTCAGTCCAGTCAAGTTGAACTTATTAGCACGGAGATAGTATTTGGCTCTAAAATGATGAGGAGACCTGTTCTATCGCCGATATAGCGCATGAGACGTAGAAGAGCATGGGCATACTAATCCTCAATTCAACCTCCTAAGAATGGAGTTAGATTTATACACTTCTGAGTGTTCAGAGATGGATGAAGTATCCTGAACTGATAACGAGGTTGAATGTTAGTCAAGCACGATTGTGTTCAAACTGGACACGGCCAGTTGTAAAAGTTAATTTGGAATCTTGGCATTTTTGTCGGTGACGTTGAAGGGCCTCATCCCTTGCGCGGGTGACAATCATAGGCGGCCCTTCAGGTAGTATCGTGCTGGTTGTGGTTTGTGTACATCGCTTGCAGAGGCCTAGAGTGTAATATGAAGCTTTCATATATTTCGTGAATCTTGTATTAGCTACATGTACGAAATTGTATTTTATCCAATTATATTGGTGTGTATTCTATATTGTTTTCACAGAAAATGGCGATAGTCATGTCAGTGCTTCTGAAATTGACACACAGCACGCTTGCTTCTCTGCGTGTTATGAATACTTTACTCGTTTGTACGTTGCTCTGTGTAAAAGATCTCTGAGTACATGATTATTTTATTTTCACACTAGGAGTGCGTTGTTAGATACTGTTAGCTGTTTCATGAACTATTGATCCCTTAGTCATGGGACAAAGTAGAATTAAGGCGTAAAGGTCTCCTATTAACACAGACACAGGATGGTATCGCTCAATTTCTGTAGTTGACCACAGTAGATTTCAGAATTTATGGTTTTATTCTGTGGGTGTAGCTCGTAGTAGACTAGACAACCCAATAACTCTACGTTAGCATTATGCAAATGAACTTTGGGAAAGTTTAACAGTTTTCTATTCAAGTATAAAACATTCAACCAAGTAAATTGCTGTACACGTGTTATTTCTTTGTTCATTACCAGACAATGCATAAAACCTTTTTGTATGTTTTTTTATTTGTTGAAATTATGACTTATTGTTGTTATATTTTTCATGACCATGTCATGCGTAATAAACAACTCGTGTCGCATGACCCTATCCAAGGATTTTTTGCCTATCGTGTAAGGTCATCTGCAGTCTAAGGGAAGATTAATTAAAAAAAAATTCTCAACTAAGATAATAATATACATCAGAACGTATCACCACGCATACAATTTGTTTATCTTGACACATATTTTCAATCAATCAATATTTTCTATTTCGTTGGGAAAAAACTCACATTAACATCACGGAACGGATGAATTAAAATACCCAGCGGTAGTCTAGATTTCTGCAGCAATGAATTACTTTCTGGAATTTTGGCAATGGTGCAACGCATTATGCTGAAAAGAATTTTAATTAAAATTTTTTACTAGTGAGGACTGCCAAAGGGCTTACCTTGGATTGCAGTTAATCGATTCATGAAATTGGTTATGCAGCACAATTTTAGGTATGGGCAGCGTTGCAGGAGTTAGAATGTGACGATTTTGCACTAGATCTACGGTGTCTTGACCCCAGAGACGACTGAAACCTTGTTGGGCGATGCTCATTTGTGGATTATAATTGGGCGCGGCTGGATATTGTTGCTGTTGTGGTTGTTGCATTGTTTGGTATTGCAGCGGAGCGGCATTGGTTTGACCATTAAAAGTAGCCGGTTGCTGTTGTTGATAAGCTTGGGAATAAGGTTGTTGTTTTTGCTGCTGTGGCTGTTGTTGTTGTTGTTGTTGTTGTTGTTGTTGTTGTGGAGTGTGTAACGGAGGCAATTGCGATGTTGTTGGATACATTGGTTTACGCGCTTGCTGTAGTGGTGGGGGTGGTGGTTGCGGTTGTTGTTGTTGCTGCTGCTGCTGTCCAAACGGTTGCTGCGCTTGGTTATTATTGAGTTGATTTTGTTGTAGAACATTTGTTGGCGGCATCATGCCTGCAGTCGGTGGCCCATAACCTACATTTTGCTGAGCTGCTTGTGGTGTACGCATCATTGGCGGTGCTGTCGATGTACCGTAGATGTTGGAAGGTTGTTGTGAAGCTGTTGCTGTTATGACCTGGGATTTGGGCAACTGCTGCAGTGAAGCTTGACTCGTAAATTGTTGATTATAGGGCACACTTGTGGGTGGCATTTGCGGCGAACGATTAGTTGCAAAGGAGGTCGCTGGATTTTGTTGTTGTGGTTGTTGCTGTGGGTTTGTATTCAAAGCAGAAGTTCTAAAATTGCCCTGAAATGGAAGGTGTAAAATATATATCAAATACATATTAAAATCAATAAAAACAAAAGAATTACTTGGAAATTTGATGGAAAGCTGTTCGTACTGGCAGCAGCTATAGGTGGTTGCTGCAAAGATTGCGTTGATGGTCCATTCGTGCGATTCAACGATAAATTCTGCATGCTATTTGCTAAACCAGGTGCTGCTGAATGTGAAGCAGCAGCTGCTGTATTAAATGCTGGCCCGAACTTCGGCACGGAAGGTACACTCGGGGGCGAAGACAGCGAAGGCTTTGCTCCACCAACAGTTCCAGATGGATATTGCTGCTGCTGTTGCTGATGATGATGACTTGGTGAATTTTGCAAAGCCGGCGAACCGGTGCGTGATGAATTGGCACTAAAGTTACCGCCGCTGCTGCTGCCACCATTTGTTAAAGCAGCGCCAGCAGCTGACACAGCAGCACCAGCTGGAGGACCATTATTTATTCCAGTGGGCCGTAAATGAGGTGGTATATTTGCTGGCGGTACTTGAGTTGGTGGTAATGATGGTGCTGCTGTTGCACGTGGTCCGTTAAGAGCATTAAAAGCAGCATTTGGCTCTGCTACTGCCGCTGAAGTCGCTGTACTGTTGACGCTAGTTGTTGCTGCTGCTGAGGGTGGCATAAATTTACTCATATTATTTATCATGGGCGGTAGAACGCCAGGGAGGAATTGTTGTTGTTGCGATTGTTTCTGTTGCAATATATTTTGTTGTTGTTGTTGAATTTGTGAACCAGTTGTTTGTTGTTGTGGGTATTGGGGCTGCTGTTGCTGCGATGTTGGGTGTTGTTGTGGTACTCCGTTGATCATATTCATTTGCCCCATCGTAGTTGAAGGTGGTGCATAATTTGAGTTCGTGTATGCAGACATTTTTCACTTTATTTCCGTTGGTTTTTATTTCATAGGAACAGAAACTAAAAAATATAAAAAAATTATAGAATTTTATTTCGTATTCATAAAACATATTTTTAATGAAATAGAGCATGAATTGAAGAAAAAAGATTTTTATTTAGTGGATCAGCAAAAAAAGAGGGAGAAAAAAACGCTGATCACGCAGAAAGGTTTTGAGACTTTATTCAAGCAGTTTGTCAAGCCGCAGTTTGACTCATGACAGTTTGACTGAACTGGATTAGACTTTGTATTTATTTATAGAAAATCGTTTATACTTTCATTCGATGATTACATGTTTTAAAGTTCAGTGCAAAAAAAAAAAATAGTTTTTTTTTATTCTTACGAAATGAGACCTTTATTAGACCAAACATTTCAATCGAGTTTGTAAAACAAAGAAATCTGATAACAGAAATACAACTTATCACAAATATAACACGTTTTCGCTGATAAGTATTTCGTGCAATTTGTAACGAGTAAATTAAGGTACGTAACTTTATGATAAAAAAAAAGAGTTATTTGATCGTTTTATCTTACATGTCATTGACTGACAATGTTGGCCTTAGTTTTGATTTTAATAAAATTTTATTTACAGGGTGCCCCCGACGAATATTCGGTTATGGTTTCGGCCCTTTTTTATCAGTTATGGTTTTCGGCCTCAATACGAAACCAAAACTTCTATAAAATTTATAATATAAAATTTATATACATTTTTTAAATGTACGAAATATTGTTTTTTGTTAATTTTTAACTTAAAAGAAATTTATTTATTTAAAAAAATTTTCATTTTCATTTGAATAATAAATACACAGTATTGGTTTCGTTCGAATTTTACCAAAAGGATCGAATTTTGGTTTCGGTTGGATATTAATCATCACATTTATTTTGGTACAAGCATGCAAATTAAAAAAAAAAGTGAAAGGAATGTATGATGAGCTCATGTTGAGCTGAATGTAACAATGAGCACACGCAACTGTCAGTATTTATAAAGAGAACAACTAAAGATAAACGAAGTTAATGCCATTGTTTGTAATGTACGGAGCAACGCAGAGTTTAAGTTCAAAAGTAACTTTATGCGTAAATAGCAGGAATTGATGTTTAGTAAACATTTGGTGTTTGTGATGCTACTCACATTATAAAATGGAAGAGCAATTTTATCTCTAGGGTATCTTATAGTTGAGACATCAAAAGATAAAAATGTTAAAATCTTAGTGCATAAAAATAAAATCGCTTGTTTTCCCTTATCTAAAATAAGGAAAGGACTTTGACCGAGCTTCTTATGATCAATTGTGTTGTGCGTGTTGTGAAATGTTTAAAAACAAATGATCGAGAACTGGACCTACAAGTTTTATGCCTAATCCGAACGGCTTATGTTCTCAAGAAGCTTTTCATGGCAGTTTTTACTCACTGAGGTTTGCCATTGTCTGCAGAGAGGTGACGGCCGAACAGAAAAATTAATCCAATTGAAAAAGCTTTCTGTGTCAAGTGGGAATTAAACCAGTGTTCTCTGGCGTATGGGCCACACTCTCCCACTCCACCCCTTATCTAAATATATAAATTGTGAAAATAAAACTTAAATTAATAAAAAACGAAAAAAAAATTTTATTTAATTAATAATTTATTCGTCCCCCGTCCCCTTAATTCTCAATACAATAAAGTAATAACCATCTACCGCGTTTAATGCTTTAACACGTATTCATTTTTTAAATTACTTTTTTAATTTTTTTTTTTTTTATTCATTCATCAAATTTAATTCAATTTTTATTTATGAAATATTAACTTGAATTATTTCTGAGTTTGAGTGTAAGATTTATATAAAACATAAAAAAATAATTGGAATAAGTTTTATAAATAAATTTAGCTTACAAAATTAAAAATAAAAGATTAAAAAATGCTAAATAGAAAATTTATCAGAATAAGATGTAAGAGAAAAAAAAAATACAAAGAAAATAAAATTTTGAAGAGTTGGAAACAGAGTTGGAGAAGAGAGAAGAGAGTTGGAGTGCATTAAATGCTAAGCATTTCACTAACACTAAATATATTGAAAGAAATTATATTTTTCACTATTTTTATACCAGCTTAGTGATAGTAAAACATCTCTTCACTATCACCCTAGGGACTTTAGTGATAGTGTTATTTCGTTGCACTATAACTAAATTGAGTGGTACTGAATAAATTTCCACTACACTCAAATAGTGCAAAATTTGAGCAGTCACTACATGAAAGCTGGAATTTAAAATATTTCCACTCAACTTTTAAATATTACTGGCTTTGAAATTATTTTACTCAGACTCGAATAAAAAAATCTATAATAATGCAATATAGCTTTCTAAATGGGTAGCGTTTATTTTCGTTTACTGGAATAAAGACCTTCTCAGACCTTCTCAGAGAAATAAATTAAGAGATTTCATTTTGAAAAGCTTGTTTTGCTTAAAGCTAATAACTGTTAGCATCTTTAGTTTTCCTAGTTTTTGAATACTCAATACTTAAAATAAACTGTTGACCTTTTCTTCCAATTTAGTGAAAACTTTATGTATTCCACTTTCATTAGTGAAGGAATTTTTTTTGCACTATTAATTTGAGTGTGGAAAAAAAGTTGCACTAAGCTGTAAACAAATTTTTTCCACTATTCTTATATGCATTTTAGTGAAAAGTTTTTCACATAGTGGAGCTCCCAGGTAGTTAAAAGGACATTTATTTGTTCTATGGACTCCTTAGAAAAAAAGTCTATGAATTTTCGGTAATTGGGTTCTATTGGAACTTTTTAAGGTTTAAGGAAACATTTTTGGACAAATACTTTGCATTTTAAATATTTTTGAAACTGTTGGGCCTTTGATTTTTTAACAAAAAGGTTCCACTTGCACATACATATAGGTTCCACTTGGATTAGTTTTTGAACTACTTGGGTCATTGGAACTTTTTTGAGTATTGTAGACTCCTTATGCAAACATTTTTTGACAAATAGTTTCCGCTTGGACAAATAGGTTCCACTTTCTATATTTTTTGAGGTAGTTGGGTCATTTTAATTTTTTTGGGTTTGGTGGACTCCTTGGACTAAAATGTACGGTTCTATGGCCAATAAGTTCCACTTGGATTAATTACAGTACTTATGGGATCATTGTAACTTTTTACGTTTTGTGGACTTATTGGGCAAAAATATTGGAATAGGTTCCACTTGGACAGATAGTAGGGTAAAAGGTGCAAATGCATAATTTTTGTCCAAGAAGTTCACTAACCTCATTAAAGTTAGAATGTCTCAATTATTTCCAAAAGTTCCAATCACAAAAAAGTTCCAATCACTGAACAAGTAAAAAAAAAAATTTAAATGGAACCTATTTGTCAAAGTGAAGTCTATTTCATAAAAAATTATTGTCCAAGGAATCCACTTAGCCAAAAATGACCCAAAAATAACCCATCAAATGACCCAACAGTACAAGATTATTCTGGTGTGTTATAGCGAAGCCATGTTTCATCCATTGTCACAAATCGACGATCGAATTCGATTCGATTTTTACTGCGGTTTAACAGCGCCAAACACTCCTCTGAAGTATCGATTCGTTGTTGTTTTTGGTCGACTGTGAGCTCACGCGGCACCAACTTTGCACAAAGCTTTCGCATACCCAAATATTCGTGTAAAATGGTAAAAACACTACCATCTGATATCTTTACAATGTCAGCTAGCTCGTGCACCTTCAATTTACGATCGTTCATAACCAATTTGTGGATTTTTTTGATGTTTTCTGGAATAACAGTCTGATTTGGGCGTCCACTGCGCTCTGCACCATTTGTGCTGATACGACCAAGTTTAAATTCAGGAATTCACTTTTCTACCATTTGTCTCGATGGAGCAGAGTCCGGATAATGTTTATCAAGCCATTGTTTGGTTTCCACTATATTTTTTTTTTTCATCAAAAAGCAATGCTTTATCAAAACTCGAAATTCACTCTTTTCCATTTTTTTTTTTTCAATAACAATAGTTGCGCACAAAATGCTATAACTCACGAATCAATTGTCAGATTGTTGTCAAATTTTTATACGTATCGTTTGTAAGTTGGTACTAAATAAAAATCATATGGAAAAAATCTAGTAACGCCATCTATGTGTCATCCTATGGACTTTTTGAACGTACTGTTAATTACACTATTTTTTTTTTTATCTGCATTAGGTATAGTTTAAGAAAATATTTCCACAAGATTTCATTTAAATTTTGTTTTAAATTTGGATTTTTTTTCGATTTTTTTAATACAAGAACAAAAATTGGCTTTTTTTTAAAATAAAAATAACAACTCTCGTAGTTTTTGTCTAATTTTCATGTTAGATAGCTTATTTTAAAGAAATATTAAATATAACCTGTGAACCAGGTTTTTGGAAATTTACATTTATACAAAAGTTATTTGGGTTATTTTTAAAAAATGAGCAAGTCTGACATACCGATTCTTATCGGCACGGGTTCCCGTGGACCTAGGTACACCTAATTTAATTTACATTTATTTTAACAGCATACGAAAAATTAAGAGGGCAAGCCACTAAAAAACAAAAGATGTGTGTGGCCGCCACGCACGGTAGAAGTGAAACTTTTACCCAAAAATGGAATTTCTGGGAAGATTGCTAATTTATTTATCAACATTCAGTGCAACCAAATGGTTAACAAGCAGTCTGCCTTCATATCAGTATTAGTTCAAGAACTGTCTTTTTTCATAAAGCCAACTAATATTTTCAACATGGCGATATCATGGGAAATATCAATTGTCCCTTTTGTTTATTGACAGTTACTGAAAACTTCAAAATTCATTTTATTTTTACTTTCGTGACACAGTTGGTTATCAGGAAGATTTATTATTTGAATTTACCCAGGCTCAATACTCATAGCACATACGACAGATCTTGCTGTTTTATTTTTTGGTTAATTAAATTCTTACTAATAAATATAGAAAAGAAAAAATTTGTCGAAAAAACTGTGGCGAAAATAATGCATTTTTCACTTTCCGTACTCGCATCGAACCGCGTACAATTCGGCTGCAAGTTGAACATGCTACCATCGCATACATCTTTCAATTTATTTCATAGGATTGATGACAAAAAAAAATGTATTCTTTATCGAAAATAATCATTAATCGATTATAACTCGGGCTTTATTTATATAATTTATTTTCAATTTTTCTTAAAATAAAAACAAAAATTGCCAGTATAATTGTGAATATTTTAAATTAAAAAAAAAGAACAAAATTTCAATTGCAAAAAGGACCACTAAGCCTTTGCTTCGTGGTCAGAAGCACTGACCTTATGCTACCGCGCATACTTGTTTAGATTTGATGGAATGTTGATGCGTTTTTCGATACAAGACTTGCATCGTATTTTATGTTGCATATGCGACGATATTTCCCAGTAGTCTAAGTCTTAAAGAATTGATAAACAAATCATGAGATTTTTGAAAATCCCATATAAAATTCCCACGAACGCAATACAGAAATGTTGAAATTTTTCGTGCATGAACATATTACTGAATCGTCGCGGAAGTTTCGTCAACAAACAAGACAGAAATATGAAAAGAAAAAATTGGTTTCCATTTTTATATACATATTCTTTGATTTTATTTTACATGGTTTTTTTTTTTTTGGATCACATTATTTCCGATTTTTAATCATTGATATATCAGTCATGCAGTCCATTAATACACCACGATTTTAAAACAATCTATACTGTAACTTTTTTAACGAAAAAATTAACACGAAATATAAGCCTTTGTAGGGAAAACATGAACGAACACAAAGCAGAAAGGTTGTTGAATTTTCGACAAATTTTTTAATGAACGAACACAAGCCGGACGCGTTAAAGAAATTTCGTCAAGAAATACAAGAGATAAGAGTTATCGGTTATTACGTGTTCTACTGTTTTCGTTGTTTCCTTGTGTTTGTTTTTTTTTATGTTGACACAACCAATGCAGATGAGTTAAAGAATATTCTGCAAGTCTGTTATTGACGAATACAAGCCAGACGCGTTAAAGAATATTCTGCAAGTCTGGCTTATGCAGCAAGCTTGTTTAATTTATTTAAAAGCAGAGTAGGTAATGCGGTAACTCAGTTGATAATGGAAGAACTTGTAACCATAAGGTTGTATGTTCAATACCACTGCATGCGATTTTTTTTAATTTCGATATAAATGTGTAAAAAACTACATTTGAATTATATGAAAGATATGGTATTTATACGAAAATTCACAAATCTAAGAAAAAAACAAATTTTATATTCAAAGTTGCATTCGTTATCAATCAATGCAAGGCCTTCTTCGAAAATTGCTTTCTGAATTTATCAAAACTCAATTTGGGAAGAAATGCCTAAAAGTATGCTAATGTTCTAAAAAAAGCTACGTTCAGATTCGAATTTTTAGACCGTATGTACGCCCAGAGTATTGAACGAAAGACGCAATTCAATCATATAAGAAAGAAAAGAACTACTCAAGTAGGTATGTCTCCGTGGCGCAGTTGGTAGAACAGCCGACTATGGATCCAAGCGTAGTGTGTTCAATCCTCGGTGAAAGCGAAAATAATAATAATTATTAAATTGCTATTTTTTCGTTTTTATACAACCAGTACGGCGAATTGCTGTGTTGTTGTTTTCATAAGAACCATTTCGTTACATTGGTTTTACCCCCCATCTAGCTCGCCGTATTGTTGTATACGCGGCAATAAAAGTTTCGGAACAAGTCTAGTTTAATGAAACCGCTTAAATTTCAGAAAGTTGTTTGGTACAAGGCATGGAAGAATTTTAATTGTATCATTCGTACAAGTAAGCATTTTTTTTCGTAGAGTATAATGGTGGCACAAGCAGCCCCTTGAAACTCACCGGGTTCATTAAAGTTAACTTAAGCCAAAGTTTCACTTCAAAAACAACTTAAATTTTTAATGGACCTTCTACTGAACATGTTCCGTCGATGAGAAAGTGCCAGGAGTGGCATGTGCATTTCAGAAGTGGTAATTTTGACATCGATGACAAAGAACGTTCAGGCCAACCGAAAAAGTTCAAAGATGTGGATTTTGCGGAGGCATTACTCGATGACGACCCGTGTCAAGCACAACAATAACTTGCAAATTCATTGAGGGTTGATCAAGCAACCATTTGCAGGTGTCTGAAAGCATTGGGAATAATCCAAATGCAAGAAAATTGGGTGCCGTACGATCTGAATCCGAAAGTCGTCGAAAGACGATTTTTCGCATGTGAACAGCTGCTCCAACGGCAAAATCGGAAAGGTTCTTTGCATGGTATTGTCACTGGCGATGAAGAGTGGATCCATTACCGTAAAAAAATCATATGATTACTCCGGCCATGCCTCAACATCGACGTCAATGTTGAATATCCATGGTTCCAAACTCATGATCTGTATTTGGTGGAATCGGCAAGGTTTTATTTATCATGAGCTTCTTCAACCTATCGAAACAATCACAGGAGATCGTAACTGACTACAATTGATGCGTTTGAGCGGATCAATGAAGGTAAAACGGCCACAATTCCTACAAAGGCATGAAAAAGTGGCTCTTCAGCATGGCAATGCTCGGCCTGGGATGATGAACGCTGAAATGGGATATCCTTCCGCACCCGCCGTTTTCACCAGACATTGCACCTTCCGACTACAACTTGTTTCGATCGATGACCCATGACCTGAGTGAGCAGCACTACTGTTCTTATAAAGATGCCAAAAAATGGATCGAATCGTGGACAGCCTCAAAAGACGTGTGATTTTTTCGAAACGGAATCCAGAGCATGCCTGTATATACAAATTTTTCAAAATAGTGTCCCCATTTTAGCAAAAAATACGCGATTTTAATTCATACTCCCAATAAATGTATAAATAAATGAATTGAAACCAAAAATATATTAAAAAATAGATTAATCAAAAAATTTTACAATTTAAATTTACTGGTGCATATCGAGGTTTAAAAAAATATGCAAGTGCATGTCAGAAACTTGATGGTGCGATGACATTGCTTTAAAATAATTTAAACGGCGGCCAAGTCCCTGACGGCCTTCAAAAAAAGCTCACTCACTTATGATCGCATGATAATCATATAAATACATTCAAAAAACATATTCAGGAAAAAATTTTATTAAAATCATCAACAATTCACAATTAACTGAAAATAAAGCAGCGAAAGTTATTTCTTAAAATAAATCTCTAGTGATGCAGTGATGCAGAATAATAAACAGATAAATAAAAAGTTTTGAAGAAAGCAGAAAGAAACAACAAAAAGACTGTCAAAATGCTACAAAAAAAAATTGATAACAATAATAATAAAATAAATCAAAAGCAAAACATCTACGAACTAATAACTAGCTGATGAATGAACGTGCACATCATGAATGATGATAAACTTTATCATTTCACGCTTAATTCTCCGATAACATGGAAACTATGCGTTTGTTTGACAAAGAACTTAGCTCAATGTGCCATAATACAAAGAAATAAAGTATTCAATTTGAACTGTAATGATTACGAACAACTTTTAAAGGGTACTGTTTATATTTATTTGTAGAAATGCTAGCATTTAAGGCCCTGTATTAAATAAAGCAACGAGTTTAAAAATAAAAAAATTATTTTACTATAACGAATAAAACAAACTCAAACCTAGTTTAGATAGTTGACCCAGTTTTCAATGTAGTTGTTCTTTTATTGGTCACTAGGTCATGCATACACGCACATTTGACACAACTATCGACACAACAGAATATTTCCTCATAAAAGGGAAATGAAAACCATGAGTTCAATTAAACAATCAACAAGATTAGTTATCAGTATTGCTTTTAGAAAAAATTAACTATTTATTGATATTTAAGCGGTTAAGTCTCAGCTTATGGCAGACCCGATGACAAGGGGTGGGTTTCAGGGTTCAAATATGACCCAGAAAGCATGAAAAAAAAAAATATTAAAATGAGACTTTTTAAATCAAAACTTGATATTTTCCTGTTTTAGAAAAGTTCAGAAAATTAACTTAATTATTTACAAAAATTAGTTAATAATAACACGGTACAACACGAAAAAAACCCGAATATGAGTTCAGTTTTTACGGGCCACGTAAGGTTCTCCCTGGAGGCGGGTCCAGGGTAAACCCTAAGCCCCTACACTTAATGATATCAATATTTTCCCTTTTGGGAAGGGCAGGAGAGGGTTAAAATGTATGACCGACCTCCATTATTTTTCCAAGATTAACATTTTTTCATTAAGACCTTTCCTCTTTGACCCCTCCTGAGGGGGACATTCCCTGCAGTTAATTAAATCGATATTTACCCTTTTCGGAAGGGGAGTGTAAGCGTAGCGCAGACGAAGTAATTTTCTTATATAAGACTGCGAAAACGAACCGATTTTGCGATACGAAAACGTGTCAGGCACTAAACTTGAGCGTTAAAGCAATTTTCTGGTGTATCAACATCGTCAGTAACGTCAACAGTGGTTAATGGTAATATAAAATTTATTTAAGATAAGACACAGTTTGGCAAACACGAGGAATGAATCAAGTAACTTTTAGATACGTTTTTAGAAAAACACTAGAAACTTATTAGATTCCATATATTAAACATTCAATCAAGTTGTATGGAAAAAGTTTTCTGAGTGAAAGGCCAGTCGAATTGTATTAAGGACATAAGTACATTGAATATTGACAGACTTTTAACGCCAGGTATTTAATCAATTTTTACATACTACTGTGCAACTTTGGCTGGCAATACACGAGTGCAATTATTACACATTATCTGCTGTTGTTTTTATTTTTTTTTTTGCTCTGCACTTCTGCCCATTTCCGTTTAATTATTTAACGTTGATTTCGTTATACTTCTGATTGTGTTATTGACTCACATGCTGTCGCTTCTAAATTCTCATCAACGTTAATGAGTTTAATGATCATCAAATAAAACAAGCCAGGAGAGAATTTTGCATTGAGTTTCGTTTCGAGGTTAGCAGCAGTCACTGGCATTAAATAATTTTATTTTGAGTTCGTCCAGCAATTCAAAAATTGTTTGCCTTGTCACTGTAGACGTTGAGTTTTTAGCTTAAGTCGATTCTCTCCGAAACTTAAAGTACTCGTATCTAAATAAAAAGAAACGAAGTTAGTTTGAGTATAGAAGCAAAGATTATAATATTTACATACCTACTTATTGAAAATTTGATCGTTATCATTAAACATTATGGTGAATAGTAAAATGAATGAAGTTAAAATGATTGAAGTTGCGATATTGAAAACACGAAACATTATCAATTACGAAAAAGGCATTTGTCAATTTAATTAAAATAAAGTCCCAAAAAATCAAACATTAAATAAACAACCTGGTAGAAAAAAAAATATTTTTTGCAGCAATTTTTTCTGCATTTTTGTAGATTGTCTACAATGTATGCATAAATAACAGGCCAGACACTTTGAAGTGGAATAAAATAAATTTTTATTGGTATCCAGTAGTTATGTAAAATTAAAGTATATTATTATATATAAATATTTTTCAATATTCTTTTTTCTTGACATAAGGAAATTTGCAATATTTCAGCACCATCTTCAATTTTACCGAATTTTTTTTTTTTTTGAGACCGGTATGTGATGAAGACATGATATGCCGAATGGTTTTCAAATAAAATAATACTCGTAGAATTGCGCTTCGTATGTGATTCATAGAAAATATAATGCCATGTAAACGTCCGGTGGCGGCCGTGGCGTAGTGGGTAGAGTGTGTGACTCTTACGCCAGAGAACCCAGGTTCGAATCCTCCATCCGACACAGAAAGTAATTGAATTAGTTTTTCTGTTCGGCCGTCACCTCTCTGCAGACAATGGCAAACCTCAGAGAGTAAAAACTGCCATGAAAAGCTTCTTGAGAACATAAGCCGTTCGGAGTCGGCGTAAAACATGTAGGTCCAGTTCTCGATCATTTGTGTGCAAACATTTCACATCACACATAGCACAATTGATCAAAAGAAGCTCGGTCAAAGTCCTTTCCAGGGCTGAAATGGCCATTTTCGTTTTTTTTTTTAAACGTCCGAAAAACCTCTCCAAAAAGCTTACTCTCCAAAATAAATTGAATATAAATAACCTACTACTATATTAATAATAACCTAGTAGTATATTCTCCTTAATTGGCTTAAATCTTATCTGTCAAATCGCATTCAGTTAGTAAAAGTTAATGACTGCCTATCTGGGCCCTTCCTCGCTACATCTGGGGTTCCGCAGGGCAGTCACCTTGAGACTCTCCTGTTTCTGCTATTTATTATTGACCTTCCATCAATAGTTAAATATTCTCACTGTCTTTTATTTGCTGATGACCTCAAACTTTTCCGTTTAATAAATTTTTTTATCGACGTTATTCTTCTTCAGAAAGATATTGAGTATATCTTTGCATGGTGCGAGTTGAATAAACTGCCCCTTAATATCTCTAAATACCAACACATCTTTAATTTTCTAGAGTTTCATTGCCTTTAATTTATAAAAAAAAAAACGAAATGGCCATTTCAGCCCTTGAAAGGACTTCGACCGAGCTTCTTATGATCAGTTGTGTTGTGTGTGATGTGAAATGTTTGCACACAAATGATCGGGAGCTGGACCTACATGTTCTGAGGTTTGCCATTGTCTGCAGAGAGGTGACGGCCGAACAGAAAAATTAATTCAATTGAAAAAATTTTGTGTCAGATGGAGGATTCGAACCTGGGTCTCTGGCGTAAGAGTCACACACTCTCCCCACTACGCCATGGCCGCCACTGACTTTAATTTATAGTTATTTAATAAACTCTTGTCAACTAGAGTGAGTTTCTTGTAAGAAAGACCTCGGCATTTTGTTTGGCACTTATATGAATTTTAAAGAAGATATTAACCTCGTCATTAATAACAGGTTATTTAATAAGTCCGTAGGATAAGCAAGAAAAAAACAAAATTTTGATAAAACTCGATTATATTATTCAACATAGTTGTCTTCGAGATCGATACAACGAGTATAGCGATTTTCCAACTTTTTGATACCACTTTTATAGTACGATTTCTCTTTCTCGTCAAAATAGGCCTGCGTTTCAGCGATTACTTCATCATTGGACTTGAATTTCTTTCCAGCAAGCATTCTCTTGAGATCTGAAAACAGGAAAAAGTCGCTGTGGGCTAAATCTGGAGAATACGATGGGAGGGTAAGCAATTCGAAGCCCAATTTATTCAATTTTGCCATCGTTTTCATCGATTAGTGACACGGTGCATTGTCTTGGTGAAACAACACTTTTTCTTTTGCAAATGTGGCCGTTTCTTGGCGATTTCAGCCTTCAATCGATCCAAAAGTGCACAGTAATAGTCGCTGTTGTTGGTGGTTCCTTTTTGGAGATAGTCGATGAATATGCCGATGCCATCACCTTACAAGCCGACTGTTGGGTCTTTGCTCGCTTTGGATTCGGTTCGTCGACTGTCCACTCAGCTGACTGTCTCTTGGATTCTGGTGTGTAATAGTGAAGCCATGTTTCATCCATTGTCACATATCGATAGAATTCGATTTTATTGCGGTTTAACAGCGCCAAACACTCCTCAGAAGCATCAATTCGTTGTTGTTTTTGGTCGACTGTGAGCTCACGGGGCACCCACTTTGCACAGAGCTTTCGCATACCCAAATGTTCTTGTAAAATGGTAAGACCACTACCATCTGATATCTTTACAATGTCAGCTAGCTCGTGCACCTTCAATTTGCGATCGTTCGTAACCAATTTGTGGATTTTTTTGATGTTTTATAGAATAACAGTCTTTGGGCGTCCACTGCGCTCTGCATCATTTAACGCACCAAGTTTATATTCAGGAATTCACTTTCTACCATTTGTCTCGATGTAGCAGAGTCCGGATAATGTTTATCAAGCCATTGTTTGGTTTCCACTGTATTTTTTTTTTTTATCAAAAAGCAATGCTTTATCAAAACTCGAAATTCACTTTTTTAAATTTTTTTTCCAAAAACAATAGTTGCACACAAAATGCTATAACTCACGAATCAATTGTCAGATTGTTGTCAAATTTTTATACGTATCGTTTAAAATTTGGTACTAAATAAAAATCATATGGAAAAAATCTAGTAACGCCATCTATGTGTCATCCTATGGACTTTTTGAACGTACTGTTAGGTATTTTTTATCAGAAACTCAAAAGAACTCAAAGATCCCAACTCCCTTAAACTTCTCTATACTACTCTGTTTCATTTGGATTATTGCTCAGTTTTTGGAATTCATGCTCGTCAACCCAAGCTCTAAGAATTGAAAGGGTTAAAATAAAAATTTACAGGATTTATTTTTTTCCCAATTAAACTGGAATCCTCCACTTCCTTGAATTCCAGACGCTGAATCTAATCCAATATTTTTATTCGCGACATGGTCCACCATCATATTCAAGACCCTACGCTACTTGCAATGCTGGACATTATTTCACCATCTTGACAATTTCGTGATCATTTATTTTAATTTTCGGGTTCCCTTCCATAGATGTGTTTATGCTCGGAACGAACCGATCACTCGTTGCATTATTAAGACGAATCAAGTCCTGTCATTATTCATTGACATTTTTAACTCGATCACAAGAATTTGGTTTAAATCTCATCGCATGCTTCTTCCAATATTTTATTCTACTTAGGGCCAGTTTTTCAGTACGAATTTAAAGTCTAGTCAAATTAAACCGAGTTAAACTCACCAAAATTTAATGTTTAAGCTCAGTTTAGGCAAAAAAGAAACACATCGCATGATAGTTTAAGTCAATTTAACTTCTACGAATGCTAAAATATCTAGTTAAACCGAGTTTAAACGTCCAATATAAGTGAGTTAAATTTGATTTAATTTAACTAAAGTTTTAACTCGTACTGAAAAACTAGTCCTTAGTTAAGTATACTCATTTTGCATTTCCATCTTTTTCCATTATTTTTTTTTATAATTTTTAGTATTGTGTATATAAATTTTGTAGTTTATTTTTATTATTTGATGGTGTTAAAATTTTTATTTTTTGAAAGCTTTATAATCAAAGCTGTGAAAATCGTTATCTCAGGATTACTTCTAGTTTTTTCTCAGGTCACCATTAGTTTTACTTGATTTTAAGTTTTGTTAGTGTAATTAGTGAAATATAATTTATATTTGTTTTTAAATTGTTCATAAGTAGTCAGTAAGAGTTTTTCTCTGTTTGATGAAATAATTAAATAAATAAATATATTCAATACTATTTCTATATATTCAATATATTGATTCGATAATGAGAATACCACAATCACGTTCGATCTGATCCGCTTTCGAATTAAGTAATTCAGTCAACGTCTTTGACATGCCCAATTCGTGATGCTAAAGAAGCTTGCTGCTTGAATGTATGCAAATATTGTCAAAAGTTATACAGTCAGAACATTCGGTAAGCTTAGAAATAGTTGTAACGTTGCAACGAAATACTATGGATCACTGTTGCCTGATTGAGGTAAATTTCCATAAATGAGGTAAATTTTGACTCATTTTTTGGGCAGAGGCAAAAGAGGTAATTTTTGAACAAAAGTGGTAAATTTACCACTATTTTTAATTATTAATATAATTATTTTAGACTTGTCAATTTCTTTAGTTATTGGAAGAACTGTTACCTCTTTGAACTTACTCACAAACAGTGTAATATTATTGTGAATCACGCTGTGTAACAAAAAATTTGATTGAATGTTTATCCGTCTGTAATTGATAAACAAAGAAACAAGTTTATTAAGCCCAAAGATAACAAAACAAAATAACCAGTAAGCAGTAATTTCTGGTAGTTCCGATTTAACGATTTCTGACTAAACACAGTTGAGCAAAATTTATTTGCGGGTAGCATTTTGTGTACTATTTTAATTTTTGAGTTGCTGCGAAGTTTGACTTAAATACAAAAAAATTTGCTAAAACACACCAAGGAATAAGAAGTAAGCGAAATGAGATAAAGGTCAAAAGCTGAAAAAAATTGTCGTGTGAAGTCTAAGATTTCCGCAGGCACAACAATTTTACATAACTTATTTTCAGAAATTTCAAAAAGGCTACCCGACAATAAAATATTTTCAGATTTAATACATCGTATTGTTTTTTACCCGAAAGTGGTAAATATTTTCCCAAATAATGGTAAATTTCAGTTCATCTCTGGCAACACATATATGCCGTCGCATATCACAGCGTACAGCCACAGGAAATTTTGAGCAGCGCAAACAGCATTTAGAGGAGCAACGCCGTCGTACGTCACAGCGAGCAGAACGTGTTTTTCGAAAATCAATTCTTTTAACAACATTTTTTCTAAATCATAATCGTTCTCTTATTTGGATACATTTTTTACCAGGCTAAGTGGGGATAATTTACTACATGTCTAAGATTCAAGGGTTTTTTTGTTTTTATTTAGATCAGATGTTCCAAAGTTTGTTGTAATACTGCTTACAAACTTTAATACTGCCCTAAATCAAGCCTGCACTACCTAAAATCATGCTGCAAATGTCATGCCTGATCAGGCAAGAATTTAGGCTTGAATGGCATGACCGAGGCCTGAGCTTTGCTTGGAAACATCCCTCATTTTTTCATACAAGTATCTGCCTCTACAGACCTGAAATATGGTAGTACTTTTTTTAAAAGTTCATCTATGATTTCTAGTCTAGCAATTTTATTTCAAATTCAGATATGAAATCTGGCCTGAAATTAAAAAGGACTGATTTTTTGTTTAATTTCAGGTTAGAATACAGGTCGGTAAAAAGGAAGCCTGAATTATATTTTAATTTCAGCCTTGAAATCGGAACTGAATAATGGAGGCATGATTATGTTAAGAAATTCAATCCTGAATTCCAGTCTGACTATTAGACGCCAAAGCAAGTTTTCTGCTAGGATGTTAGTAAATCATTTAATTTCTTCTTAATAAAATAAAAATAAACGGACACACGTCCGTTATCGCGCTCCATTGAATTTCCGCTCTATTTGTTTTGTAAAATCCAATCTAGATAGCTTGCAACATTAAGGCAATTGAGAAGTAGTCTTAGGCCCTTATTATGAGTTGCTTTCGACGTTCGATCTTCGCTGGACATCGAACAGCGAATATCGAGTGTCAAATTCTTATTATGAGCAGTGCAACCCTGTCGAAATTTCCGTTGTTCATCGAATTTTCAGTCGAATAGAATTTTGCTTTCGATGCGGTGCATGCTGAGTGATAATTTTAGTAAGTAATAAGTATTTTACGATTGTTTTTTGCTTTTTAATGACTACAAACTAATTTTTAACTATTTTTGTGAATTTCATGCAGGTCAGAGGGGGCTAATTGCAATACATTTGGAATTGATTATGCTCGTCTGCATTGATTTAGCAGTTCGCCTGTAATTGTCATCAAGTCCACTAACGCCACCTTGAGTTTTGTAGAAATCTGTACACAAATTTTCTAAATGGTGTGAATGCCAAACCTTCTATGAAAGGTGCCCTAAAGGGCCCTATAGACGAGCAACTAATCGCAAAACTGGTTGCTGGTTGTTGAAAGCAAATCGTGTGTAGATGAGTTGAGGTGTTATTTTCAGTTTTTCAAACAGTTTATCAATCAGTTGGCAAAAATGAAAAAAATTTGATTTTTTCGATTTCACATTAACCAGTTCTTCAACTGGTGATGTGTTTGTAGCAAAATCAACAACTAATCGTTAGATTCATAATAAAAAAAATTATTTGGATTCATTTTCAGTATAATATGCGCGATGTTTTCAAGAAGAAAAAGTTTTTGTACTGGAATTGAAAAGATGGTCCAAGTGTCTGTAGGTAAAACCATCAACCAGTTTTTCAATCAGTTTTGCGATTAGTTGCTCATCTATAAGGGCCTTTACGCGGTGGAGTTAATTTTAAAAGTGTTGGAAGCGACCCTCAATCGTTTTCTACTTCTAGCCAGTTCTATCAAGCTTTCATCATCTTCTGACAAATCGTTGAACCATAATTCTGTCGTAGTCACAACTATTTTGATCTTATTTTCAAATAGTGGTTGGCTTTCAAAATGACAATTAGCTGATAGAAATAGACTATTGTGAACAATACAATCGAAGATTGAACGCAGCTCATAATAAGGGTCTTGATATTTTTTTGGCAGTATTTTAACTCAATGCCGATTTCGAACGTTGTCAGCATTTTTGGAAAGGTATTGAGCTGATCTATAATATTAAATCCAAGTCATTAGAATTTGGAAAATTGGAAGAAATTAAAAAAAAAATATAGCGAACAATTTTGAAAATCCGATCGAGTTTAAGTTCGCATTTTGTATTTTTTTTCGATCAATCTCATGCTATAAAGAAAGAGGTGCCCCGTGAAAATGTGTACATTTTTTTTGCTTCTTATAAAATATGTTCACCTTAACGCCTTCGGCAGTTCAATAAGGAATTTTCATACTTAAAAATGTCTGAATTAGAAATATCTTCAAAGCTTACGCCCCCTCTCTGCAGAGCTTCACTAAGCAAAACCAGGTTAAACCTGAAAGAACCGGCCTAAAAATTCCCGTAAAACCTTTTTGCTTCTTACGTTCACGGAATTTTTGTAAAATTTGAATACAAATATTTGCATCCATCGTCAATTTTTAAGATCACAAGAAAAAATTTTTAAAAGCATTATCCCGTCTAAAAAATGAATTTGAATTCAGTGGGAAATTTTATTCAGAGTAGGGCTGAATGTTTCATTATTTAGGTTTTAATTACTTATTGTTAATTTTCACTTTATTATAATTAATTATAAGATATATTATTATAACATTATCCATTTGTTATTCATTGTTAACAAATTGGGGAACAGGGGGCGAACCTTCACATGGCAATGTGTCTGACCGCCTCAACCTGGCGAGGCCAGCATTATCCATGTCGAAATCGTCTCAAGTCGACTCAAACCTCCAAGTGGTGTTCCCTGGGCAACGGCAAACTGGCATCCGTCAGTTTGACGGCTAATTTGAGCGGCGGGTCGCTTCATAGACCTTAAACATGGAATGTGCGTAGGGTTTGGGTCCCGCCACATTACTACTGCCCAATGAAAACTAAACCAGCCTCGGATAAGAACCCCAATTACGTTGACGACCACCGCAAACGAAAAACGGACAATGATTTACGGATATGCACCTGGAATGTCCGGACCCTTTATAGGGAAGATGCTATTATCCAACTGGCGGAAGCCCTAAAAAAAATAAAATCTGACATCACCGCCATCCAGGAAATGCAATGGAAAGGGCAAGGCTGCTCTAAACAAGCACACTGCGATATCTACTACAGCTGTCATGCGGAGAAGCGCGAATTCGGATGTGGATTCGTCGTTAGCCGGAAACTACGCAACCTTGTTTCCCGATTCACACCAGTGAACGAAAGATTGGCCACGATCCGCATCAAGGCAAAATTTTTCTACATTAGCCTTATTTGCGCGCACGCCCTGACGGAGGAAAAGGACGAAGCCTTCAAGGACGCTTTCTACGCTAGTCTTGAGGACGTATACGACCACCTTCCGGTCCATGACGTGAAAATAGTCCTCGGCGATTTTAATGCGAAAGTCGGAAGGGAAGGCATCTTTGGCCCCACTGTCGGTCATTTCAGTCTTCATCAGACCTCCACGAACAACGGTCTAAGACTGATCGACTTCGCCACGGCACGAAATATGGTAGTTAGTAGCACCAGATTTAAGCACTTCCACATCCACAAGGCCACCTGGCTGTCCCCGGATCAAAAAACGCGAAACCAAATTGATCATGTTGTAATCGACGGAAGGCATGCCTCTAGTGTTTTAGATGTGCGTACATTTCGGGGGGTTAACATTGACTCCGACCATTATCTTGTTGCAGCCAAGATCCGCATGCGACTATGCAATGCGAAAAACATACGCACAGGAATGCAACGAAAGCTAGTCATTGGTTTCCGGCGCCCGCAACCTCGGAACCAATGATACGATGAGAAGTGTCGCATCGCGACAGCAGTAAAAAACGCCGCATATAAAAAAACGCTGCAGTCAGCTGCAACGCGTGCCGTGCGAGAAAACTACCGCGAAAAGAGGAAGGTAGAGAGGCGCCTTTTCAGACGCAAGAGAGCAGGAAAAGCGTGAGCGTGAGGAACTAGAGGTATACCAGGGCAAGAAGGATGTACGAAAATTCTATCAACAGGTTAAGCGTCTAACCCAAGGTTTCAAGCCCGGAGCATCCACTTGTAGAGACAAAAATGGAAATCTGAATACGGATACACAGTGTGTGCTTTGATTGTGGAGACAGCACTTCTCCAATTTACTTACTTGCGACGATTCCACCAATGCCGTCCATGGAGAGCGCAGTTCAGTGTCACCAATCGACGATGACGGAGTAGAAGTATCACCACCTAGCCATGAAGAGGTTCGAGTTGCTATCCAACGACTTAAAAACAATAAAGCAGCGGGTGCTGACGGCCTGTCAGCTGAATTGTTTAAAACCGGCGGCGATGAATTGATAAGGCGCATGCACCAGCTCATCAGCAAAATATGGTTAGCAGAAAGCATGCCCGACGATTGGAACCTCAGCGTACTGTGCCCTATACTTAAGAAAGGAGACCCAACAATCTGCGCTAGTTATAGAGGTATCAGTCTTATTTCCATCGCATATAAGGTTCTCTCAAGCGTACTGCGCGAAAGATTAAAGCCGATTACAAAAACACTGATTGGACCTTATCAGTGTGGCTTTCGACCTGGTAAGTCCACCATAGACCAGATTTTCACGCTACGACAAATCCTGGAGAAAACCCACGAAAATCAAATTGACACACACCATCTCTTTGTCGATTTTAAAGCTGCGTTTGATAGCCCGAGAAGGGATTGCATGTACGCAACAATGTCTGAGTTCGGTATACCTGCAAAGTTGATAATGACCTCTCCGAAACCTTCAATACCGAAAGAGGTTTCAGGCAAGGCGATCCACTGTCTTGCGATCTCTTTAACATCATCATGGAGAGGATCGTACAAAAGGCCGATGTGCATCGTAATGGCACCATTTTTTATAAAGGTGTCCAGCTCCTTGCGTACGCTGATTATATTGATATTGTTGGCAGAACCAAGAGAGATGTTACTGCTGCTTTCGCCGCTATCGAAAAGGAATCAGCCAAAGTGGGTTTGACGATAAATGAGGGTAAAAGAAAGTATATGCTGTCCACAAACAAGGGACAGCACGGCGCGGCGTCTAGACTCCCACGTTTCATCCGGCAGCTATAACTTTGAAGTAGTTAAGGAGTTCGTATACCTTGGCACCGCCATACCAACAACGAAATCAGCCTGGAGATAAAGCGAAGAACAATAATTGCTAATAGGTGCTACTATGAGCTCAGCAACTAAGTTCCAGAGCCCTCACTCGATCGACAAAACTAACACTCTACAAGACGCTCGTTCTACCTGTGCTGCTTTATGGCGCTGAGACATGGGTAGTTTCGCAAACTTACGCAGCTGCTCTGGGGGTGTTCGAGAGAAAAGTTCTTCGCAAAATCTTCGGTCCTGTTCGAGTCGGCGATGACTATCGCATCCGAATGAACCACGAGCTGTATGAGCTCTACGAAGACATTGACATAATTCGGCGTATAACTGTGCAGCGACTACGCTGGCTGGGTCATGTCCATCGTATGGACGACGAAGCTCCAGCGAAAAAGGTGCTCGAGGCGAGGGTCGCTGGTCAACGACGACGAGGGAGATCATGCCTCCGATGGATGGACCAGGCTGAGGAAGCCCTAACCGCACTTGGTGTATACGTTTGGAGAAGGCGCCGCGCAAAGCAGAGGCGCCTGTCGAGAGCTGATGAGGTCGGCCGAAACCCGGACACGGGTTGTTACGACCACCTAAGTAAGTAAGTAGTAACGGATTTAAAAAAAAAAAGTTCTGAAATTACTTGTGAATTGCATTCTTTGTGAATAGTATCTATATATAAATAGGCGAAGTCAAAATAGTTCAGTACCATTTTCTCAACCGATTTTGATGATATTTTTTTTAATGAATCAGAGTAGGGAGAAGCACTGACGAATTTTTAAAGAAAAATGTTAGCTGGAATACCCGGTGTTTCTCGGGGGTGGTATGGCATTCAGACTGTTTCTCAACCGATTTTTATGATTTTTTTTTAATGAATCAGAGAAGGGAGGAGTGACTCGAATAGTTTTAAAGAAAAATACTAGCTGGAATACCCGGTGTCGCTCGGGGGTGATATGGCGAAAAGGTCGAATTTCGACCACTGGTGTACTCTAATTCATATGAATACAAAAGTTGATTCATTATTCTGAATAACGAAAATTAATTGAAATGAATAACAAATCGATTTTTTTTAAATTAAATGTGAATCAAAAATTTTATTTATGAATCAATTTTGCATTCATTGAATGGATTCTTATTTCGTTATTCACTGATTCACCTTTTAGTAAAAAATAAAATCAAATTAAATGCATTCCTTGGAAGAACATTCTTTTCCACAGAGATAAAATAAAGAATTCCAATTAATCCTTATTCTTTCTCAATACTTAATTTGTGGCAATCATAATTAAAGTTATAAAAATAACCAAACTAGATTTTAAGATAGTCACTAAAGCATTTTGCAGACATGCTTTTACTTTGCGTTTACATCAAGTCTTTCTTTGCTAATTTACGTTGTTCACACAGCTGCTGTGATGTACAAGTGGCGCAGCCAACGTGCTGTCATATGACGTTGTTAATTTTGACATATACTAGTGCGTTTTTTTCTTTGAACACAAAAAAGCAACATCACTGGGAAATAATAGAAAAATTTAGAGCAAGGCAGAACGGCAGCAAGAGAAAAAGGTAGAAATTGAAACTCACCTTTAAAATTATATGCGAAAATTTCCTGAAATGCCCGTTTAAAATTTCGAAAACAGCTTTAGTTAGACGTTTATAATGTCTTTCCTTGATTTTAACTAAATTAATTAATCAAGGGCGGGGAATCTCTGCCCGGAACGCACGAAGCGACGAAGGTTTCTTTCGCTGCTTTCTTGTCTGCTACTGCACCGCGACTGCAGCGATATAAGTGTAATTAATATTACTGGTTATTGAAACTAATTTTCATGCACTATCATTTATTTATTTTTTGCACTTAATATTTTTTGCAATTATTTAAGCTAGCACAAGGAAAAAATTGTAATTTGGAGCCTTCGTGCTTTCGTTTAAGCATAAATTTTTTCTCTTGCGTTCTTTTTACCAATTTTTTCACACACACATTTTTGCTTTGAAAACTAATTTGAAACGCACCTTTTTCCCGAATATTTTACAATTTTCAGACACTTCTTTGTTTCAATATAATTATATTGGTTATTATTTTATAACCCTATCAGAAAATTTTACCAGAATTAATTTCAGCAAAATTTCGCGACAATTAATACGCGACTCACTCTGCCAGACGAAAAAAAATTTTTTTATTCAGTGAATCAAAATGCAGAGCAGCAGACGACGACAGCTAAGTACGAACAACAGCCAAAAGAAAAATTCAAATAAATTTGAGACAAGGCAGAAAGCGAAACTTGACGTGGCCGTGTGTCGTATGTTTGCATGTGTGTGTGTTTCTCATTGTGTGACATCTAGTGGCAAAGGGTAATATAATTAGTAGCTCACAGTGCTGCCAAGACAGATACATATATGTAACATTTTTTTATTTAAATTCTTAAAAAAAATATTTCCGATTGGATTAAAAACACAATTTTCTTCACACTTGCCTGCATAAAATTTATACGAAAACATATTATTTCCAATAGCAGAATTATAAGGTAATTAATACAAAGGCCCAGAAAATAAATAATACATTTTTTATCTTGTTAGCTTTGCGCACGGCTTGTTATACTATATTTACATTGCAGCCAAATCTGGAGGTTAAGTCCAAAAATTAGATTAAGTACTGAAACCGCTTACTAACCTTAGGGTTCAGCATATAATTTCAAACCTTGTAAGATTAGAGATTTCATCGAAATCCCCATCGAAATCTTCAAAATTTGGAATGCGACACTGTGCTTATGTTCTCTTCGTAAGCACCAAAAGGGAATGTCTGATTAAAAAATTTCAAAATCAGAAAATGTCGTAAGTTGACTTTGGGAAAGTCACACTTAACCTCCCAACAGACAGTGTACACAGTTTGGAGGTTACGAAAACTTTTCCAGCCAAATCTCGAGTTTCAGCTGCAATGTAAACGTAATATTAAGCACTGCATGGAGCTAACAAAGAGAGAGCTTTTTCTCGATGAGGTTAGGAAAAAAGAATTTGTATGGTAACGCCCTTTTTATTTTAACTAATTAAATAAATAATAATTGGCAAATTAATATAGCCTAATTCCCAAAAGGGAATGTCTGATTAAAAAATTTCAAAATCAGAAAATGTCGTAAGTTGACTTTGGGAAAGTCACACTTAACCTCCCAACAGACAGTGTACACAGTTTGGAGGTTACGAAAACTTTTCCAGCCAAATCTCGAGTTTCAGCTGCAATGTAAACGTAATATTAAGCACTGCATGGAGCTAACAAAGAGAGAGCTTTTTCTCGATGAGGTTAGGAAAAAAGAATTTGTATGGTAACGCCCTTTTTATTTTAACTAATTAAATAAATAATAATTGGCAAATTAATATAGCCTATATAATAATTTTGGACCACAGCTATACAAAAAAAAATAGAATTATTTAAATAAGACTTTTTTCACATTGGTCAAGAATTGAATTCAATTTTCAGAGCTTGTAGGCAATTCACCGCAAATCGGAAGCGACCAAAGGGAGAACAATTGACGGTACCAATATTTCTGTACCATCAATTTGTTTGTGCTCCCTTTTATTCTTTTCGCTTGCTTTCAATTCTTGACCAATGTCAAAGGGGTCTAGCGCCTGCTGTTTTCAACCTCTGCGATCCCAAACATACGTGATTACCATTTTATATATTAGTGTAGAGTACTGATTACCATTAGCCTCGACTATTATACTACATACTACTGTTAACAGGGTGATCTTGATATCTTTAAACATACAACTTTCTGGTAGCATTGACACCAACCACTCGATATATATTTAAGCGATGTCATTTTCGTAACAATATTTTTTAACGAGTAGTAACAATGGTGTAAGATACAAGGTGGTAGAGTATTTTTCATCTATCTCACAAAAATTTTCCCTACATCTGTCAAAAAATGCTGATCGTAAATTTTAAGCAAAAACCCAAGAGCAAAACAATGTTTGTGGGATTTGTCTTATTTGTGTAATACAAAAGTGGGTAAACTATGGAAAACAATAAAAAATTCATAAAACGCTGTGCAATGTGCACTGCAATGGCGCCACCAATTGAATGTCCAACGAGGTGGATGGACTGATAGTCCCAATTACTTACATTAATTAACACTTAGTTACCATTTTAATTTTAATAAAACTTCATAAGTTTGTTAAGAATTTATTTATGATATTTCATGCATAAAGCAAAAACTCAATATTGATTTGATACTTATCAACAGTTCTTCTCTATCTGTCAGAATTTTTTGACACATCTAGGAAAATTTATGGAATGGTGAAAAATACGATACCATCGGTTATTCGTTGGCTTAAATGGATTATTTCTGAAAAGGCCAACTTTGAAGGCAATACAATAAATTTTAACAAATAATAGTTATTTTGTGTTTTATTGACCAATTTCCGGTACTTTTTTGATAAATAAGTGACCAAATCCAAAGTTAGATATTCCTTTTATTGACTATATAAGTAATATTTTGGCATAAATTTTATCTTTTTACGATGAATATTAAAGGCTTTATATATACCCTAAAGTGACCCCCAAAAACATACAAGCCCATACAAACCGCGCTGTAAGACGTAATTCTACGTCAAAAACTATAAATTGTGGAAAATTCTTAAATTTGCAAGAAAACTTGTAGCAATTTTAACCTTAAACAGGCATGGGCACCGAGCTCAAATTTGAGCAATCTTGAGCGTCGAAAATTTGAAAATTTTGAGCATCGATCAGCAGCCATCCATGGCAACCTGTAAGCTGCGTATAATGAAAAAAATCGTGGCAAGCTTTTACACTGAGCCAAATAGATGATAGAGAATTGGAAGGAAGATAAATATAAGAAAGAGTAAAAAATTGGAAATTTAAATAGAGTTGCGCAACTACGTTGCACTTTTCAGTAGTTTTCATACAAAATGTATGTTCACATAAATTTTCACAAAAGCGCAACGCAACGGGCATTCATTCAGTGTGCACTGTAAGCGCCTCTTTCAGATTTTAAAACGCATTCATTCAGTGTGCACTGTAAGCGCCTCTTTCAGATTTTAAAACGAACCAGTGTCAACACTGGGGATTTTCGATGTTGTAAAAACATCGATGATGGAATCGACATTGACATCGAAAGCTCAACATCGATTCTCCATGTTTATCAAACAATTGCATACATAGTTATCAATAAAAAATGCCAGTGTAAAATCACGGGATTTACTTATTTAGAAAATAAATTATTAGAGTGAAAAATACAAGTTATTAGAAAAAATTATAAATTCCAATATTCATTGCCAATTGATTAAATTGAAAATAGTAATTTGAAAGAATTTGCTAGAATTCAAAACAATCAATCACTTAACCACTCACAGCAAACCACAAATAAATTGTAATTGTATTCCTAACGAATAACACACACAAACAACACATCTATTACACTGTGTAGCAGATAGGGGCAGACAAGGAAGATAGAGCAATGAAAATGATCGAGAGTTTTTTGTTGCGTTCGGAATTTGGTGTAATACTTTGTGAAATCGTTAATACACGAGTAAAATTTAAGATTGTCGATTATATGTTCGTGGCATCGATGTTAAAACATTGATTTTTGTCTCTTAACATCGAAAATCGATCATCATTAAACATCCCTAGTCACCACTATACATAAATTATTTGTGCTATTTTGTGCAACCCTGTTGAATAATTTCTGTGATATTGTGAATTTTTTAAATACTATTCAGAAATAATTGTGAACCATTTTTATGGCTGTCACTTTTGGATTAAATCCTTGTATTTCCGCTTCCTGTTTCCAACCGATTTTGAAAATAAATTGGAGATGTGTGAAGTAAATATTTTTAAAGTTATAGCAATTTTAAACTTCTCTGGAATTTTTGCTGCTTCTCTTTATTTCTTGCGACTAAAGAGTTTGATGGAAAAATTGATTTTCCTAGTCCCACGATTTCATCATCATCTATCCTTGGGGATCAATCCTGGTCCAAATAAATATCTTGAAGTGGAGCATTAGTTGCGTGTGAGTCTAAATTTTAATCTGGTAGAAATTTAAGGCTGTCTTTTTAGTTTGATAGTATTCGTTTCTATTAATTATCGGTGCAAAGCAATATATTAAGTGTCTAAGAAGTTTTAAAAATAAATAAAATGTGTATTGTGACCTTAAACTCCCACTGAAATATTTTAACTTATGAACAACTGTCTGCATACTGAAAAAGCTGAAATTTTTAAACTTTTACGAATTTCATCTCTTAAATTTCTCCAAACCAATTTTTTTTTTGCAGCTTTGAATTAAAAGCCTCCATATATAAATTTAAAAAAAAAAAGGAGTGTGGATGCCGTGATTACTGTTTCCACCTTCATTCATGTGTCCAATATTCGCGTAGATGACGCTTTGCTATTAAACTCTGTTGCAAGCGATTCAGTTTTCTTATGACTTGCTACGTATTCAGTTTTCATAGTTAATGGTCTTGAATCTTGGACGGTTTAATTCTGGTTGTGCAGCATGCAAGTGCTATCCTTTTTCCTGAATCAACAAACAAAATATTAAATCATAAATCTAACATAATTAAAAAAAAATTATATCTGACGGCCAAATGTTTTTTTCCAAACGCAATATCGATTATTTATTTGGTTTAGTACAAAATGTGCCAACTATTCCAACAGCACATAAAGTCAACAGAAAAGGAAACAACAGTTGGAGTTTTGTAATATCCCTTGTAAGCTCAAATCAGAGGTACTGAATTCTGTTTCAAAAATCAACAAGCACACAAAAAGTTTTGATTTTCAACGTGAGATGACGACCTAAGCGTTTTAGTAAGTTTTGGATTCAAAACAATTCTATTCGTAAAACGATTCCATGATAAAATTAAAATTCCTGAGCAAATTTTCGTACAAGACGTAAAATGAAAAAAAATTCAAAGAAGTTTTTCGTTTCTGTTTGCTATTTTATTTCTTCCATATTAAAGAAGCAAACTTTAAGATTTTTCGTAAATTTGTAAATATTTTATAATAAAATTATTATTTGTATGTAAATACTTCAGAGTATAATTTCAAAGTTTTTGTTTTTTTATTAAGAAATACATTTTTATTAAGAAATACATAAATCGTAATAAACTTGACTTAAAGTTTATATTTAAATCTTAAAATGTTTTGCTCCATTTACTATCTTTTGCGAGTCAGTTGAGAAGTCGAATATAATCGAATATATAGGTGGCACCAAGAAGTGTGTGTGTGTCAAATATTTAACAAACCATTGGAAAAAAGACTTGTCTTAGTCATTCAAAATGCAAAAGATAGAAGCTTGAATTGGAAAGTGGCACAAAATTTTTAATTAAATCAACATATCAATGGTGAAGCACACAAAAGTGTTAAGTGCATTTTTTGATAAAAATAGGTTGACTAAATTTTTCAAGTCGTCAAAATAATATCTGCCTTATGTCAATTTTGTGGATTGAAAGATGAGTCGAAATTTTAAAAGAAAGTTGACGTTGTCACAAACAATGCAACATTTTTTCACTTATCAGTTTTGTGAGCTAACCATCGATATACAGCTATTTTTGCCTAGTTTTTTAATATGAACTTATATAATTCGTTATTTTTTTTATATATTTCGCTTAAATATTTATATAAATATTGTATTTTGTGCTTCATAACAGTTGAATAACCTTAATCTTTCGATTAGTCTCTTTCAAATACTAAATACAAAAGATTACCATCATTTGAATAAACAAAATAAAACAAATGCCATGAATTTAAAATTAATTTCAACCACTTAAGTGTCACGTAAACTGGACTTCTTTGGAATTATCGTATGCTTGATGTGGATCTCTTAGGCAGAGCTGTTTAGATTTTAGTGCGCAGTGAAGCTAGGATTATAGGGCGCCTGTTTTTCATAATTGGAAGCTTGTCCCACCGCCATGTCGTAGGTTGGTGGATTCATGCTAGAGGCCGGAACAGCATGTCCAGCATTCATTGGCGGATATGGTGCCGCGTAAGGATATTGCTGCATGCTGTTAAAACAAAAAACAAAAATGTGGTTCTTAAAATGTAAGAGATTTGAAGTGAGTTTAATCTTACCCAGGCTGTGGTGGTTGCGAGGCAGGCATCGGCATTGGCATGGGCATTTGCATCTGCATGTGTGGAGGTGCGCTGTAAGTAGGAAAATAGTTAATCCCAAAATAATTTTTAGCATAGACTGATAAACTTACGCCATTTGTGGTGGATATGGTGCAGCATACACATTTGTTTGGTAGCTCGCAGGCATAGTGGTCTGAGTAACAGGATAACCGCCAGGTGCGGTATGTGTCGTAGAGGTTACCACAACGGGCGCTAAAATATGGAAAAAGAAAATTGTGGTATTAGTAAGAATCTATTACAATTTGCTGATTTATATTTTCAATTTAATTTACGCAGACGTTTTTTGCAGTAAACTATGTACAACCAACAACCAGCAAAAGCTGATGACATAATAAGTAGAGAAGTTGTTGACATTGCAAGAAGCGCCAAAGTAATTTCCATAGAAATATATATCTATAGCAATAAGTAAGTAGCTTTATAGAGTGTTCAAGTAAAAACAACCCGCCGCTGGGAAAGTAAAAATACTACTTCGAAGATGTCCGACTGTCCATATGTAGCGGATCGTGAAGCGGGTTTAATTTTAAAGAATTGCAATTTTTCTTTTCAAGTTTAAATTGGTTCGATATCGATTGGGAAATGTAACAATTTTTGTTATAAAAATCTGTGCAAAAGTAAGTGGATTCATGCTTTTAACGTGTGTGTTAATAAATTGAATGTAAAAATGTAAATAAAACTCATTGGAATGGGACATGAAATAATGTAAAGCACTTGAGACAATGATGTAATGATGCCAACACTTGCTCCACAATTTCCAGCAAAAGATATAAATAAGTATGCAGTTAGTTATACAAGGGCGGAAACTGATTAAACACAACGACCAGACCTATCAACAGAGCCTAACTGCAATCAACTTTACTAAGTTGCATATAGATAATGAAATCTGTGAACATTTGACAAAACGACTTCTCTCGAGATAACAAAATTTTTCAGGATTTTTTTTCATTGAAAAAATTTCATATACAGTGGCTCACAGCTTATTTCATGCAGTGCTATTTTTAAACTTTAGAACACTGTATCTTAAAAACTAAAAAGAAAATCGTCAAATTTTGAATATAGAATAGGAATATAGGATAATAAAAACAGTATAATAAAAGCAAAAAACCTTTTGCGCAGAAGAAATTCAGGCCAAAGCTTATTTCATGTAAATGCTTATTTCCACTTTGGTTCCTGAGTGTGGCGCTGTGTAACGAGATTTTCGTTTTCTATACTCTCTTTGAAGTATTAGTAATCAGCTGTAGTCAATTGTTAGTGTGATATTGTACATGTAACGATATAGAAGTATATTTGGAAAAAATCAGGCGTTGCACGACAATTAAGCAGCGAGAATTGCTGTTAAATTATTTTAAGGAACGCAAATCCCAGTGGAATATTGCTCAATTTGTTAAATTTGAGTCCTGTTACAGTGCAGAGCATCATTGAACACTTCGTTTAAATCGAGTTCACCATATGGGCAAAAGGGCGCCAAACAAAATTTTCAACCGGGCCGACGAACAGATGAATTTAACATTGACAAGTACGCCTGCCTTGTAGGCCTCAGTACTTGGGTCTATAGACCGAGGGTATAGTTCATGGAAAGGACGAACAGCAAATATGTGTTCACCTCATCTCGGACCCGTTTGTGGCATGCTGTGCACAAACACACGGTCATCCGGCAAGGCTAGCACGAACTGGAAGCCTTTCCACAAACAATAAGCATCACCCAGTGCCCTACTATTGAAATCACTACGACTCCAACATATCATACAATTGTATAACCATGGGACCGCAATGCTTCCAACAGCAGTACCAGTTTAACTACCAGTAGTGACGTACTCTCATTGCCATCTACTGGTTGAGACGAGACCTATCCAATCTCTGGCATACTTAGCAGGTATGCCAGCCCAGTCATAATACTGCGCGACCCCGCCGGTCAATCTAGACCTGTGTAGCATATACACAACCACAGCCACCACGAGTCTCCCCGAAGGGCCAACCCATTATAGTCACCTGGGCAACTCGGTCCCGTCAAAGAAGCCCCACAACATCCCAGCAAGGAGACAAAAAACTCATATGAGTTTTTGTATTTGGCCGTGCCAATTAGAGCACTTAATTGTACTTGACCGGCAACTTCAATCCAGGCATGAAACTTATATTCACTTACCATGGAAGAAGTGCCTATTTGCCCTGTTTTACAACTACAAGCAATACATCGAATATATGTGTCAGTCACTTCGACACCTCAATTTATTCACCCAATTTTACAACTCTCAGATGTCTCCTCGCCATGAATAGATAGGATCGTCCTCTTTGACGAGTATGACTATCCCCATGCTAACAAGTTTTTAGGTCAATTGCTATACCTTCGCAGGCTTTTATCATTTCGATATATCGAATATGACCTGCTCCCAAGATGGGCGCTACCCCGAGCTCTTGGTTGACTCTAAACTTTTTACGGTATGGGACGTATACCATTACCAACCCTCCTCCTTAACCTGGCTTGGGACAGGCAGGTTTGCGTCCGAAGACCCTCCCCTGGCCGAGTTGGGCCGACGAACAGCTTATTGTAAAATGAACGGCTCCAAAATCAGTCACGGAGAGACAGCAAGGACCAGGTAAGTCGTGCAGTGTCCAAACTGTCCACCGCGTGCTCCGAGACCACTACTTTAATGGTCGAGTAGCCATAAAAAACTTCTTCATTAGTAATTAAAAATAATTAAAAAAACCAGTAGAATCGACTTGCCTCTGCACACCAGGAGCACACCAGGAGCACACCAATAAAAATCGGAACGCTCTGGAACAGCGTCATATTCTTGGACGAGTCTGAATTTAACTTCTTTGGCTCCGATGGCAAGGCATGTAGGTGTGGCGGAAGCCTAATACTGAGCTCCAAAAAGAAAATCTACAGTGAAGAATGGCGGTGATAGCGTATTGATTTGACCCTGTAAGTCGGATTTAAATTTATTAAATTTGGAGTTTAATGCAGGTATCATAAATAAAATTATGTACCACAATATTTAAAAAAAAAAAATTTGCTTTAGAGTGCAGCGAAGCTTGGAATACCGCAAACATTCCGTTTTTACCAAGACAATGACCCAAAGCATAAATCGGGTATTATATAGTCTTGATTGATTTGGAACTTGAAGCCGCATATTTGTTAAATGGTCTGGCACAGAGCCCCAGATATTTATGGGAAATGTTGGAAATAGCATTCGGCAACATGATATTTCCAACAAGGAGCAGATAAAAGAAAGTCATATTAGAAGAGCTGAACAAAATTACCACAGCAGCTACTCAAAAACTTGTAGATTCGATGCCAAAAAGACTTCAAGATCTAACAAATTCGAAGGGGTATCAATCATCATACTAAGTACCGATTTTTATGTAAAATTGAAAATATTTTTGTAAGTTAAGTTTAAGTGCATGAAATAAGCTGTGACATGAAATGAAGCGGTATTTTCATAATTTTTGTTTATTAGTTATTACGAATGGCGGCGGCCGTGGCGCAGTGGGTAGATTGTGTGGCCCATACGCCAGAGATCCTCTGGTTCGAATCCCACCTGACACAGAAAGTTTTTTTAATTGAATTAATTTTTCTGTTCGGCCGTCACCTCTCTGCAGACAATGGCAAACCTCAGAGAGTAAAAAGTGCCATGAAAAGCTTCTTGAGCCGTTCGGAGTCATTTTTCGTAGTTTTGAATTTTATAAATTGAACAATAAATATTTTTCTTAAATATGGCATTTAAATCTTTTCAATATCTTACATTGTTTTTTAATAATAATGTAACCAATTTTGGTGGATCACAAACCAAAAATCATGCAGCTAATATAACGAACGGATCACAAGCCAAAAAAACAAATTTTTTTTAAAAAAAAAAGCGTGTTGAAAGTGATCTTATCAAATAATTTAAGCACCCTGCACCAAGCTGAGAGCTAAATTTAAGCTATTAAGTAGCAGTAAATACGAAATAAAGTTTTTGTTTCATACCCACTACATCAGTTAAAAATTATAAGCTTTAATACAAGATTAAATCTTGACTTGACCAGTATTTTAAGAGATCGATCTCTTTTTTCTACAACCACAAATTTATTACATTTTTAGAGTATAAATTTGTATTCTCAAATTTCATCACATACAATTTCAAACAAACCGTTTATAACACGTCCCTCAAATAGCTTTCGACGGCGCCCACGTGTAACAAAAACCGCAATGCTGGTGAATACAAAAAATCCAAAGCAAAAGCTTAAAACGAAAATTAATCCGCCGTTCATTTTTGTAGTTGACCAACGAATAATCAAAGACCGACCACTTTACTTTTTACAGATTAGTTCATAAAGGAACAAAGTTAAAATAATAACTAAATTCATATTAAGGTTGCAACAATATTTGATAAATAATAAAACCTGATTATTATTCGTTATTAACACAGCAACGATAACAAAAATAGATAAGAGTGGCAAGTCAACTTCTATTTGTAGTTAACAGAAATAGGTGTAATTCAAAGTTATCAGAATATAACTCTTTCTCAAAAATAACATAAGAGTAAGTGTGAAAGGGAACAAGCTTTTGAAAAGCTGAAAAATAATCGTTCGATTAACAAGTTCTTTTATTGAGAAGAGAGAATTTAACGAACATGATAAATGAAGTTGTTGTGTCAATATTTTTATTATTGAGTATATAGGTACACAATATTATCACTTATAAATACCAGCCAAAATTACTGTCAAGCAAAGAGAGCACTCTTGGTTCGAATTGTTATTGAGCATCGACATTGACTTTATTCATTCATAAAAAACGTTTTTAGCAATAACTCCATTTTACGAGTTGATTGCACCTACATATAAACGTTAAGCTTTACGAGCGTGGCTTTTTCACCTATTCTCAAGTTTTTTCAGCATATACAGTGTATATTATACACTATAAATAGAGTGATGCCTTACTTTTTCAGCAAGTAAAGATAAAATTATGGTTTTCGTGAACATTTTCAAACAATTTTATAATTGTCTTCTCAAATATTTTCGAGCTTAAACGATTTTACATTCTGATTGTATCATACTTTTTATTGTAAGTGTTTAAATGGTGGAGACTAGAGATGCAACGAATACTTATTTGGCCGGATACCGGATATCCGGCGGTCGGATATTAGGTTCATTGCCTCAGTGGCCGACATTCGACTATATCAACTCGGTTTTTCTTTTGTTCTTTTTGCTGAACGCACCAATCCGTAGCATGAACATAGATAAATAGATAGATGTATGAATATAGATAGATAGATGCATGTAGATTAGGATATGGCTTAAAAGATATTTGTGTATATAACTTTGGAGTGGTTTGAAATATTTGAAATATTTTTCACAGAAATTATTTTTTAAGCTGTAGAACTTTAAAAAAAATATAAAAACAGCATTTTGAAAAATTTAAATAATGATTTTCATAATAGAAACACTTAATTGAATTATGTGTCAAAATGAAGTAATTTTTGTAAATAAATGATATGTAATATGAAAGGGTGTGAAAATATAAAATAAAAAAAAAAATAAATTTACAACAAAAAAATGTTTGACCTATTTTTGAGAGCAAAAATTTAATATTTTGGACGTTTTTTGAAAACAACATAAACAATTGAATTGCCAAAGTCATTTAATTGAAGTTTCAGACAAAGAAAATTTGATGCAAATCGATTGAAAAATTGCCGAGATTTTAAAACTAAACCAACACTTAGGGGATGCCACCTATAAATGCGAAAGCATTGTGTTGATTCGGAAGACGGGTGATAGTTAGTTGGAGGGTGGAAAGATATTTGCTTGCAAAATGCAAAATGCGTTGCATGGAAAAAAAATCTATTTTTCGAGATATCGCAATAATTTTGATGTCATAATAACCTGCATTTTTATACCCCAACGCGTACTCCGTAAGGGGTATATTAACTTTGTCATTACGTTTGTAACGCCAAGAAGGAGCCCTTGCATGTATAGAAAAAAATATATATATATATACTATTTGATCAGCATCACCCTATAGGAACAAACTAGCTTGTTTTTAAAAACAACTAGTTAAAAAACTAATTTAAAATAAACCAGTATATGAACTACTTTGAATTATATTAAGGCGGCATCCACTTCAATTGTAAATAGTTTTATTTGCATTATATATGAAATAATTGAAATACTACTTAAAAACAAGTGATTGATAAACTACTTTGAATTTTATTAAGGCGGCAACAACTCTGATTTTGACATGTTTTAATTGCAAATTTTTATTAGATTACAAGTTTATACATATATATTTAATCATGTTATTTCATCAAATATTAACTTTAGGCCATCAGTAATAGTTTTCAATTGGTTATTTTAAAGTAGTTAAAAACTAATTTAAATTGAACTAATTTAACAAGTAGTTAAAAATATATGCAGACGAAAGTCAATTGACTTATTTAGCGGACATCACCATACAAAATATGTTAGTTCGTTCTATGGAAAAAAGTCAGAATTTCAACTAGTTATGGTTGACAAAAAACTACTTTATCAACTACTTTTAAATTAGTTGATTTTCCTACAGGGCACCTCCTGAGCTGATTTCCGTGTGTCCGGCTGTCTGTCCGTCTGTCAACACAATTACAGCCGTAATTTTAAAGCTATCGGATTGAAATTCAATATAAAAATTTCTTTTTTAAAAATAGAGATCAATTTCGAGAATGAGTCAAATTGGATGAAAACCACGCCTACCTCCCATACAAAGTGACTTTATTTTAACCGTAAAATGTCTTTAAAATCCACAAAAATTAAAGAAATGCCTTGAAATTTAGCACATAAGCTTTGATATTAATAAAGACCATCACTATCACTATTTGACCAACTTGGATGAAAACCACACCTACCTCCCATACAAATTGGCTTTATTTTAAACGTAAAATCTCTGAAAAATCTGCAAAAATTAAAGAAATGTTTTAAAATTTTGCACATATGCTTTGATATTTATGATATATGCCAAAATCGGATGAAAACCACGCCCACTTCCCATACAAAGTGGCTTTATTTTAAATGTAAAATCGCTTAAAAATCCACAAAAATTAAAGAAATGTCTTGAAATTTTGCACATTAGCTTTGATATATAATATGAACCATCTCAGTGATATCTCGGATCAAAACCACGCCTACTTCCCATGCAAAGTGACGTCATCAAAACAGGAAAACTTTCGTTAATATATTAAACTGAATGTCATCGTGTATGTCGTGGCCAAAGACTTCAAATATACTAGTTTTTTAACATACTATCCGTGAAAAATATTAGCAAAAAGTTTTTGTATACCGTTATTTTTCTCAACCAACTATTTTTCATACAAAAATCGTTGTACTAAGAACATCTATAGTCAAAATGACGGCAATTTTTCAAAATTTATTATTTGTAAGAAAGTTTATCATCACAATATAGTTATATTCACACTTGTTACATAAAAAATGCTTATTGTAGAGAAACCGTAAGAGATGGTGAAAAATGTCTGAAATATTTTTTGCACATCTTATCAATGTCTAAAATTCTCTCTTGCATCATGTTCTCTTTCAGTTTACCTTTCTTTGAATGAATGTTCTTTTTACGCTCATATTTCAGGTCGAAGGTCACCAATCTAAAATCCAATCATATTGTGCAGCCCAGACCTTTCATCCTCATACCTCATTCACCATTCTATCTCTTCCTAGTACTGAGATCTCTTACTAAAATTGATATAAGCATTCATTTCGGGTCAGAGGTCATCAATTTAACATGTTTCAAATTCATCAAATTTAACATGATTCGGCACATCTATAGTGCAGTACATACTGAATGATATACATTTTATTGTCCTCATTTTAAAATAAATATTAAAAAAGTGTATTAATATATCGCACACTAAATAAAGGGTGGTTAAATATTAAGGGCCGATGTTGATTTTGAATAAATCACAAATTATTTAGGAAATTAGTGTCATTTATTTTTATTATGATAATATTGGTATGGTTCAATTATATATGAAACAAAATATCGGCCGTACATCCGATGGTCTAAATTTTCGATGACGCTGAGGCATAAGTGAGGTTCTATGTCGTTAATATGCCGAATTATCTCATCCTTTAGCTCTTGAATTGTTGCTGGCTTATCGACGTACACCTTTTCTTTCAAATAACCCCAAAGGAAGAAGTCCAACGGTGTCAAATCACATGATCTTGGCGGCCAATTGACATCGCCACCACGTGAGATAACACAGCCATTGAATTTGCCGCGCCTTGAAGAGCCTTTGTTTCGTTAGCTGTGTGGCAAGTGGCACCGTTCTTTTGAAATCACATATCGTCTACAATCATATCTTCCAATTCGGGCCATCAACGACGAGCGTGAGAGGTGCAATTGTTGGGCACGACGACGAGTTGAGGTGGACGGCTCTTCAGCCACACTATCGCGAACAGCAGCAATATTTTCTGCAGTACGAAGAAGTGAAGTGAACGATATGTATTTTGATTTGAACGCCCATTTTCATAATAAGCCTGAATAATTTTAATGCGTTGCTCGATTGTGTATCTTTCCATGGTTCAAATTGAGTTAGTCTGAAATTGAGAAATGTCAAATGAAATGCAGAAAAAAACTTGACGTTTAGGTGTGGTTCACATTCAACATCGGCCCTTAAAATTTAACCACCCTTTACAATACAGAGTCACAACACAAAATCTACAAATCTTTACTTTTTCATGTAAAACTATTTGTAGACAACATATACTTGACTGAAACGCATCAAATACATTTTGTACACATCTTCTTTCTCTGTGGTTTAAAAAAAACTCTTGCCTCATTGCTTTGTATGAAGTTCCTTCAAAAATAAAATTGTTTTTTACTTCACCTAGAAATTTCAAAATTTTGAATTGTGACTGTTTTGTATTTAGTGTGCGATATAATATTTATTCTTTATAGTTGTAAGTACAAGCTACAAATTTTAGAAATCATCGGGTCTGCACTTCAAATAAACTGCTAAGCCTGGATACACATGGATAAAATATTTATTCATTTTCGAACCGAAAAAAAGTAATTTTTTTAATTTTTAAAACTTGTGGGCATTTCCACAGAAAAGTCTACCGTGACCCAAAAACTAAAACATTTAAATTTTATTAATTTAAGGGATTTATACATAAACTAGTATAAAAGCCCGTCCTACGACGGGTTGGAAGCACACAGTGCTTTTACAACATACTGTTATGAAAAATGTTCAGCCTGAAAGTATGCACATAGATAAAAGGCAAGCATGTCACTGATAAGTATCAAATGAATTTTTTGTGCATACTTTCAGGCTGATAACAAAAAAGAATTACAGTGTGAGCGATATCGGGTGCAGAGCAGCGTGCTTGCCTTTTATATATTAGAATTAATTTACCATGATGATCATATCGTCTGCACAAATTTAGTTTTTCTTTTTAGTAAATGTTTAGTAAAAGTTTTGTTTTAGTAAAAATGGAAGACATTGGCTAAAGATAATGAGAAATGGCTGAGGCAAGGAGAGTACAATATATTAAATTTGTTTTATAATAACTAAATTACTAAATTACATAATTACTCAATTGAATCATAATGGAAAAAATTCACGTTTAAAATGTCCCGTATTGACCTTAGATTATGATTAAAAAAAAACGTACTGAAGATATTTGAATCAAACAAAATATTGTACATTACAAAGTAATATTATTTCATAAGGTTTTAAAACTAGTTGCACTAAAAAATTGAAACAGATTTCGCTGAATTCTGATTTTCTATATATGGACACGAAAGCTACTTCCAATTTTGTCCCGTTCGAATTGTTTCTTTTTTTGTGTCTTTTTTTTTTTTGAACCAGGACTATGCCTACTAAAGGGTCCGCCATCTAACGGTTTTTTTTTCTACTAGTGCTTATTTCGTGAATGGTAACACTTAGCACATGTCTGATTTGACATATAATTAGTTTTATCCTTCCGCTGAACGAATATGGTTGGGTATACGCTTGAACAACGCTGGGAAATATTGCCTGTGATCGACTTGCAGAAGATGCCGATTTTGCCAAAAAATCATCTTTTCAGATGAAGCTCATTTTGATCTTGACGGCGCATTTGGGGCACAGAAAACCCGCACGCATACATTGAAAAGCCGATGCACCCAAAACGAGTTACTGTTTGCTGCGGATTTTGGTCCAGAGGCATAATTGGGCCATTTTTCTTCGAAAATGAGCAAGGAGTGGCCGTTACAGTCAATGGCCATCGTTATCGGGCCATGTTGAACGAATTTTTGTTCACAAAAATTGAAGAGGAGGATATTGGCAACATTTGGTTTCAACAGGACGGCGCTACGTGCCACACAGCCGAAGCTACTCTCGATGTTTTGCGCCCTGTTTTTGAAGATCGCATTATCAGCCGCAGATCTGATGTCGTTTGGCCACCTCGGAGCTGCGATTTGACACCGTTGGACTATTATTTGTGGGGTGCCCTCAAAGATAAGTGTTACGCCGACAAGCCAGAGACAATTGACGCTTTAAAGGACAATATTCGTGAAGCCATTGGTGAAATACAGCTGCACACAATCGATAATGTGCTTAAAAATTGAACCGATCGTGTAGGCTACTGCATGGCCAGCCGAGGCAGCCATTTGAATGAAATTATTTTCCATTATTAACCGGAAGGATTGTACATTCAAATAAAAAAAATAAATTTGAGAAAATATTCAGTAGTTTTTTTTTTTTGCATTTTAAAAAAAAAATGTTATTTGGCGGACCCTGTATAAGCTTTGGCACTTATTTAAGTGCCACCTAAGAGCTTTCATGTAAAATAAAAAGAAAATGCAAATATGTTTTACTTTGCCTTTTTTCACTTTAAATGTGTGCGACGGTCACATTCGATATTATGGAAATGCCCATATACAAGTTTCAAGAACAAAAGAGTATCAAAGACTACGAGTTTGGTGATCACTGTTTAAGTTGGATAAAGAGAAAAACTTAAATTTAAATATTTTTATATAATTATAATTATGATGTTATATTATGCCTATATTACGATAAGTAGTTTTCAGAAAGTGCAAATATATTTAGCGTAATAGTGTAATAAAAAAAAGAGATTAAGTCCTAATAAGTGATACAAAATGTCAAAAAACTCAAGCATTAGGAACAGCCAAATCATTCTTTTTAGCTAAAGATAAGATATAAAGCATGCGTGTGAGTCATCAATTGTTTAGACAAAATAAATAAATATGTTAACGAGTGCTTCTTAAAACAAAAAAATAATAATTTAATTATCATTTTGGTTCATATATTTATGAGTCATATATTTAAATAGATTTTCTATTTCTGGTTTACAACTTAAGAGTGATTTTCAAATTAAAGTTTGAATATTCGTAGCAAAATTTCGAAACAATACTATGTTTCCTCACACAGAAACCTATTTTTTGCTTAAAAAAAAAAACTACTTTTGAAGCTGTAAATATTAAAGATCTTTTCATTCCAGTGTTACTTACACCAAGAGTTAAGTGGTGGCGGAGGGAAACTTAACCAAACATAGTATTTTTTGTACGTATGTGTAAAGAATTAAACACCAACAAAAGTTTACTACTTATTTGTTTTTTCTTTTTTTTTGCAGTTAATGTCAGATTCAACTCATACTTGATTTGATTTGAAAACTCACGTGTTTGAAACTGCAAGTGACCACGATAGTTTTTACGATTTTTTATTGCACAAAAAATGAAAAAACATATAATAAGAAGAATAACTGAACCCATAACACAACCTGTAATGATTCCAGTTGATTGAGCAGACATTTTTCTTGTTTAAATTTATTTAATTTGTTTATAAAATAAAAATATCACAGAAGATTTTAAGTTGGATTTTACAAAAAACAACCGTTTCGTACTCGCGCTATAAACAACTTTTAATGAATAACATGAAATGGTTTATGAATTAGTATAGTAATGCAACAAGAGAAAAAAAATTGTTAGTAAATATAGATAAGATACCTTCATATCAGCAATAATGTCGATAACAACACCAATTTTCAAACAAAAATTTGGGCTTGTTAATAGGATTTAACAGCTTTTGATGTTGGATTTCTTTGACGCCAGGTTGATACTTTGTATCAAAATTATTAGTTTTGGGGGATTTACATTTATCGAAAACGCATGGAAAAGTACTAATTTCACAATAAAAGTAATGAAGAAGGTTAACAAACTTATACGAGAGATGGGTTTAAGAAATTAGAATTCATCAGTCTATATTTTAATATATGAACACAAAAATTTAACTCGCTTTTTACCTATTTTAAAGACAACTCATTCGAATGAAACTTAAATCATTTTAATATAATTTTTATTGAAATGTTTTGTCATTAGGATGGGATTTCAAAAATCAGGAATGAAAGACCTTTTTTCCTCTATATAAAAGAAACAGCAAAAAAATTCAAAGCTACACAGCTCTGTTAAACAGCGTTTTTGTGGGAAGTAGAATGCGAGAGTGAAAAAAAAATGTAATTTAACAGAGCTGTGTGGTTGTTGTTGTTTCTATCTTCTCGGACACACTCCATCACCGATGCTAAGACAAAACAAAATAAAGGGTGTCTCAATAAAAGTGCATAATTTTTCCGTAATAGACATGTTCCGATTGAATATAAATCAAATTTCAGAACATCTATCTATTACTATGCAAAGAAAAAGTTTTGGCGCAGTGAAATAAGTCCCAAATGAAATAAGTCCCAATGAAATAAGTCCCAATGAAATAAATCCCAAAAAAAATGAAATAACTCCTAAATCACAAAATGAAATAAGTCCCAAAATTAATGAAATAACTCCCAACCGGAAAATTAAATAAGTCCCAATTATTAAATAAAATAACACCTAAATGAAATAACCCAAAATGAAATAAGACCCAAATGAAATAAGCCCAACGAAAATGGAATAAGCCCCAAACCACTGGGCATGAAATTATGCCCAAATTCAATGAAAAATGGAAAAAATAAGACCTAAAATTTGGTATTTATTTCATTATGATATAACACCCAACGAAAAAATTGCATTAGCCACAATATTCCCCAAAACAATTATATAAGCAAAAAAAAAAAAACTTAAAATTAAATTATCCCCAAAATAAATGAAATAAAATTATGAATAGTCACTTCTGTAATTCAGTTGTACAATTGATAATTTTCTGAAAGATAAACATTTTGTAAATTTTGTCATTATTTTTTCCATGCAGTTGCGCCTTTGACTAACTTCATTCTGTAGAAGGCGCATATAAAACAATCGCACCTCTTCAATAGCCAAAATTGAAGAAAATGATATAACCCCTTCCCATCCCATTATCGTTGGGAGTTATTTCATTTCCGAATTTTGGGAATTATTTCATAATGAAATAACTCCCAAAACAAAAAAAGAAACAATTCCCAAAATAAATGAAATAACTTCCAAAAATTGGGAGTTATTTCATAATGAAATAACTCCCAAAAATGTATGGAAATTTTTTGGGAGTTATTTCATTTTTTTTTTGGGACTTATTTCATTTGGGAGTTATTTCACTGCGCCAAAGTTTTCTGGTAAACTTTGACCTGTTAACGTTAACATATTCAGATAAAACTTATAACGATGGAAAGGTATTTTCGAGTAGATTTGCAGAATATAATTTTTATTCGAATATGTTATCATAAAGATAGGGGTAAAATTAAGCGAATGTAAAAAAGTTTTTGAAGCGAAGCTTTTTACTCCTCGTTCTGTGATTTGCTTAGAGTGAAATCTGAAAAATTTTCGACAGATTTTTTCTTGGAATTTCGATGATTTCTTTGTTGCTAGCGCTTATTACAACAAGAAAATTTAATACTTTAATATTACAAAAGAGAACACGAAAAAATTTACGGTATAGAGACATTGGTACCGTCAATTTTTCTCTCTGTCGTCGCCGATTTGCGGTGAAATGTCTACAAACTCAAAGACTTGAAAGCAAGTCTTGCCCAATGTAAAAGGGGTCTTAGGAGTGGCAGTTCTTTTGTCTACCGCCATCTGTCGAAAACAGCTACAAAGAGAGAGAATAAAGAAACAGAAAAAAAACTATCAATAATTATCAGCAAGCCAGCAAGGTCTTGAATGTTGTTTGAATCAAAAACGCTTAAGTTATGTAGAAAAATGTGATTGCATCAATTTTTTTGCTGCTATCTTGAGAGACTTGATAATATTTCCTTTATTGTTGTGATTATAGCAATGTGGAAACTTCCAAGGACACAACAGTACATGGACGCGGCGGTCGTGGCAAAGGGGAACGTGGTTGCGGTACAAATGCTAGACGTGGCAGCCGTGGTGCGTTCATACAGACAACTGGAGTATTTTCGGAGGAAGCTGGCGCCATCAATATACGCAAGGCCAGTAGCGCCGCAACAGGTTTAACAGCCACAATGTTTATTACGTTTGTATTTCAATGCATAAATTTTCACTTTTTGTTCTTTCATCGCATATGCAGCTGATTTTGACATATGGCGGTCGACGCTCGTGAGAAAATAGGTAGTTGTCAAGGCTACCTTGTAGCAATTGTATCATGGTCTAAACAGAATTAACTTGCCGCCGCGTCAGCTTCAAAAAAACTGTTAAAAACGTGTGGAAATATGATACAATTATAAGGTACAAGCCAGGAATGGAAAAAAACGACTATTTTCTAATTTTTACAGCACGTTCACACCTAAGCCAAATGAGCAAATTTTAATAATTCATTTAAAAGTGTTCACACTTATTGAATCTCATTTTGTTTGACGGTTGTTTTTGTTTTATCATAAATTGTTTACTTAAATTTTCCTGTGCCCAAAATTTGTTTTTGACATTTTGCTTTAAAGGATATGTTAACCAAGCAGTTTAATTTTCTCAGAGCTATGTTTAATATGAAATACGTTAAATTTATCTCATTTGCTACTCATTTCGGTGAAATGAGTTGGAAATTTAAATTAGAATTTGTATGGGATATGAGCAAATTACGCATCTCATTTGTGATTATTGACCGAAATGAGCAAATTAGCTTAGGTGTGAACGTAATATTAGATCAAAAGATCATTTATAAAAAGTTGTTCATTTGTTGTACATTTTATACGAGCAATATGACACTAGGGAGTCAGATATTCCGTTTTTGACATGATTTTTTTTTTCCTTACAGAAATCACCTTAAACCAATTATTTTTTATGGATTTTTTTTTTTTTTGATAAAATTAAACAATTATTTTTTCGATCAGAACTAAAAATAAGTTTTTGATCATTATTTTTTCAATCAGAAAAAAAAGTAATTTTTTTATCATAATTTTTTTGTTAAGAAATAAAAGTTATTTTTTTGATCAGAATAAAATTAATTAATCGTTACTTTTCAATCAGAAATAAAAGTTATTTTTTGATCGATATTTTGTCAATCAGAAATATATGTTATTTGTTGATCGTTATTTTTTACATCAGAAGTTGAAGTTATTTTTTAACCTTTATTTTTTTGATCAAATATAAAAATCAATCATTGATCTATATTTTTCGATCAGAAATAAAAAATTACTTTATGATCGTTATTTTTTCGATTTCACGAAATAACACCCAAATGAAACAATCCCCAATGAAATAAGCCCCAACGAAAATTAAATAAACCTTAAATTACTGAAATGAAATAATGCCCAAATGCAATAAGATAACACCCAAATTGAAAATGAAACAAGCCCCAAAATTAGGGGAACGTGTTTTTGCTTTCTTGAGCTTGTTTTCTTTGTTTCTATTCGTTACAAAGCGATTCGTTGGGCCTTTAATCCTGGATAATTCCGATAAAGTTGAAACGACTAACATTGATCTCTTATTTGCTAACAACTTATAAAAAGCCTATAGTAATATGTCAAAACAAAATAAAAATCGAACAACAATTTTTGTTTTTTTTTATTTTCAGTAAAATTAATTATAGTTTTTCAATTTTCATTAGTTCGTAAGGAAAGATCGTAAGGTGCTTACTAAATAATTCATGTTTTCCTTTAGCTTATGGTGGTGAAAACAGGATCATTCGAAAGTAAGCATGTTTTTTGTTACATTTCGAACACCTTACATCTTCGCTTACTATAGCAACTACAAAAGGAATGCACGCTTTAGCCGATCATGTCTTCGTGTGATCATTTTTATATGTACTTTATTTCGTAAAGTAAGAGACATGCAGTGGTATGCTGTAGCAAAAAGCAAACGAAAAACGAGTAAAGAATAACCGTCTACTGACCGGCGATGTAGAGGCATTTATTCTGTAAAATGTTAATTTATAAATATTTTACCATCCTATTTTGGTTTTTAATTTATCGTTTTCAACGTCAAAACGTAACTGGCACATAAAAAACCAATAAAAAACATGCAAGAATGTAAAAGTGATCCGTGGCCTTACTTTCACCTTCTTTTGTAAGTGAAAACGTAAGCAGTGCTTACAATTTCCGTTGTGGAGAAGGTTTAAATGGATTAGGTGCACGTCATATATCAATACTGCACGGGTCCTTACGTTTTCATGCATACATCCTACTTATTAAATAAAGTGCATTAGAATGGAAACACGAACGATTCCGATCGTCGGGTACATTCCCTGCACTTTATTTTAGTAAAGGAAAACGTAAGTACGGATGATGCTTTTTATATTTTACACAAGGAAGCTTACTAGAGGCGGCCATGCCTTTGTAAAAGTAATGTGGATTCGGAAGGGACGTTTGCATGCCTAGCGGACGAAAAGTAAGTAGGCTATAAGGCATTATAGAAGAATGGTTTTTCCCACTGGGGTATTTTATGCACCACCAGCTCACTCACACCAGCTAACATTGCTTTTAACGTATAAGAAATATGATTGGTTATCCAGGGGTTACGAAGGATTCCATTGTTTGTTATTATTTTTCTTTAAAGCCTGGAGTGGTGATAGAAGCAGGCCCTATTTAAACATATTTCGTTTAGAAGGTATATGCAAAAAAAGAATCAAACTCACACAACTACAGCAACACAAATGTGAATAAAACTCATCCAACTGTTTACAATTTTGTTTACTTTTTTCGCAATAAATATCGAGGACGACACATTAAATTTGATTTAACTACTCACATGATAGAAATTGGAATTGACCGCTATAGTTTCTACGATTTCTGATAGCACGACATATGAAAAAACATATCATAAATAAAATAGTTGAACCTATAACACTAAATGTTATAAATGCTTCTGATTGCACAGACATTTTTCTTATGTTGTTGTAGATAATATTTTTCTTATATTAAACTAAGGCATCACTGAAGAATTTAAGTTAATTTTGCCAAATAAGAGATTCGAACTCGCGCTGTGAACTATAAATGCGCAACAACAAATTGGTTTTGAACTATAAGAGCCATGAGACCATAAAACTACAAAAATATCATTACACACTTATATTAGCAATAGCGGCACCGAAACCCAAACAAATATTTAAGGCGTGTGTATGTGAGTCATCGTGTCATCGTGTCGATAACATTTTTTTTACATAAGTATGTATGAATAAGAAATCGATAATTTTGTCTAAAAATTAGTAGTTTGGGTAACTATGGCGATAAAAATTGAAAATTGCTTAAAAAAATTATATTATCAAAGTTGTTATAGCGGGCTAGGTTTTCTATTTTAATCAAAAGAAGCTTTATATAAGGCGTGTGTATGTGAGTCATCGTGTCATCGTGTCGATAACATTTTTTTTACATAAGTATGTATGAATAAGAAATCGATAATTTTGTCTAAAAATTAGTAGTTTGGGTAACTATGGCGATAAAAATTTAAAATTGCTTAAAAAAATTATATTATCAAAGTTGTTATAGCGGGCTAGGTTTTCTATTTTAATCAAAAGAAGCATTGAATATACATTGACTCCGACGAATAATCGGAAAAGCTTGAACTCTCTAGAACTCATTTGGAAGATTTGTTGTATATGGGCATTTCTTTGAAATGGTCAACTGCGGCTGAAAAACTAAATGTTACTAAAAATTTGTCCTAATCACCAATAATGAAGCAAAAATATTTAAATTTTATCATATGAGAGTATTGAGAGTTGATCTTAATTTGCATACAAAAAAAAAAAGTGGTAACAAAAACAAGTTTCTCTTAAACTCAGTTTTTAACATATTTCTTCTCTTTATGTAATTGCAATATACTTACCAACAACTAAATATATAAAAATAAAAAGAGCATTCGGAGGTCAAATAACAGTAATTTTTATATATGTTTTTGACTCTGTTCCAATGCCACGTACATGTAGCGAAAACATAATTTATTAATGCCATTATTATATATGTAAGCGAAAGAGAATGAAAGCCGGTACCTTAAGTAAGATTATTATCCTGCTTATTATTATAAATTTATTAATTTTTAAGAACATACCACCTTGTTTAAAAAGAAAGGTTGATTAACACTGTGAACCGGACTTAACTGTCGTAGGTAGGTTGCCAGATGTGTCTATGACAAGGCTGCCAAATATCAGTGTCTCTCGTTGAAGTTTGGTAAAGTGACAGTCTTTTGTTTACAACAACTTTTTTCGTGTCTTCGATTTATACGATGGAAGAAAAAATTGAGCCTAATTCACTCGCCTGATGCCTAGTTTGCGTGTCATACTCGTATACCCATGTCTCATCACCAGTAATGATGGATTCGATGAATGATTCGTTATTTTCGACCATTTCCAGCATGTCTTTCGCGATAGCAACTCGGTCTCTTTTTTGCATGAAATTGAGTTCTTTCGGTACCAACTTCGCAGCGACACGACTCAAGCCCAATTCATTCTACAAAATGTTCTGAACGGATCCAATTGAAATGCCGAAGTCCTCTGCTATCTTCTAATCGTCAATTTGCGATTTTTGACCAACATTTCTTTGATTTTTTCAACGTTTTTTCGGTAGTCGAACACGATGGTCGCCCGGTACGAGGGTCGTCTTCTATTTCAACTTGGACACTCACAAATCGGTTAAACCACGTGTTTGCCTTTTGATACGATAGAGCAGAGTCGCCGTAACATTTCACCAATATTTTACGCGTATCGGCGCAGTTGAAACCATTTTTCACACAAAATTCGATACAAACTCGTTGCTCAATTTTTTTCTTCCATCGTAAAAATCGAAGATACGAAAAAAGTTTTTGTAAACAAAGTTAAGTCCGGTTCACAGTGTGAATGAACCTTTCATTTTGAACAAGGTGGTACTCCAAAATCTTAAAATAGTTTATTGATTATGGACTATCCGGCAGCTATAACTTTGAAGTAGTCAAGGAGTTTGTATACCTTGGCACCGCCATTAATACTAACAACGAAATCAGCCTGGAGATAAAGCGAAGAACAATAATTGCTAATAGGTGCTACTACGGGCTCAGTAAGCAACTAAGTTCCAGAGCCCTCTCTCGATCGACAAAACTAACACTCTACAAGACGCTCGTTCTACCTGTGCTGCTTTATGGCGCTGAGGCATGGGTAGTTTCGCAAACTGACGCAGCCGCTCTGGGGGTGTTCGAGAGAAAAGTTCTTCGCAAAATCTTCGGTCCTGTTCGAGTCGGCGATGACTATCGCATCCGAATGAACCACGAGCTGTATGAGCTCTACGGAGACATTGACGTAGTTCGGCGTATAACTGTGCAGCGACTACGCTGGCTGGGTCATGTCCATCGTATGGACGACGAAGCTCCAGCGAAAAAGGTGCTCGAAGCGAGGGTCGCTGGTCAACGACGACGAGGGAGACCATGCCTCCGATGGATGGACCAGGCTGAGGAAGCCCTAACCGCACTTGGTGTATCCGATTGGAGAAGGCGCGCGCAAAGCAGAGGCGCCTGGCGAGAGCTGATGAGGTCGGTCGAAATCCGGACACGGGTTGTCACGGCCACCTAAGTAAGTAAGTAAGATTATGGACTCAAAATACCGTGCGCCACATTGAAGTCGTCATGTAAAATTTTTAAATTTTGACACCAAATTCGAAATCAGCGACCCCGAAAACCCCCTTATACAACGTTTCAGACGGATACAATGACATTTTAATATTTCGGCCGCCATATTGGATCAGCCATTTTGAATTTTTAGTTTTTGACATCAAATTCAAATTTGGTGGCACCGAAAGAAATTTCAGAATTTTGGCCAGCAAAAGTGGTTAGTGACATGTTATAATACAATTTTCGAAGCATTTTTGTTTTAGTTTTGATAAAAACGTGGTTTTGTAGTTCGAAACACGCGTTTGAGCTGAAGCTCTAAAAAAAATGCAAAAAAATAATTAATAAAAAATTTAAATGCCCAAGTCGACTTGGTGCTTTTTATTATGAGTATATTCGCTGAAATGGCTATCAGTGAAAAATCCGATTTATTCATAAAAGTAGTCATAACCATCATTAAGGGGGGCGGGGGGATAGGGTTTGTGATAAAAATTCTAGAGAAGGCCACTTAAGTATTTTTGAAAAAAAGTCATGTTTCAACAGCTATAACTTTTCCGATTTTGGTTTTTGTTTTTAATTGGTTTGCAGAAAATAGCGCAAGACCATGCTTAAACCATCCGTACTGTTATTTTTTAAAATTTTGTATTTTTTAATTTTGTAAAAGGTACACTTCTAGCGAAAAAAAATCATAATGACCAGGTTTTTTGCAGTTATACCCATAACTGGATGAACTAATATTCATTTATTATATGCTTCTGTAAGTATTGTAAAAATTATCTTAAAAAGTTGTCAAATTTTATAATACCAAAAATTTGGAACTTGTTAAGAGCGCGTCAAATTAGTTTAAAATTCTTAAATTGGTTTTTTGTATACAAAATACTAAAAAAAATAAATAAAATACTAACCATTAAGAGAGCGCTCTGCTTGCCTTATTTTTCGATTCTTTCTAATCATTTTAATCAACACAATTGTGAAAATTAATACCATTATGCCAAAAATGCAACCAAAAATAATAGGAATACTCTGTCCAGACATTTTTGTTGATTGTAGTAAACTAAACTTATAAAGCACAAATATGAATAAAACTGCACTTGACGATCTGTTAAAGTTTCAAACTAAACGAAAAATTGGTATAATTTAGCTTACATTGAATTGTATTTGCAAAATTATATAAAACAAATTTGTTGATATCGTATTGATTTGATAAGATAAGCAAACTACGTGTATAAAATGCAGATTGGACTTGCAAAGGGGAAAAACTAAACCAAAAAATATTTTTGAGTTGTTTTTTTTTTTTAATAAAAGATTTAACAGCTTCTCTTATGCATGGTGTATTTCAAATGTTCTCGAACTTCTGTTAGATCTTTTCTGCGTTAAAAGGGATATCTTTCGTTGACATTCTGTCAAGTTTCTTGACATTTGGATAGATATAAACTCAGATATTGCGCCTTTTCTGAACGAAAGCCATGAATGAAAAAGAAACATCCAAGGTTGATTTATAAGGTTGTCGCAGGGCTAATCGCACTCTCTTCTCAGTACCCATAATTGTCAAAACCAGCCAATTTTGCGAATGACTACGAAAGAAAAACGGATGATAATAGAGAGCACTTGCAGATTTTCTATGGGATGTCAACTTCGATTTGACAATTATGGGCACTCGCTCTCTCCCTTGCGACAACCTTATAAATCAACCTTGGAAACATCGAAAAAGTGAGTGAATTTATCAAAAATGAGGCGAAATCAATAATAAAACACTTATTGTAAACATAAATAGCATAGCAAACATGCTATCTCTTATTGTGTTCAACTACAAAAGAAATTTAAGACATCGGAGCCATATACGTTGCAATTATCTTTGTTTACAAATAATCAATTTTATTGTTTTTAATAAGACATTGCACATAACTAGTTATCTCATCTATCTTCCTTTTGGGGGGATCATTCTCCTTTTTATGTCAAAAATTTCGAAAACCTACAAACCTTTTTTTGCTACAACACAAATTTTTCAACGATACTATCCCGAATGCATTGAGCGCAACAAGCAACGAACGTCAATTGCCACTTTTAATTTGCATGCATTTCTTATGGGACGCATTTTAGAAGACTTTGTGACGACATTGTTACATTGTGGCTATGCGTAATTTGAACGAGCAAAAATTGTACGACGCAGCTGTCGTAATTGCACAAAGAGTTTGGCTTCATCAAAAACTATTGTTCGCAAAGTAAGCTTCAACAATGGGAAAACGAGAATATTCCAGATGAGTTGAAATATTCATCCATAAATTGAGTACATTCTATGCCTGCTCGCTTCAACTGTTTCTGCTGAAAGATTTCTTGCTGCGATGAATAAGATGTGGGCGACAGAGAGAGCACAACAACAAGTCAGCACACTAAAGGCCATTCTGACCATTAAAGTGAAGTTGAATAGTTCGTGTTCTACAATTCTATTCGTTCATCAAATCGCAACTGGATATGCTTCCCATATCTCATCGAAATTGAAATATAATATAGCCAACGACGAACAAACAGTTGACGAAGATCGTATTCAGTTCTACCCCCTAGCCACACGTGCCAGTCCGAAGACAGTAACAGTTCGAAAAACTCAATACACTCTCACTTTTCACTAATACACTCACACATTGACATCACTGGCAGTCCACTGGCAACAACTTTTACTAAGACAGTGAATTTTGACAACCACAGCCAGTGCGAAATCGAAGTAAGGAAACAGTGTTGTTTTTTCTCCCTAAAAAAATTCGAACTTTAAATATGCACTTTTCTTTCATGTCTTGTAGTGAAATATATGCAATTGTTTTAATTACCCTCATTTGACACATAAAATATCATATGAATAAGTTGCATTTCATTTTGGAAAACATTGATAAACAGATTTTACAAAATAATTAGTTTTCCATTTTTATTCCATTTAAGTTTGGTGCTGTGTTGGCATATAAAGCATCACTGAATAAAAGCAACCGAAATAATAAAGTGGTCGAACCTTTGCCTTTGATGACATTTTGCAAATGAACATTTACTATCACGTGTGGCCGCAGCATAGATTTGTAGATTATTTCGAAACATTTTCGTAGTTCAAACATATTCTTTGCTGGCCTGCCAGTACTATCACGTGTGGCTGCAGCGTAACTAAAATTACATTTAAAATTCTTTCATCGTTAAATACTGATTCTCCTTTTATCATCCTTTTGAAATAAAAAACTCTTTTTCGTCAAATTTGGAAGGCAACCCCTCTTTTTTCAGTTTTCAGTGACCTTATCATTACCTTGCTCGCCTATTTCTTAGTTTAGATTTAGATTTATTTATATAATAGTTCATAACTACAATAAGAACTAAGTTCTTTATAAGTACAAAGCTTATGGACTAAATAATTTTTACAGAAAAAAAACTAAAAATAAAATAATATAGACATATTATAATATAGTCACAGTTAAAAAATTAATGCAATTTCAAAGAATTTTTAGTACAATAAATTTAACTTTATAGCATTATTTGTTTAAATAAACATAATCACAAAAATTAAAAAAAGAAATTAAAGATAAACATATTCGAAATTTAAAATTAAAGAAAATTAGTAAGGAATGGAGCTTCGGCAGGGTACCGAAGCTAAAATACCCCCCGCGGCCGAATTCAAGTACATTCGAAGTCTTTAGCCATGACATACACGATGACATTCAGTTTTATATATTTACGAAAGTTTTCCTATTTTGATGACGTTACTTTGTATGGGAGGTAGGCGTGGTTTTCATGAGATTTTTTCAAATTTCATAGTCAGGATAGGCTTTATCCGTACGCAGTACGCGTTTGAGTATAAAAATGGCGATAGATGATAGAAAGGCAGTGAATTTACTAATGTGAAATGCCCCAGAACGGCATGCCTGAATTGTTGAAGTGATACTATTGATTTTAAATAAGGTAACGCGTTTCTAATATACTTTAATTTGTGACAGAGCATTTATGATTTACAGTGTCAAATGCTTTCGAGAAATCGAGTAGACAAAGTAACGTTAACCTTTCAGCATCATAATAGGACCTTATGTCGTCAAATACCTTGAGCGTAGCAGTTGAGCAGCTATGACCAGCACGAAAACCGGATTGAAGTGTTGACAGAAACTGATTTTGAGTTAAAAATTATGAAATTTGATCAGCCAGTAGAGATTCAAATCTCTAGCAAGGGACTAAAGAATACTTATAGGTCTAAAATCATTAGGTTCAGAGGCAGTAGTTTTTTGTGATGTGTTTAATAATGTGAGGAAGAATAATCTTTAAGAATTTTATATTAATAGCATTATCACCAACAGCGTTTGATTTAATCCTTGTTAAACTCTTTGCTAATTCATTACCCGTAACCATAGAAAACTAAAATGTTTGCCCTACAGAAGGATACGAGAAAATAAGGGAAGTTGTGATGCTATTTTGACTTCCATGAATGCTAGAAAGAAATAAATTATTGAGAATGTCAGGGTGAATTTCACAGTAAGGGCGATACTTATCACCAATGCTAAGTTTTTTTAAATTATTCTACAGAACATTGGACGGAAGGGACGACCTTAACTTAGCAGAGCAATACTTTATTTTCGATTGTCTTATTCTATATATAAATAGGCCAAGGAAAAACAGTTCAATACCATTTTCTCCTGCGTTTCTCAACCGGTTTTGATGATTTTTTTTAAATGAATCAGAGTAGGAAGGAGCATCGACGAATTTTTAAATACAAATGCTAGCTGGAATACCCGGCGTTGTTCGGGGTGGTATGGTATTCAGAGTGTTTCTCAACCGATTTTGATGATTTTTTTAAATGAATCAGAGTAGGGAAAAGGAGTGCACCCAATAGTTTTTGAAAAAAATGCTAGCTGGAATACCCGGCGTCGCTCGGGGGTGGTATGACGAAAAGGTCGAGAGTACCACTGGCGTACTCTAGTTAAGGTAATTGAGGCATTTCTGGCACGTCGAAAATTTGCCCATTTCTCAGGCAAGGGGTTAATTCTCCATATACTCCGCAGCTTGTTTGGTTTTTTTATTCTAAACCAAGGACCAGACATTTTAAATTGTTTCAGTCTTAACAGGGACATGCTTACAAAGTAAGTAATTTTTTGCAAACACTAGGACAAACCACACTAGTTGGATGCAGTTGCTTAGGTTAAGGCATTAAATTTTAGAAACGACAAGTTAAGCATTATTAGACACTGCGCTTGGTTATTGTTTGTTACATTCCCTAGTCATCGAATTTGACACGGCCCGCCACGGCTAGCGAGTGTCAAACCGAGGAGCTCACAATAACTTCTGCTTAAGGTATCATTACTGTTTTGGATAGGGGAAAAGTTAGCAATTTTCTAAAGACGTCCCATTCCAGAGATTTACTGTCCGCCATATGGACACCGGATTTTTGAGCACTTCACTTTGGCGCCATCTATAAGTCATACAAATTACAATGATTATTCTTTTTATTTTTTTTTTTCAATCTTTAAGAAATAAATTTATAAAAAAAAATTATGTTAATATCTAATAAACTGTATCCGTATCCGAAACAGTAATGATTGGTTGATGAAATAAAAAAGAAAGCAACCAAATTCAAAAATGTTAACATGCGTGGACAATTTTACGAGCCAGGAGATCAATAGTTTGAGTCCCAACTGGCACATAATTGAACAGACAATGACAACCTGCCTCTTGAGATCATGAATATTAGCCATTTGGAGTCGGCATCAAACTTTGTAGGTTCTGTAGCAGGATTCCCAAAAAGCTAACGATAATAATAGTTGTCGCTATCGGTCATTATGCATGCACAGTTTCATAGTAAATGACAGTCTAGTTAACTACAGTGACAATCGTCGTTAAGTTGTTTGGGAATCCCGCAACTGTTCTGGATTATTTGCGAACAAACATTTTAAAACACGTACAACACAATTGATCATAAAAAACTCGCAAAAAGTTTTATAACGGCTACAAAAATATAATTTTATTCAGTTCTTATGGTTTATAAACTTTTACAAATTCAGCAAACACGAAAAACTAATCAATATGAAAAAAAATGTTTTATTAATTAACCAACAGAAGTTGTTTTTGGTTTTCACACCTGATCTGCCAAATTCAATATGTTTTAAAATTGTGATAAATGTTAAAAGATTTAGTAGTATAGAACCTTTTTTATCCACTTAGGTTATTATACAGCTGCAGTTGGAGCTGTAGCCATGATTTCTGTACGCGTTTCATGCAGCTCCCGTTGTCTGCGACGCAAATAAATTGCAATGCAAATAAAAATAAAGCTTATTAAAATAATTGCGAGACAAGCGATGATAATATCGATATAGAATTCCATAATTAAAGTGCAAAAACAAGCGTAACAAATTAAAAACCGTATTCAAACGATTTGGTAAAGCAACTAAAAATGAGAGTAGAGGAAATATTTTAAAAACATAACATTTGAGTCACCACTTTTAGTCGCGTTCATAGGTGTTAACAAAGGATAAATAAATGCTCAATCAATTAGATAACAAAAGCCAGACGACTTGCCACTGCTTAAGATATTACAATTCATTGATTCGCTTTTTTTCAATATCAAAGGATTTTATTTACAAAAATCTAAGTTGTTATTGCATCTTGAATTGTTGCAGCAGGCAAGCGTGTAGATATGAAGCTTATTCGACGCATTGTTAACAAGATTATTAAAAGAAATGTCAATATATATATAAACCAATTTTTATGCTTCTGTAATTTTTTGGAATATTTAAACCTTTAATGTTATTCTAAAGACGCGATGGAGCTAACTGAAAAGAGTAAAAAATTGTTTTAGAAAAAGTTATCCAGTAAAAAAAATCATCTATTGATTTAAGCACTTAACCTCATGAATGTTTGAATGTTTAAAATCTCCCCTAGGACACATTTGTTGTTGACTAGCATTGCTCGTTAAGTGGATGATAGTATAAAATTATAACGAACTTTATTCGTTCAGTTTTTGCGAAATTTTTTCAATTTTTTTGGGTTTTTATTAAATTTTCGCAACACATTAAGAAAGTCTAGGAAAGGAGTATTTTATGAGCATTCATCGACATAGATTTGCTCCATTCTATGGAACGTAGACATACATATTATCATATTATCACGTTATCAACTATGTAATCAATATTTTTGAGTTGTTTGGGTACGATTTTAATTTAACCTCTTCGATAATTAAAGGTTAAGGAAAAATCTAGATTAGGGCTTGCTTTTGTTAACATTTCAAGTATAGAGTTACAATAACATCAGCGCTCGCATAACTAAAAACTTCATGATTGAGGTTGACAAGCAAACACACTCAATCAAAAAAAGTTGAAAGAGGAAAACGCTTTAATTTAGGAACAGATTCTTTAATCGTTAGCATTATTAACATTATTATATAAAAGGATGACGCTGCAGATAAGAGAAAGACAAAAGAAAATGTTAAACCACTTTATCGCTCCATACACCATACTTTTGCAGCTGCCGACCTTGTGGCTCAAAAAAATTTCAATTAAAATAAAACTTTAGATAATTGTGAGACAAGCGATGAAAATATCGATATAAAATTCCATAACTAAAGTGCAAAGAAAAGCGTAACAAATTAAAAACTGTATTCAAACTAATTGATAACGCAACTAAAAATGGAGTTAACTGCATATTGAAATAAAATACTTTTTGAATCACCAGTTTTAGTCGCGTTTATAGGTGCTTACAAAGGATAAATAAATGCTCAGGCATTTAGATAAGAGGAGGCAATTCACTGATTTGCTTTGTTCCATATAAACTAGTTACAGTTAATTTTTACACCAAGTTCAAATGTCGTTATTCTATTGCACCTTCAACTGTTGCTGCTCTCATGCGTACGAAACGTCTTCGACGCAATGTTAACAAGATTATTAAAAGAACGATAATAACAAGAAATATTGGAAACCAAATATCAAAATATATATAAACCATATTTTTTTGATGCTTCTGTAATTTTTTGAAATATTTAAAAATTTAATGTTATTCCAAAGACGCGACGGAGCTGACTGAAAGTGTAAGTAAATATTTGTTGAAAAAATTGTTTTGGAAAACGTTATCCAACAAATAAAATATCTATTCATTTGCGCACTTAACCTCATGAATGTTTGAACGTTTAAAATTTTCCCTTTGGACACATTTGTTGTAGAGTCGCATTGCTCGTTAATTTGATGATAAGATAAAATTGTAACGAATTTTATTTGTTCAGTTTTTGTGAATTGTTTTTTTTTTTCAACATTTTTGGTGGTTACTAAATTTTCGCAACACTAGTAAACAAAGTTTGGGAAAGAAGTAACTCACGAGCGTTAATCGACATAGATTTTTCAATGGTTTAAAAATAAAGGAATATAAATAGGCACAATCGCCATATTCTATGGAATATAGGCAAACAGATTATCATGTTTACGTTGTTATCAACTGGACATTATTAAGTTCATCGAATTTGGAACAAATTTCTTTTTTTTTATAGTTCGCACGTAGCAAGGATAAATGCTACATAAACACAAACAACTGTTTACGCCGTTAAGACTGAGGAAGAAAAAAAAACATATGGCCTAAAATTAGATTTGGGTGCGCCATAGTATGTTGTTTGCGAATAAGATTAATTACAGTTTGTAGACACGAATAGGGAAGCAAACATTATTGTGAAACATAGAGTATATCGTCAATGTAATTGTTTAAAAATTGAGTTTAAAATTATTTTCAGTTATTTATTTTGAAATACATTTTTGCCCTATAAATTGTTTTGCAAAACATTTCTAAGTAATTTGGACGCCGACAAAACTATGCCAATTTGTAAGAAAAGTCACGTACGATTTATAATTCACACTATTCGAAAATCTAACTTTTAAGGAACATATAGAATAGAGCTTGCATTTGTTTATATTTCCAATATAGAGTTACACTCACATTTGCGCAGCGCTCGCATGAGTCACGATTTATTTAATAATTTAATTAAAAACTTCATGATTGAGGTGGACAAGCAAGTCACAAAGAGCTAAAAGAGGAAAATGCGATAAGCACAAATTCAGACTTTATATGCTTCAATTAATTTGTTTCGGAACAGGTTCTTTATCGTTATTATTATTATATAAAAGGATGACGTTGTAGATAAGAGAAGTTCAAATAAAGCAAAAATACTAATAATTGAATAAAACATTGTTATGAAATGCATATGTTTTTTCAACAGTGCAGTAATTTCTGTTGTAGACAAGAAGTACATTCCAACTCATTCGATAATATAAAACCTTTAGATAAGCAAATATTGTGTACTCACTGGACAGAATTGCTCCACGTTTTTTAGAACTGCAACAGTAACCGCAGCAGCTCATGATTAGGAAGGCCAAAAAGAAGAACAACAGAAAACCCCAAAGATCCATATTTTTAAGCTCTTTCACTTATATCTTCAATGACTGCAAACATAAAAATAAAAAAAATTGGTTTACCTTTGCGTTACAAACTCACCGTTTGTTTAAGGATGTAATGCGTCAGGAATTCCAAGAATTAGAGATCTGTGTTAGTATTAGTCCAACGACTCTCGTCCGAACCAACACTTGTTGCTATGCACCGAGTGGTCCACTAGCTTGGCTCCAATTAATGCGTTACTCTACTACTCAAGGCTTGTTTTTTAGAGCCCTTCGTAATGCTCTTTCTTGCTTTAAGTCTCGTCGTGTCCGCTCTATAAGATATTTCCTTTATTTGCTCAAAGTTATTAATAAAGAAATATATGATAATTATAATACATTACAAATTTTACTGACTTTTCCCTATTGGATTTAGCTTTTCTTGTTTCTTCAAAAAAGATTGCAAAATTGTTGACGTCTATTTGACGTTTTTAATTGTTGCTTGGTTGCAGTAATTAGTGATGTACAAAACAATTTGTGTACCAAACTGAACCGGGTAGTTCTGAACTGTTATTGGCTAATTTTTAACTTGTCGAACAGTCTGTTCCTTTCCCTTTCCTTATGTTCCCTTATCCAACAAACTCGACTTGCTTTCAAGAAAACTTGATATATGCAAAGGGGACTAATAATACAAATTGGACAAAATTATCGTTTGATTAAAAAAAAAGCGTTGATTCCTCCTCAGCCATTTGTGCTAGTGCAAGTTCAAAAAACTTAATACATTAGGGGGGTTCACACGGTAAGACATTAGGGGTGCAAATGGCATGTCCCAAATTTAGGTTAGAATTTTGAAAACATGTATAACCGAGCGTTTCCACTGCCCGAAGAACATTTCATCGCTATGTTTTGTTCGTGATGAATTCTTCGTTCGGTCCAACCGTTTCCACTGGACGAACATAAGTTGCGAACATTGGTAAGTCGCCATCTTGTTCGTTCGTACAGTGAAAAACTTAAATGCAATGCTTGCAAACATCAGCGTTTATTACTTTTTGTTTATAGAAACGTATCAAATCGGATTAATTTTGATACATTTATCATACATACATACATACATTTTAAAAACATATAATAGTAACATTATTCATATTAACAACAAAAAACAATATTAACCTTATAACTGGTAAGCTTAGAATAATGAAAAAAAAAAAACATCAGCCTATTTGTTTCTGGTAAAAGTTGGTGTTAGAAACACAAATCCGTTGGCAGATTCTCAATTCGATTGACAAGTTAGACGTTAGCTGAAAAAATACAGGAAATCAATTTTCCTAGATTGATAAGATTATTCTCATAAGACTGTTATGTTTCCGTCAAAAAGTATAGATAATAAAAATGTGTATGTCTTTGTTCAGCCCCCCAAAAATTTCATTAATTTCAGACACTTCAAAAAATATATTTTTTTCCTATTTCTTTATTTTGATACTGTGCTAGCAATCAGTTTTTCGTCAGAAAACACAAAAATTCACTTTTAAATGACAGTAAAAAACTAACTAGCAAAATTTTAATGATAAGCCTAACACTAACACTGCCCGAATGAACGAAGAAATTTTCGTTCGATCGCCCAGTGGAAACGCTCGGTAAGGCTAGTAACCCACTGCGATAAAAAAGTTTCAAAATAGCGCGCCTTCCCATTTGAACTAGTGTGAGAAAACTGTTTTGTCGCAGTGGGTTACTAGCCTAAAAGATTTCCTGAAATATGGAAAATTGAAATTGATTTATATGAAAATAGTATACAAATATTGGTCTATTATACGAGTGCAAAAAAGTTGTTAAGGGGGATTTAAGTTTTTAACTTTTTTCTTACCATTTCTTTTTATTTTTTATATGAATGCACACTATCTCAATAATATTAGCTGCATTCCCGTGGTCGTTTATCTAGAGCGAGGCTCTATATTATTCACAATACAAAAACAAAAATTAGAACCATCTCTTCTTCTGGCTCTATTTCTGATCTTAAAGTGCTGCCAAGTTTAAAGTATTTTTTTCAAAACGAACATAGTTGGCAAATCTGAATTACTCCGATGAGTTTGTAGGTGTTCATACGTCAGTCAAATGATTGAATCAATCAAAATTTGTTGTTGCTTTCCTATGTAAAAAAAAATGAACTTTATCTCAGAGCGAAAATGAACTCCAAATCTTCTCTCGTCAGTCAAAATTTTGATTGAGCTCCAGACCTGCATCAATCAGTCAAAGGGTTGCATTATTTTACTTGTCTGCTTTTTAGTAGGCAATTATATCAAGAAATGTAGTTAACTGGAAACAAAGGTAGTTTTTTAAAGAGAAAAAGAGGTGTAGTTTCTTCAGTTCCTGAGATTATTTCATTAATTCTATTGTTTTTTTTTATGACTTGCATCCGATGGTAAAACAAATAGGTATAATTTCCGGCGTATTGATTTCCTAATGTGATCAATTTAATCCTAAAAGATCAACTATATTTCCGCTATTGTTTTCCATTTTGTAAAATTTTTATGCACACAAAACCACTTAATAAAAGAAATACCCAAATAAAGTGATGCACCAGCACGATATGAATCCACAAAATAGTAGGTAGCAGAAAAGTAAGAAATGCCTGCGTCGGAGCTTCAATCAAAAAATCGTGTGTGAGCAAGCGTCAATCAAAATTATCAGAGAGAGTTAAAGAGAGTAAAAAATCGCGATATACTTCAATCATTTGACTGACGTATGAACACCTACTTTTCGTCATTCTGTTCACAATAGGGGCGGTCACATTGTCAAATTCTTCATCACAATATTGGTCAAACAGTTTGACCACGCGAGTGTTCATATTATCAAATTTTTCGTCAAATTTCATTATTGTCTTGCACACCGAAGTGAACACTTCAGCACCACTCCATATGCTTTTTTTCTAAATAATTTTTTTTTTTGTAAATTTCCGATTTAATCTGCCAGTTATGGATGTAGTCTATAAATTTCAATTAAATCATTACAAAAATCTTCTTCAGCGTACATTTTGAATTGATGTGTTCGCGTTGAAATCTTTTTTTAAGTGATGAAATCGCACTAGAAAATTTGACGTGTTCGTCAAAAAAAAAAAAATGTTCGTCAAACCATTTGACCAACAATTTGATGAGTGTTCACATGTCAAATTTTTCGTCAAATTCCATACATATTTCTATTGGTCAAATTTTTTGATGACTTGTTGGATGAAAAATTTGATCATGTGATCGGGCCTAATCGTATTTTGATACTTTATCGCCAGTAATGCCAAATTGTAATAAAGTTGAACTAAAATTATTCCACTGAGGTTTGATCTAACAGCTGCGTTGGCACTGTTTACACGTCATTCAAATTGAAGGATCATTCAAAATTTGTTGTTGTTTTCCCAGCGAAAAAAAAGATGAACTCTCTGCGAGAGCGGAAATGAACTTTCTACACTTCATCGCATCAATCAAAATTTTGATGGAGCTCAAGACCTGCATCAATCAATCACAGGGTTGCATGATCAACTTTTCTGGTACTTACAGCAACACTTTTAGTCAGCATCGGCCATTCAATCAAAAAATCACGTGTGAACAGCTATTCAATCAAATATCTCGAAGAGAGTAAAAGAGAACAAAAAATGCGATATTCTTCATTCAATTTGAATGACGTATAAACTCAGCCATTGCCGTGGCACTGGATCAGATCAAATCTCAGTGGATCAGTTTTAGTTCAATTTTATTACAATTTGGCATCACTGGCGATGAAGTGCCAAAATAGGAACGCAAGCAGTGAGACGAAAACTTGAATAAGAGTAATTCAGGTTTGCCAACTATGTTCGTTTTGAAAAAAGGGTTTTAAACTTGGCAGCATTTTAAGATCAGAAATACAGCCAGGAAAAGAGCTGGTTCTAATATTTGTTTTTGCATTGCGAATAAAATAGAGCCACGCTCTAGATCAACGACCACTGCAATGCAGCTATTGTGTCCAAATTTGAAGTCGATCCGAGTAAAACTAACGGAGGTATGAATTTTTAAGTTAGTGTGCCTCGAAAAACGATTTGTTAGCTCATAAACTGCTAAACGCGTTTTTCTCAAAACTTCTTTTTCAAAGTCCGTTTTCACTGCCGTTTAAAAAGAACTTGACCGATTCATTTCAAACTTGGTATACATTTTCTATACATAAAATGCCTCCCCCAACATTTAATTACAATTTTTTTTACATTAAGGGGGTTTCCCGCGCACAAAATGGCGGAATTTTTCGAGGAAAATAGCAGTTTACACTTTAGAGCAAGGGTGGCATGGCAGTGAGTTGGATTACAAATAAAAAAAAACAAAATTGGAACTTCAATGGCGATGAAAAAAATAAAAAAACAAAATACACACAGCAGGGGCGTAGCTACCGCCGTATCAAAGATTCAGGGCCCTGGGCTACAAGAGCCCCAAGCTTGTATAAGCAAAAATTCGAAAAATGTCAGCCACAATCTCACTCAAACACTTTAACCATACTTCAAACTTCCCGGCGGGAAAAAAATCATATCATACTATGTGAATATATAAAATCATGATATATATTCACATATACATAAATATGATCGTACATGAGTTTTGGACATGTCTGCACAGTAATTACCGTTTAAGTGCAATGTTAAAATATTTTGTATATTTATTATCTACATCTTTACTAAGCAATATCATAGTACAATTACAAAGTGAGTGCTTTAATAAAATTTTAATACACTTATTTAGTATATTACATTTCAGTTTAGTAAAAGTTCTAAAGACCTTGTAGTTTTACTCCACTTTGTATTTATTATATACGTAACTTTACTTAAAATGTGTGAAATTTAATTTTATACAGCTGTTAGCGCAATTATAAAAAACACAGGTGCGTCGTTGGACAGACGAGAGAAGCGAAGCTTTTTCGCAGTTACATAGATTTGATAGCTTAATAATTTTGTCTTTTTAATAAATTAACTTTTAAATTCAAAAATTTAAAATAACATAAAATAAATTACATATATACAGAAAACATATTTACTGCTTATTTTTTTATTGTTGAATGTCAAATTTTCACGCCAATTACATAAACGGGCATATAATGCCAGTGACTCTCCATTTTAACTCTCCACACATGGTTGTGAACTTGGCTGCACTGACTCATGCATGCGTTTGTTGATTCCATATTTATTGATATCTATTTTTTTGACACTTAAAAACGCACTTGTCAACGCACTTGTCATAGAGTGTGAATTATTATTTCACAGTTATTTCACTTAAAAACATGAAGAAAAGAAACTCTGTTAACACATGCCAGAGATTTAGCAGAGTTGATGCAATGTCTAGATAATAATTTATACTCTATGCACTTGTGGGCATTGCTAATTTTCTTCATACCAACAGCATAGAGTATAAATTATTATTTAGAGATTGCATCAACTCTGCTAAATCTCTGGCATGTGTTAACAGAGGTTAACAGAGTTTTTTTTCTTCACGTTTTTAAGTTAAGTTACTCTGTTAACACATGCCAGAGATTTAGCAGAGTTGATGCAATCTCTAGATAATAATTTACACTCTATGCCAACAGCACCACAAAAGCATTCACAATACAAACAAACCGATGCTGGAGACACCTTGTGACAAATAAAAGCAAATTTTTGACAGTTGTAGCATAGCAAATACACAATCCTCTATCTATTGATAGATGGTGACGATCTACTGCAGCTTCTGTTATAATTAGGATTAAATTAACAACTCTTTCTAACAAGTCTTTGTGGCCTATTGGATAGTGCATTGGACTCTCGGGTACGAGGACATGGGATCGGTCCCCACGAGCAGGCCAACAAATATTTGAAGTATTTAATATTAAAGTATTAAATTTTCTTGTTGTAATAAGCACTAGCAACAAAGAAATCATCAAATTTCTAAGAAAAAATCTGTCGAAAATTTTTCAGATTTCACTCCAAGCAAATCACAAAACGAGGAGTAAAAAGCTTCGCTTCAAAAATATTTGTAATTTGAGTAAATGATTATCCATTTTACACAGCTTCTGCTTGTATTTCTGTTAGTTTTTGTGTTAATTGAATACATTTTGTAATATTGCTGTTGTATATTTATTATTTGCGCTTACACATGGGAATTATAACTGCTCATTTTAGTTCTCGTGTGTAATGTGAAATCGATGATGAAATTTTTATAATATATAAATAGTATAAATAATTTTTTAGAAATATATATGATTTTATTTATTTCAAATTAATAAGAGATAAAAAAATAATTGAAAAAGTTCAATGATTGAAAAATTAAAACCAATTTAAATAACTAAAGCATTATTTATGATTATTATTATAATCCATATACGGGTATATTTGTTAGTAAAAATATTTATTTCAACGCGGATTCAAATATATGAAAAGTAATAATAATAATAATATATAAAGTAATGTAAGAACTTACATTTTATGCAAAAAGATAATTTATATTTATATTAATTAATTTAATTGCAAGCGAAAAACTTGACAAAGGATTAATGAGTTAAAGCTCTCGATTGTTATTGTGGGAAATACAGAAAATTATTTAAAAATAAATAAAAAATAGGTCTGTTCCCGTACTTTTTGGCCTTAAAATGGTAAAACTGTCAAAAGCGTGAGAGTAATAAAAAATCTCCTTAAAGTAAAGCAAAACACAAAGAAATACGGGGACGCTTTTCGGACTAAAATTGTGTAAACTGTCAAATAAAGTCATTGCTGAGCTTGATGTTAAGCATCGGCAGCACAGACAACATGCTTAAAATTTTAAAAATGCATATTGAAATTAATTCTCAAATTAACACTTGTATTTTGTTTTTACACAATTTACTATTCTTCCATTCGCAATGTTTCCATTCTAATAATTTATAGTTATTTCAAAGAACTTCTGATATTTTGCAATTTATATGCTAACTTGTGAACAGCTGATTTTAAGCAGCTTGACACTTTTAAAATTTTTTCCAGAAGAAATTTCTCGAACAAAATCTTGCAACTTTTGACAGGGCGGGAAAATTTGTTACCCTCTCTATTGTACTCTCTTACCATTTTTTCGAGTACGGGAACGCTTTTCGGACTAAAACCTGTAAAACTGAGTACTAAAACTTTAGAGTACGGAAACAGACCTTATGTTAGCAACTTGTCAATAAGCGTTAAAAAGAGTAAACGTAAAATGTAGAAAATAGTTAAACGCAATGAAACGTTAAATATAATAAAATGTTAGCAGCACAGTACGTCTCAGAATTCCCTCGACACGCCTCAGCACAACAGACATCAGTAACTGCAGGATTAATGAACGCACGGAATTATTACTGAAAAAATTCAATAGTCTTGCACAAAGTATATTTAACAAGGTAGTGCCGTCTCGGAGCGGTGGGTACCGCAGTTGTCAATACAATATTATATAATATTTCAAATTTATAATATTAAATTCAAATTGATAATTTTATTTAAATTTTGTTATTTGTTTCGCTTTTATTCGAAAAAACCTGGCTTAGACAGCTGCGATACCCACAACAAGAGAGAATTTTAACTACTAACACAAACTAGTTTTTTAATAATATGCCTTGCATTCAATTTTCCGGAGGTTATAAGAGTTGAAAGAAGTTTTTCGAAATAAAAACTGATAAAAATTATCTTAGGACTTCTATGGGACGGGCATCATACTTGTCACTACTGTCTATACAGACAGAATATTTCAAAAAAATTGTCTTCAGCTATGAATGATTTAATAAATAAGATTGTCTAAAAAAAGGCGATAAAAGTGTATATTTAATTTGTATTATTAGGGCATTTTTTGTAAGTAGTAACTGATATAATCAAAAAATGCATTTATGTTACTAAATGTTAGCAGTTTTGCTTATTTTGTGAAAAATCTCTATCCCCCATTTGGGCTTCACCGCATTCAGGTGTTATCTGTTAGGGCATATCTGGAAAAACTTATAAAAATTGATTCATACTCTAGAGCAGTTATCGCACACAGTGCATGTACACGTGCGAGACGCCTTTATATGAAACTCGATTAGCCCACTCATTATAAAAATGCTACGTCAAAGTAATGACAGTGCTGCCAAACGATATAGCTCGAACTGAAACAGCTGTTACTGTGAATAAAATCCAATTCGGAGGGATACGCGCTGTGCTTTTTTCACAAAATATTTATTTTTTTAAGTTGCTAAATATAAAATAGGTTTTGCTACTCTAAATAGATTAAAAGTTATTTTGTGCTAGATATTTACCTACATTTGGCATTCACGTAAAATGCGAGTTAAGCGTAGACAAAAGTCTGGAAAAGTGCGACGCAGCCTGGGACGATCCAACAGCGGATCCTTTAATAATACTTCAACAAAGATTAACACTTCGACTTCAAACCCTAGTTCCCACCAAAAACGTAAAAGTAAAATTAATAAACTTGCGAGGAGGATTCGCAGGCGAGCTAAGAAGCGCGCAACACTAAAAGAGCTGCACTCCACAAAGCGGTTAAGTAATCCAGTGGCAGGGGTAAGTGATATGAGCATACTATGCAGGAATGCTTTTTTGTTGGTTTCTGTTTATATGACAATTTTGAAAGTTTTAAACAAACGTTATAAAATGGCTATTTTTATTGGCGCCAGTACGAAAAGGTTCGGATCTTTGATAAAAGGATTTTTTTGAATGTTAGCTATAATTTTTCCATGAAAAGCTCCAAGTGCTGTTATAAAATTATAGTGTGCTGAATTTTTTTCATGGTTTTAAAGAAAAGTATAAGTGATTGTTGTTCTTTTATTGAATAGTATAGAGTAGATAACAGATTGCAGACCAAGAAATATAGTTTAGTGTAGCTATTTAATAATTTTTAAAAAATTTAAATTAATCAAAGTCTTATGAAATGGAAAATTGTCAAAATTTACTCTTGTCCTTCTTCCTTTTATAATCTGGCAATCTTTTGTTCACATTTCTATGCACACTTCAATAAAATCACCCAGTTACCACCCTCAATATTGCAACCGAGCCAAACACTTGATAGACAAAGAAAAGAAAAAACAAAAAACATGAAGAAACAGCAGGAAAAATAAATTATTTCATAGTTGCTAGCAAATGTTGATTCATGCACACCCTTAGCTCTGATCTCATTTGAAAATATATAGAAACATTCAATACGATTGCATACAATTTAAAAAGTTCTGAAGTGTTAAATAACAAAAATTATTGGAATCAAAAAAGTGCTTTATTAAAATTAAAAAAGAAATACCACCAAAAATTTTGAGAAACATTGAAAGTCTACTCTGTCACTTACACACCCACCCACGAACCAACCAACCAACAGACCAAGCAACCAACACAGTATGGAAGAAATTTGGAACAAAGCTTGCAGACAGTATGAAATTCCCGACGATGTGGCCAGCAGCTGGTTCACGCGGATACAACAACGTCTCAGCCAGGATACTGTCGCGCGTCATTATCACAATTGGCAGGAGTTGCTGGTGAGTAAGCAGGAGCTGTTACGCGACTGCAAACCAAGTGTGGTGTTGGCAGCCTTCTTTCAGTACTACGCCTTCGATGGCAGACTGACGTGTGTAGCGCAGAATTGTGAGACTTTCAATGAATTTTGTCGTGATGCCGATTTACAAGATGTGAGTCTTTCGAAGCTATAAGTTTGACTTAATCAATTTAAAATAAAAGCAAACAAATTTATTTCACAGATTGACACTAAACAACTGATACTAAAATTGCTAGGTGATAAATCCAGCGTGGCTGTTTGCTGCTATGATGATGAAGCGAACCAATTGCAGGACATGGATTTGATGATTTTAGGGTAAACCTATTTTCTAAATAAATAACAACATAAATTAAACAAACCAAATATTACAACAAACAGCTTGATAAATACTACTTTATTAATTGCAAAAATTTTCTTTTGATTCTAAACACACAGTTCCACTCCCGAGGAATACAAACGTTATACGCAGCTATTACGTCAGGAATACATGTGCATGAATGATGCCGACTATAAACAAATGCGTTTAAAGGTTTTTCTTTCACTTCCAAAATAAAAGTAATAAAATTTATTGTTATTTTTTTTACTTGAAGGTGCTGCAGACGCTTCTTATGATACCCAACATCTTTGCTTGTCCCGAGTTTCAAGCAAGATATGAGCAGCTGGCACGCACAAATATTAAGCAAGAAATCGAAGAGTTAAAGCAGTAAAATGCTTATGTTTAAGGCTTTGCAATTAAAATTATTGTAAATTGATATGTTAAGTTGGCTTCATTTCATATATAAAATGGGAAAGCAGGATATTTAAAGCACTGGTGCTCCGCTTTGCAGACAATAAATTGTATTTGTAAAGCCAAAATTTAAAATGAGTTTATTGCTTTCCTTGGCTAAATAATTGAATATATGTCAAAGTTAGTTATAAAGGATTTATTAACAAAATAAAGACTTACATTAAGGTAATGTTTATTTCTCATAGGATTGCTACAATACGTATTTGAATTTATGTATTGCTGTTTTTCAATTTCAAGACTCATTTCTAGATTCTGAAATTGTAATCATCGTGCCGGTGACAGCGCTCGTAATTGTCTTCAAGACGCTCGGTAAAAGTTTTTTCTTTCTCATCGTCCCTATCCTCTGTCGGAGTGGCCGTACATATAAGGCTTAGGAGCTGTTCATAAAACACGTAACACGTTAAGGGGAGAGGGAGATCGAACATTTGTAACGAAGTGTGATAGGTGGGAAGGTCTTAAGTAAGAGCAGCAAACTGAGCTAAAGTGAAGTTTTTTTGCTAAACTGAAGGAATTCTAGCTCTAAAGCAGTCATCGAAAACGAAAGCAGTTATAATTTCACGTTTAAAGCGAACATAAAAGTGTTTTAAAAAAACTAAAACAAACAATTTTCACAATTGCTACAATTGCACAACTTTGATGTTGAATTGCACAACTACAATTGCAAACTTTTGGACGAAGTGTGTCATAGGGGGAGGAGTACGTAATTTATTAACAGCTCCTTATGTGAAAAAATATAGCTTTGATGCGGATTATGGCAAGTCGTTCATTCACAGGTGTGAATTGCAGAACATGCTGCCGCAGTCTCCTACTTACTTACTTAGGTGGCGCCTACAACCGTAAGTTGGTTTTCGCCTGCAGTAAGAAATTGTGCCAGCCATTTCTGTTTTGCGCTTGCTGGCGCCAGTTCGCCATAGTCTCATGCCAACTAAAAATTCGCACCCAAACTCGTGCTTTTCTGCATGGCTGCTTTAGAAGATATTACAGGATGCTTGCCGTAAGCAACCCTGTCCCTTCCATCGCATTTCTTGGATTGCAGTGATATAGAGGCATCTTCCCATAGAGTTCGGCCATTCCAGGTGCATATCTAAGTCCAACGCACAACCTGTTTACGCCTTGGTAGCTTGCCGCTCAATATAGTCGTCAAAGTGAGGTATGTCAGTTTGCCGTTGCCCAGAGAACACCACGAAGAGGTTTGAGTAGACTTGATACGATTTCGACATAGATAATGCTGGCCTCACCAGGTTAAGGCAGTCAGATACGTTGCCATCCCAAGTAATATTGTTGGAGCAACTAGGTGCGAGTGAGCTCTAAAAGTGTTCTAAAAGTGGATACTATGTAGTTAAAGCTTTACCGCAGTTTTGTTTGCTGCTAGTTGCTTTAAATTCTAAAGAAAATGCTCGTTAGATGCTGTTTTTACCTTATTTAGCTCTAATACTTTATTCAGCTTTGTAAAGGAATTTATAAAATCTGCAAACGAGCCAAACTCGGAAATTTACTACTTGCATTGTAAAGACTCTAGCTATAGAGCTGTTTTGAAACCTGTTTTGAAAAATTCATGTTCGCTTTAAAATGTATTTTTAAAGCTAATAAATGTAAAATACAGTAAATTAAAGCACTGAATTCTTTGGGAGCAACAAGTGATTAAAAAATCTGATAAGAGCTTCGTTGAGAAAAATTGAGATCTTATTAAAAATAGATAATCTTGGAAATAAATAAAGTTAAATTTTATAGTCAAAACTACTATTTTCAACAAAATCGATGATTTTTATGATATAAACATTTGAGAATAAAGTACTTAAAGCATTTAGTGTGGATTTTAAGGAATGTTAAAATTTTTCCAACTATTTTAAAATAATAAACAATCCTTAATTTTAATTGTTTTTTAAGACCGTTGTAGTTTTTCGAAGCATAACATTCACTTTCCCAAAATAGATAAATACAAAATCGCACCGAAATTCACAGCATGTAACGAATATACGAACATATTTTTAGTCTGATATAATATCCACTCTATTATTTTTTTAATTAATTTGTCATTTTGATCTTCACAAACACTTATCAAATTTTATATATATATTGAGTTAATACTTTGATAAATTCTGAAAAGTGCTAAACAAAAGTGTCCAGCTTTGCAAGAGCTCTTATTTGGTTTTGGGACCCTTTTAAAAGCTGACAGCTACTTCTACTCTTTATATGAAGCAAAAACAGTGCTTTTAAACTCAAGAAAGTAGCCTTATATAATCTCTGCAACAGCTTTAGTAGCGCTACTAAAGCTACAGTTGAGCTTGCTGCTTTATGAGATAGCATTATAAGCTCTGCAAGAAATAATATGTGACTAAAATTGCTACTTGGGATGTGAAGGTTCGTCCCCTGTTCCCAAAAAAAAAATCTATCATTGACCGAAATACTATCGATAAATTTAAAAATCAATCATTGATCGGTATTTTATCGATCAAAAATAAAAATTAATCATCGATATTTTTTTCAATCAGTAAAAATCAAATAAAAAAAAAAATCAATCCTTGATCTACATATATATGGTCTAACTATCGAGGATTCAGTCTTATTTCCATCGCATATATGATTCCCTCAAGCGTACTGTGTGAGAGATTTAAGCCGTTTACAAAAACACTGATTCGACTTTATTAGTGTGACTTTCGACCTGGCAAATCCACCATAGTCCAGATTTTCACACCACGACAAATACTGGAAAAATCCACGTAAACCAGATTGACACCCATCATCTCATTGTCGATTTTAAATCTGCATTGGTAAGACTTTGCAGGATGACTTTGAGCAACACATGCAGCTCCATCATGGTACGAAATGACTTCTTCGAAACCTTTTAATACAGAAAGAGGTTTCAGACAAGGCGATCTACTATCTCTTCAACATCATCATGAAGGGGATCGTACGAAAAGCCGGTGTGCATCGTAATGGCACCATTTTCTACAAAGGTGCCAACTCTTTGCGTACGCTGATGATATTGTCGGCAGAACCAAAAGAGATGTTTCCGCTGCTTTCACTGCTATCGAAAAGGAATCAGCCAAAGTGTGTTTGGCGATAAACGATGTTATAACAAAATATATGCCTTCTACAAACAGGGGAGCGTGGCGTTTAGACTCCCACGTTTCATCCGGCAGCTATAACTTTGAAGTAGTCAAGGAGTTCGTATACCTTGGCACCGCCATTAATACCAACAACGAAATCAGCCTGGAGATAAAGCGAAGAACAATAATTGCTAATAGGTGCTACTACGGGCTCAGTAAGCAACTAAGTTCCAGAGCCCTCTCTCGATCGACAAAACTAACACTCTACAAGACGCTCGTTCTACCTGTGCTGCTTTATGGCGCTGAGACATGGGTAGTTTCGCAAACTGACGCAGCCGCTCAGGGGGTGTTCGATAGAAAGATCTTCGCAAAATCTTCGGTCCTGTTCAAGTCGAGGATGACTATCGCATCCGAAAGAACCACGAGCTGTATGAGCTCTACGAAGACATTGACGTAATTCGGTGTATAACTGTGCAGCGACTACGTTGGTTGGGTCATGCCCATCGTAAAGACGACGAAGCTCCAGCGAAGAAGGTGCTCGAGGCGAGGGTCGTTGGTCAACGATGAAGAGGGAGACCATGCCTCCGATGGACGAATTAGACCAAGGAAGCCCTAACCGCACTTCGTGTATCTGATTGGAGAAGGCTCGCGCAAATTAGAGGCGCTGACGATATCTGATGAGGTCGGTCAAAACCCGAACACACGTTGTTAAGGCCACCGAAGTAAGTGAATTATTTATTTCTAAATCTGATCTTAAAAAATATCATTCAATAACCGATTTTTATTTCTATTGAAAAATATCGATCGGAGTTGATTTTTATTTATTAATTTATCAATTTATTATCAATCAATTGATTTCAATTTTGATCGATATTATTTCGATCAATGATTGATTTTAAAATAAAAAAAAAATAAACGAAATGGCAATTTCAGCCCGTGATTAAAAAATAAAACTTTTTATTTCTGTAAATTTATTACGACTTCTTTCATAAGCTTTATGTTATGTATTTTTATAACTCCAATCATTTTTCAATTATTAAGAGTTATATTTTTCGATCTCAAGGTTCCAACAACAACAACAACAACAATTAGCTTGACTTTGACTTGAATTTGACAGCTCAAAAAAACAGATTTTTTCATAACAGACGGTGCCGAATAGGTCTAAATCAGTGTCCGGCAAAAATTAAATTCCTATTCACGCGTGATTGAGCTAGCATTTGCTGCCGACGTCAATGTTTCCAATAATAACAATAATAACGTACACAATATAGAGGGAACCAAAATGGTGTAGCTTGTAGTACGTAGTATGACCTGTCAAAAGTTAAAATATACTAAATGCACGGAATCGCACAGAATGCGTAGTACGTCTGTGGCTCGTAGCTGTAGTTGTAGCGCAAGTTGAGGTAACTTTAACTTTTGAGTACTTTTTTTTAGGATCGAGTATATCAAACCGATACTGCAAAAGTGGTCGGTACCGAACTAAGTGTTGGAAATCAACAATATTCCTAAAATCGTAAAATTGATAAACAAGTGTTCTTTGAAGCGCTCACGCCATTGTGGACATATTTTTTGGTATACCGTGCTGCACACTGAACAGCTGATGAGGTTACTACATGGAATCGCTACAACTACATCGCATTCTGTTCCACGCTTAATAACTTCGTGTTGCGCATGGTATAAGAATCCAGGTAGACACATTAGAGTTAAGTTCCGAGAAATTGATACCCATGTTCTGTCACACTCGGAGTTCATATTGCCACCGGTTGAATTTTGTAAAATTTTGTGGGACAAAAAGTTTGTTGGGATTTTTTTGTCGGATAAAAATAAAAATAATATGTAAAAATGCTTCAGCTTTATGCCGCGTTTCCATGTGATCTTTCAGTATCTTAACTTATCCCATATCACAAAACACATGCTATAAAGAGCGAGATGCATATATGTACTTTTTCCTATAAAAATTTGACATTTGCAAAATATGTAAACAAATCATAAATTTATCAATTGCTACAAGTTTACTGATTGCAAGACGTGCTTATTGAAATAACTTCTTGTCTACGTACCCTAAATTGTTTTATATAATTATTATTGTGCAGACAGCATCAGGTGTTACAGGTAATCCAATTCGTGTGCCACAACTGCAGCAGCATCAGTGAAATACTTACTTACTTACTTAGTTGGTCGTAACAACCCGTGTCCGGGTTTCAACCGACCTCATCAGCTCTCGCCAGGCGCCTCTGCTTTGCGCGCGCCTTCTCCAATCGGATACACCAAGTGCGGTTAGGGCTTCCTCAGCCTGGTCCATCCATCGGAGGCATGGTCTCCCTCGTCGTCGTTGACCAGCGACCCTCGCCTCGAGCACCTTTTTCGCTGGAGCTTCGTCGTTCATACGATGGACATGACCCAGCCAGCGTAGTCGCTGCACAGTTATACGCCGAACTACGTCAATGTCATCGTAGAGCTCATACAGCTCGTGGTTCATTCGGATGCGATAGTCATCGCCGACTCGAACAGGACCGAAGATTTTGCGAAGAACTTTTCTCTCGAACACCCCCAGAGCGGCTGCGTCAGTTTGCGAAACTACCCATGCCTCAGCGCCATAAAGCAGCACAGGTAGAACGAGCGTCTTGTAGAGTGTTAGTTTTGTCGATCGAGAGAGGGCTCTGGAACTTAGTTGCTTACTGAGCCCGTAGTAGCACCTATTAGCAATTATTGTTCTTCGCTTTATCTCCAGGCTGATTTCGTTTTTAGTATTAATGGCGGTGCCAAGGTAAACGAACTCCTTGACTACTTCAAAGTTATAGCTGCCGGATGAAACGTGGGAGTCTAAACGCCGAGCTCCCTTGTTTGTAGACAGCATATATTTTATTTCACATATCAGTGAAATACACACGAAAAAAAATATAAAAAAAAAGTTTTAAAAATAAGTTTTGGTGGATCTACCAAGCACCAAATTAATGAAAAAAATCACTGATGCTTTCCATAAATGCGCTTAGGAACTCTCTGGCCAACTCTAGATTACATACTCCCGAGTCGGGAAGTCATCTGCATTAATTGCTTAGCCACGCGATGGTTAGAAAAACCAAGAATGTCAATTTATTTTAAATCATACCCCTTGACCTGATTTGATTTTCTTTATTTTCCAATTTGTTTTCGTAATTCTGTACTATTTGAAAACAATTAATATTGGCGCAAATAAAATTGACAGCTTGACAGCACAAAAACCACAACTATAAAAATGAATGTCATATTTATAGCATGTGATCAACTTTTATAGAAAAAGTTCAAGAAGTTTAACTTTTTCGATCTCCTAGCATCACAGGGGATATCACATGCTATAAAAATTAAAAAGGTATACCTGTTTCACACTCACATTCATCAATGCCATAAAGTAGGGCTCACATGCTATTTCTTTCTTACAAAAAATGTGATACTAGAAGATAATAGAAGATCACATGGAAACGCGGCATTAGTTTATGTTTAATAACTAAAAACAAAATAATATGTATAAATGACTTGAGCCTTTGTTTGTGTTTACTAATTTGCTTTCGAAGACTGTTTTGAGAAATCCTACTTAGCTTCAGTAAAGACTGGTTTTTTAAGAGAAATGGCAGGACTGTATTTTGACATTATATGGATTAGAATTTTTGCTGTCATTCTAATGAGTCTATCTGGGTTCTTATACCATGGTGTGGCGTACGAATAGTAGCCGAGTAATGGCTTTGGTTCGTGCTTATGAGAAGTTGTGAGCGCAATTTTGTTATTCAACTAATGTCAGTTGACGTTAAGCATTCAAGAAGGCAAGGTTGATTTATAAGGTTGTCGCAGGGCTAATCGCACTCTCTTCTCAGTACCCATAATTGTCAAAACCAGCCAATTTTGCGAATGACGACGAAAGAAAAACGGATGATAATAGAGAGCACTTGCAGATTTTCTATGGGATGTCAACTTCGATTTGACAATTATGGGCACTCGCTCTCTCCCTTGCGACAACCTTATAAATCAACCTTGCAAGAAGGCAAGACCATGATACAATGATAAGGTAGGCCCATGATACTAAGTGCTCTCACGCGTCAACGAAGAGTGGATAATGAGAAGCAACATTAATGACAAAACGACGAATTTCGTAGAAATTGCAAATGAAGAAAATATTTTATGTTTCCAAGTTGCAAACAGTGCGGTCGCGGGTGTTAAATTTGTGCTAATTTGAGTGAAAATATTAATAAAAAAGTGTAATAAAAACTATAAAATGTGAAAGAAGTCTTAAAATTGCAAAAAACACCTGTAACAGTTTTAACCTAAAAACAACTGCGAAACGTGAGCATACAGAAATTCGCGATGAACAGCTGATTTTGACATCAATGTAGCTTTATTCTGCTTTCTACTCCATTCGTCTCCGTGATGACCTTACCTTATAATTCTGCCATGGGCAAGACTCGCTTCGCAAGAGCGGTGTCGATCTCTCTTGGACGCACACACAAGCTTGCATGTTTATGTAGTGGTTTTCACCAACACTAGTCTAAATACCCTTGTATAGAGCAGTAATCACACAGTACACTAGACAGACTGTTTCGTTGGCCGCTACACCAACTCATCAGTATTCTTGCGGGACCGCTGTGATTCACTTAGCTGTTTATATTCTATTTGTTTCGTCAATGTTACGAGTAAATTACTTCAAAATATATGCACGTAGTACAAATGATATGAAGCAGCTTAAAGTTCTTCTAATTTTTTATGCGTACTTTTTTGTAAAAAGTAAGCTCTTTTTTTCGAAGATAGATCAAAGTTTTTAACTACTCAAGGGTATGTTGAGGTAGTTGTTGTTCTTCTATTTTCGCAGTCGATCTTATACTATGTTCACACTGAGGGCTAAATGCGCATTTAACGAAATGCGCATTAGCAATTTAGAATGCGTGGCCGTATGCTCCTTGTAAGAGTAATACTACGTTCACATTGAGAGCTAAATGCGCATTTACGAAATTGAATGTATATATTTGTCTCTTTTACTCTTACAAGGAGCATACGGCCACGCATTCTAAATTGCTAATGCGCATTTCGTTAAATGCGCATTTAGCCCTCAGTGTGAACATAGTATAAGAGACAAATATATACATTCAATTTCGTAAATGCGCATTAGCAATTAAGAATGCGTGGCCGTATGCTCCTTGTAGGAGTAAAAGAGACATATATATACATTCGATTTTATAAATGCGCATTTAACTCTCAGTGTGAACGTAGTATAATACGTAGTATTCCATATTTGTCTCTTTTACTCCTACAAGGAGCATACGGCCACGCATTCTTAATTGCTAATGCGCATTTACGAAATTGAATGTATATATTTGTCTCTTTTACTCTTACAAGGAGCATACGGCCACGCATTCTAAATTGCTAATGCGCATTTCGTTAAATGCGCATTTAGCCCTCAGTGTGAACATAGCATTAGTTTGCTGATATTAAACAATGACGACATGAACATTTTTGTTTGAAAACTAAGATTTTTAATTTATTGTGTGTGTGCACAAATAATCATATTTTCGATGGCCGGGCTCTACCAGAGAATTTATTTATTTTTAATTATTTAAAAACACAACATAAAAATAAAACTTAAAAAAAAAAATAATTATTTAAATCTCATCTTGTCCAAGTTTTTTGTTTGAATAAGCGTTATTTTGCGAGTAAAAAATAAAACTTTAAAAATAAGTGTTATTTTTGAGCGAAAAAATAAATATCAAGAATAAGTTTTATTTTGTGAGTAAGAATATAAATCTTAAAAAATACCTTTTATTTCTGAGCGACATTGGTATACTTGAAATGCATCTCCAATGCTTCTAACATATTGATTTTTTTTTTTAAATTTTGATAATAACAATTATTTTCGGTCCCTGAAAAATATCGATCAATGATTGATTTTTATTTTAATCGATATTATTTCGATCAAAAAATTATTGAAATCAAATGTACCCTAATATTATTCCATTATTATAATTTGTATAATATTAACTGCTATTTGCTGCTGGTCTTAATGAAATTGGTTCATGTTTTAACTCTTAAGTTAAACTTTTTTCAAAATAAGCCAAACTAAGCAACATTGTTGAAAAGCTTGTTATCACGCGAGCCAAAGCTGGGCACCAACAATTATTTTCTTCCAACTTAATTACACAGGAATGATTTAAGGACGCAAGATGGTAAAAAGTTTGTATAAAGAACAACAGACCTTTCTTGTCTGTCCAATTGCAAAAATATTCCTCTGCTTCCCACTTTGATTTCTATATATTTGCTGGATTAATCGTATTACATAAATATTAATTTATTTGTTGAAAGTTATTCTTGCTTATATTTGTGCATTTCAGAACATTTTCTTGTTAATCAAGGAAAATCTCATTGAAATATTATGTTATCTTATATCTTATAACATTATTAATAAACTATACATACAAAAAAAAAATAATTTTATAAATGCCGTTTTCTTTTTAAATAAACATATTGATATATATAAATGGCGGAACGTACAGGTAAGTATTAGAGAAAACAAACTGAACAAGTTTCTATAATTAACTTAAACCGAAAAAAATTTAACTTTTAAATTCTAAATTAAGTTATAAATCAAATGAAATTTAAATTAAAATTTATAATTAAAAATTTCAATTTAATTATTGGTCCAAAATTTGACTGGCCTAAGCTCAGTTTGTTTTCTCTAAAGGTAAGTATATAGTTTAGAGTTAATTATATTTTATTAAAAAAAAGTGCTTTTAAGCCATAACTTTGTTAATAAAACAAACCTATTTTTCTTTATATTAAAAGTTTAAAAATGCTGATGATTCACCAACGACTAGTGCAAAAGCTGCAGCAGTGGCAACGGCTACAACCACCGAAGTCAACACCGGCGAGCCAAGAGCAAATTTCAGAAAGCTCTTGGATGATTCCACAAAGGTTATTAATTTCTTTTCCTCGAGCCTAATATTACTCTTTTATGTTATTTTTTTTATTTTAAACTGAATATTTTTTGCATATATTTAGAAAATGAAACAGAAGCCCACCAGCGGATATTTACGCAGACTTAAACGTCTCAACAGCTCGAATACCTCAACGGCTAGTCAAATTGCAACGAGAAAATTGCTTAGGTCCATTAGAAAGCGTCAAAATAGAAAATTTAACAAGAGTAGAACGCCACGAAAAATGGATCACGATTTACGCAAACAATTAAATTTCTGTAACGAAAAAGTTTTGTCTAAAACTCAAGACGAAGCCAATAAAACTGAAACTACGCTCGAAGAAGGAGAAATTGTATCGGAGAATGATGGTAGTAAAAATTATGGTAAAGACGCTGATGAAACAATAAAGAATGCAGTTGATGGCGACGACGATAACGATGACGATAACGATGACGATGACAATGATGATGAGGATGATGATGATAGTGAAAGCGATATCGATGAAGATTGTGTGTTCATCGAGCCACACGTTGAGCTCATCACCATTGATGATGAGACTGACTTAACAATGACTAAAGCACGCGAAATCTTGTCAAAGCAAACTCAAATCATTACCTCAACGCCGCATGATAAGATGAAAATTGATGCTGCAACTTTTACCCGAGCGTCAGGTTCTCCATTTTTTGCTTCATTTAATGCTGCTGGTAGCAGCGAAACAAAATCAGGTATCATCAAAATAGATGATGACGCACCTTTGCTGTACTTCAAAGATACCACCTCAAGTAAAAAATGGCTCGAGACCATAACATCCGAAGATACTTTTGCCGATTATACAAAACTCACCACTTTACGTGGTGGTAAGAAAAAAAAACGACGTCGTTCGCAGCGTCTTAAAGAGATGGCCATGGGTGGTCCTATTGATATAACCATTGATGCAACACGTACCAATGACGACGTAATTTTCCTAGACGAATCGACGCTTAAACCAATGCAGTCGGAAAGTAAAGGAACAGCAACGCCGAGGAAAAAACGCAATAATACCGATGATTCGGTTATCTTCATCAGTGAGTCAAACCCCAATGCATTGCCTATTTACATACCATTGGAAGCAGATGATGTGCCTAATGTAAGTCCTCGTGTGGAGTAATTTGGGATAATATTTAATTAACTACGTAACCATTTTTTAGCCCATTCGTTTGCAACCCACTCCAAGAACACCACAATCAAAACATCCACGCAATGATCTCTTTACAAGGAGCGAGAAAAAACAATTGACTGAGTATAATGACAATGCATACAATCCAAGTGCTGGAGATCAGCCGGCACCAGCTGGTAAACGTATGGTGATCATTGATGGCAGCAATGTTGCATTTAAGTACGTGTTAAAATCAACAAATTTTGGTTCATATAACTTGAGTCGTTTTTAATTATCTCTGCTCTTTATCAATGATCGTTGAGTCACGCTGCACATGGTTGGGTTATTAAAAGTTCCCGCCGCCACAAGGATGTTTTTCCCCATCACCTTTTCTTACTATCTTTAAGCTACTTTTAAACTTAATGCTAAAATTTTATTTTTCATCTTTTGCTAACAAGTTTCATTTTCTTTCGCTAGTCATGCACTCAACAAAGAGTTCTCCGTTAAAGGCCTGAAAATATGTTTGGATTACTTTGAGAAAATGGGACACGATGTCAAGGCTGTCGTACCGCAGTTTCGCCTTAATAAATATAAATCATCAGATCCCGATGAGTTGGCAGTACTTCATAGAGCGGGAAAAATTGTCTTTACGCCCTGCAAGAATTTTCCTGGTGTTAAAAGCACAAGCTACGATGACAGGTTAATATTTTGACTTGAACTCTCTCATTTTATTCACCACTTTTTTCGCCTTTAAAGATTCGTTTTGCAGTTGGCCTGCGAATTAGATGCAGTTATCGTTTCAAATGATAACTATCGAGATCTTATCGACGAGAATTCCGCATTTAAAAAAATCATTGAAAATCGTGTTGTCGGCTATACCTGGTGTAATGATATTTTTATTTTACCAAAGGATCCGTATGGTAAATGGGGCCCTGGCTTACACACTATTTTAAATCGTAAATAAGTTTATCCTGAACATACTGAAGACATGGTACAAAATTTAATTTTCTTCCATTTAGTTATTTATTCTTAGAGTTCTTTATTTTTTGTTGTTATTAATTCTGAATTGATATTATTAAATATTATAAAATTGAACAATTTGAAGAAAAAAGTTTGCTCCAAGTGATTTCATAACTTTCTCTGATCTGTTATGAATGAAATCTCTAATTTAAAATATGGCAACTATTTGAAAATCGTCGCAACTATTTTTGAATAATTTTCTAACTTTTGTATCTTTGATTAAAATCACTGATTTGAATAAGCTTTTCGCAAACTTACGATGGAATATTGAGCACATCATCCTTTCATACATTCCTAAAAGCATAAAACTACATTGGCGCTCCTGCTATTGTTGAGTACGAATCGAATGTGGCTACATTGTTTTTCTTTTTGTGGGTGCAAAACAAACGGAAACCTTACGAAAAAACAATAAATCACGAATTAAAAAAAAAGAAGATGCGAACCAAGACAAAATTGACGAAGTCGGGAATATCGATCCAAAGGGGAATGAGCGATTAACGAAGAAGACGAATCGAAAAGAAAACAGATAGAGGTTAATAAAAAAGTGTTCTAAAAGTATTCAAGCATCCATAAAAAAATAAACCGATAACTTTGGCGGAGTGAACAAAAATTAAGCGTGCACATCTGCAATTTATTTACGGAAAAAGTTAAGAAAATCTTCATTAGCCTGTAGTTGCCAAAAATATATTTTCACGTTTTATATTTTATTTCTATAGATTGTTTATTTGCATTCATTTTGGGATAAATTTTGTAAAAATCCAATGGAAAATTAATGTTTGCCAAGTAATTAAGTTAATTTTCTCATAAAAATCAAGGTAAAAAAAAATTATTTCTTATTTGTAATTCTAAAAAAAATTACTTAAAAGCTTGTAAAAATCGTCGGATCAATCAATTATCGCCGGATTCATCTCTTAATGTGTCGAAATTTTAGATATATCGAAATATAATAGAAAACTTAAAAATATTTTTTAAAAGCTACCGCAATAAATATAAATCACGATTTTCTGAATTTTTTCTCAAATTTTTGATTTTCAAGCTTTATTTTTCATTCATTCATTCCGTTGAAGTTACTGATTTGATTTTCGCGTTAAGCATTATGTATGCGGAAAACTTTTATTCTTAAGTTTGCGAAAATCGGTGAACTAGGCGAAAGGTTGCAGACGCAAAGCTAAAAAATTAAAAATAGCATTTTGAATTTTAAAATTATATTTTAATAATAATTGAGTTTTAAAATTTCTCAAAAACAGCTTCGTTGATTGTTAAATGGTTGCGATTTTCAAAATAATCGAACTAAAATACATTAGAAAAAGTTGTCAAATCTCTTGGAACAGAACGATCGTTGAGCAGTGTAATCAATATTTACATACCTATGATACAAGAAACAAGGTAGTAGTGACATTTCTTTTGGCGATCATAGCTTGTCAAAAAATAGTATAAAATAGAGAATGAAAAAAAAAAAAAAAAATTAAAGTATAAAAGCAAATGACAATTATGTTCGTCATTCGTGAGAAAATAGCCAGCTGTCACTACTGCACCTTGTTAATTGCATCATGTACATACCTGTTATATTCTTAATATGCAAATGTATATATATATTTATATAGATGTTATAAGAAGCTTATGTAATGAATAATATGATACTAAATATGTTTTGTAACTTTGTACACTCAATATGAAGTCTGGTTTATAAAAGCTTTATAAAAAACAAAATATGTAAAAACACATCAATTATAACATTAAAAATTTTTATTTTATGTTTCCTTGTTTAAAATCAAAAAGTTTTTATACATTAAAGAGTTTTGTAAGAGTAAAAAAAAAATTATATCAATAGTTAAGCTTTTCTCTAGGGTTCACCATTTAAATGCAAGCAGTCGAAATGATAACATGAAAATAAAGAGACACAAAGTGGGAGCTGTGTTAAAGTAACTGTGTTGTAGGAAGAAAATCTAGTCTAAATACATACACGCCGACTTGGAAGAAACACTAAAGAAAGGACTGTTGTTCCAATATTCCACATTTGCACTCTAGTGCAAGGAGTTGAAGTTGGCTAGAACATATACAGAAGACCACACCTTGGTTGCCGAGAATGTAAACTGAAGTGCAAAAAAAAGCGAATTGATTTTTCAACGGCTAGTCTCCAAAATATCAAATTGCCAAAAAAATATGTTGAGTTAATTTGTGGTATATAGACAAGATCAAGATCCAACACTTTGATCATGATCCAAACAACAGTCCACGACTTGAAAATATGTGTCTCAATCAATTTCAAAGAAAATTAAAGTTGCAAGCTCGGCGGGCAAGGTAAGGCGTTTGATTTTTTGCATGCAGTGGGTATTAGTATTAAATAATACCTGAAGAAAAGAGCCTCTATTTATTACAGACTATTGCAGTGTTGACCAAATAAAAAGGATTGCGAGACGAGGAGAAAACTGCGAGCAGGAGTCCTATTTCATCAATACAATGAACTCAAAAACAAGGTACAACTTCCGATGGCTGCATTTTTCATGGCATATTTCGAACACCCACCCTTCGCCACAGTGACTTTCCTCGACTTAGTGAACAGCTCAGAGGCAAGACATAGGGGCTGCTGAAGAGGCATGGCACTGGTACCGAACAAGATATTTCACCAGCCCTTAGGTAACCGGTACTAGTCTTACTTCAATCTACTTTCTTTGTATTCAACTGGCGAAATTTAAGTGAATATGTCATAGGAAGGGGTCAATTGCTACCTTTTACATTACAATATTCTAGCCACTGCACTAGTGCTATAGGGCCAGCTTATTCGCTAGTCAGAAAGATAAAGAAAAAAACGGAGGCATTGTGAAAGCAATCTTAAGTTGATAAATTCATACTTGTTCAGAACTTTTTGAAGCGAAGCTTTTTATTCCTCGTTCTGTGATTTGCTTAGAGTGAATTGTAAAAAATTTTCGACAGATTTTTTCTTGGAAATTTTATGGTTTCTTTGTTGCTAGCGCTTCCCTGTAGGAAAATCAACAAATTTAAAAGTAGTTGATAAAGTATTTTTTTGTCAACCACAACTAGTTGAAATTCTGACTTTTTTCCATAGAACAAACTAACATATTTTGTATGGTGATGTCCGCTAAATAAGTCAATTGACTTTCTTTTGCATATATTTTTAACTACTTGTTAAATTAGTTTTTAACTACTTTAATATAACCAATTAAAAACTATTACTGATGGCCTAAAGTTAATATTTGATGAAATAACATGGTTAAATATATATAAACTTGTAATCTAATAAAAATTTGCAATTAAAACATGTCAAAATCAGAGTAGTTGCCGCCGTAATAAAATTCAAAGTAGTTTATCAATCACTTGTTTTTAAGTAGTATTTCAATTATTTCATATATAATGCAAATAAAACTATTTAAAATTGAAGTGGATCCCGCCTTAATATAATTCAAAGTAGTTCATATACTGGTTTATTTTAAATTAGTTTTTTAACTAGTTTTTAAAAACAAGTTAGTTTGTTCCTATAGGGTAATTACAACAAGAAAATTTAATACTTTAATATTAAAACTAAAAATATTTTTTGGCCCGCCCGTGGGGATCGAACCCGCGTCCTCTTAAATGAGAGTCCAATATACTATCCACCAGGCCACAAAGAATTGCAGTAAACAGTTGTTAATTTACTTTAATATTACAGTTGTTATAATTAACAGAAGCAATGCTGTGTTTTGTGTATGCTATGTGTATTTGCTATGGTACACCTTACAAAAATTTGCTTTTATTTGCCATAAGGTGCCATGTAGGAAAATCAACTAATTTAAAAGTAGTTGATAAAGTAGTTTTTTGTCAACCACAACTAGTTGAAATTCTGACTTTTTCCCATAGAACGAACTAACTTATTTTGTATGGTGATGTCCGCTAAATAAGCCAATTGACTTTCGTCTGATATATTTTCAACTACTTGTTAAATTAGTTATATTTAAATTATTTTTTAATGACTTTAAAACAACCAATTGAAAACTATTACTCATGGCCTAAAGTTAATAATATTTGATGAAATAACATGGTTAAATATATATAAACTTGTAATCTAATAAAAATTTGCAATTAAAACATGTCAAAATCATAGTAGTTGCCGCCTTAATATAATTCAAAGTAGCTCATATACTGGTTTATTTTAAACTAGTTTTTTAATTAGTTGTTTTTAAAACAAGTTAGTTCGATCCTATAGGGGTGTCTCCAGCATCAGTGTGCTTGTATTGTGAATGCGCTTGTGGTGTTGTTGGTACGAAGAAAATTAGCAATGCCCACAAGTGCGTTGACAAGTGCGTTTTTAAGTGTCAAAAAAAAAATAGATGATATCAATAATTACGGAATTAACAAACGCTTGCATGACATCGGCAAGGTGTCTAAAATGTTTGTTAAATTTTGTTTCGTGTGCGCTCTTTAATATATATTTTTTAAGCGAAGCTTTTTACTCTTCGTTCTGTGGAAAAAAGGAAAAAATTTGTTTAGTGCAGCCAAGTTCACAACCATGTGTGGAGAGTTAAAATGGAGAGTCGCTGGCATTATATGCCTGTATATGTAATTGGCGTGGAAATTTGACATTTAACAATAAAAAATAAGCAGTAATATGTTTTCTGTATATATGAAATTTATTTTTTTATGTTAAATTTTTTAATTTAAAAGTTAATTTATTAAAAAGAAAAAATTATTAAGCTATCAAATCTATGTAACTGCGAAAAAGCTTCGCTTCTCTCGTGTGTCCAACGACGCACCTGTGTTTTTTATTCTTATTGGTTAATGAACTTAAAGTGCATTGTAACAGTACGTTCAAAAAGTCCATTGAATGGCACATAGATGGAATTTTTTCCATATGATTTTTATTTAGTACCAACCTTCAAACGATGAGTATAAAAATTTAACAATCTGACAATTGATTCGTGAGTTATAGCATTTTGTGTGCAACTATTGTTATTGAAAAAAAAAAAAATGGAAAAAAGTGAATTTCGAGTTTTGATAAAGCATTGGTTTTTGATAAAAAAAAAATACAGTGGAACCAAACAATGGCTTGATAAACATTATTCGGACTCTGCTCAATCGAGACAAATGGTAGAAAAGTGGATTGCTGAATTTAAACGTGGTCGTACCAGCACAAATGGTGCAGAGCGCAGTGAACGCCCAAATCAGACTGTTATTCCAGAAAACATCAAAAAAATCCACAAATTGGTTATGAACAATCGCAAATTGAAGGTGCACGAGCTAGCTGACATTTTAAAGATATCAGATGATAGTGTTCTTACCATTTTACACGAAATTTGGGTATGCGAAAGCTCTGTGAAAAGTGGGTGCCGCGTGAGCTCACAGTCGACCAAAAACAACAACGAATTGATGCTTCAGAGGTGTGTTTGGCGCTGTTAAACCGCAATAAAATCGAATTCTATCGTCGATATGTTACAATGGATGAATCATGGCTTCACTATTACACACCAGAATGCAAAAGACAGTCAGCTGAGTGGACAGCAGTCGACGAACCGAATCTAAAGCGAGCAAAGACCCAACAGTCGGCTTGTAAGGTGATGGCGTCTGGAATAATATTCATCGACTTTCTCCAAAAAGGAACCACCATCAACAGCGACTATTACTGTGCACTTTCGGATCGATTGAAGGCTGAAATCGCCACATTTGCAAAAGAAAAAAGTGTTGTTTCACCAAGACAATGCACCGTGTCACAAAACGATGGCAAAATTTGGTTTGAATGAATTGGGCTTCGAATTGCTTACCCACACACCGTATTCTCCAAATTTAGCCCCCAGCGACTTTTTCCTGTTTTCAGATCTCAAGAGAATGCTTGCTGGAAAGAAAGTCCAGTCCAATGATGAAGTAATCGCTGAAACGCAGGCCTATTTTGACGAGAAAGAGAAATCGTACTATAAAAGTGGTATTGAAAAGTTGGAAAATCTTTATATCGTTGTATCGCTCTCGAAGGCAACTATGTTGAATATGATAATCGAGTTTTATCAAAATTTTGTTTTTTTCTTACTTATCCTACAGACTTATGGAATGACCTGCTATTATGCCATGCAAAAGGGAATTTAAAATGCAATTTTTGATTTAAATTTCTTTTACAACAAATATAACTTTTATGCAACTTTTTGGGAACATTCATTATTTTGGATCATTTTTGAAAAAAAGATTAAAAATATAAATGTACAGCAAATGGTATTCTTGTAATAACTCATATGAAGTAATTTTATTGGACTTTTTGACAAAAAAAGAATTGAGGGATATATATTCAAAACCGTCGGAGATATTTGCATCGAAAGTCAAATCTTTAAATTTCTGACGATTTTTCTCATTCTACGGGCAAACAAGTAAGAAGCACACAGTTTGTATGGAAGCACTGTAAAATATCAACATTTCGGATTAAATATCTACACATACGAAAAGTTTGAGAAAAAACAAAATTTTTGATACCCATAATGTGGTAGTTATTTATAACAAAATATTTTATTTTTCAGAAAATTAGTGAATATTCCAATAAAGAAAATTTTAATATAAAAAGGTAAAAGTTAAAAAAAAACGAAAAAAGGTAACTCTTAGAATTAGCTGAAATTAAACATAAGTGAAAATGAAACAATTTCGAGTACGGGCTCTTCATGATATCGACTCAATACTGTTAAAAATTTCAGCAAAATAACAATAAAACTTCTTTCTAAAAATTAGATGCCATCATGTGCGCCTTTTCGTTTGACCTTTCGTAGACCTTTCGTTTGATACCAAATATGTGTATGTTTCTATGGAAAATAGTTAAATTATTCAATAATTAAATAGAAAAAACAAAATTTCCGCTGATTTTAAAACGCCATTTTGAAACCCTAAACCATCGATTGAGCACGTATAAAAAAATACGTCAACTTTAGAGTTTTGTCCTCTGTCACATTCGAAAATCATTCAAATCGGCGAGTGACACCTGGGGACCCATCCTTGTAAGAAACAACTTTATATATGTATATATATATACAGAACATGGAAGGATGCACACAATGAAAACCATCCCTTTTTGAAGGCAATTAAAATTAAGTAGTTTTTTCATTGATTGTTATTTTTTCAATTAAAAAATGTGCTCTATTTATTGTTTTGAAAGTTTTAACTATTATATTAGTTAATAAAAAATTGCACTGTCAAGTTTTAAACCTTTTCTTTTTGATCATAAAAATAAAAATAAAATCAAATTTGTACTTTTATTTTTGATTGAAAAAATAAAAGTCGAATTTTAACTGTTATTTTAGATCGAAATAAAATGGGTCAAAAAATGACAATTATTCGTTGACTTTTTTAAAAGAAGTCATAACAGTTACGGTCCCTGGTAATGGCAATTGTCTTCATAGGCCTTAAATCTCAGTATAACCTTTTGGCTATAGAAATAAAAATGCTTACCCAAAAAGAGTTCATAAAACTAGAAAAGTTTTACAACACCGAACTGTGTTCATAGTTATTTCTATTAGCTATAGAATTGCTATTCAGTTTAAGGTGTCTACAGAACACATAAAATATCCAATGATAAATTTAAGTCCATACATAATCTTAGAGTTTCCCAAAAAGTCAATTAAAGTACGCATTTAGGTTCATAGATAATACCAGTGAAACCTTTTATTCAAAGTAACACCGATTGTCAACGGAATCTAGATAAGTCATAAGATTACCAATGACCCATAACTTTCTGAAAAATTACGCTTAAAATTAAATTAACTTGAGCTAGTATCAATTATTCCAACTTAATTTTGTCTTTACACAAAAGGTGAAGATCATAGTTTTTCTCTCGACATACACGATATTGATTGCGTTCACTGATTGAAATAAAGTCTTGGTTAATGAAATTCAATGATGAATGAGTTTTCCGTTTTTTTTTGACTCCGCAAATATTAACAAAATGATAAGCAAAAATTTTAAATTTTGGTTTCGATCACGAATCATTGCCAAAATGAACAAATATATTTTTTTTTTGGTTTAAACATTTGACAACATAAAATTAATTATTAAGTTTCACATTTGGCCATTAGACGTAGGGAACGCCGTCTTCGCAAATTAACTTTACCACGTTTCTTAGATCTTTTCGATGCTGTTGACGTTGAGCTACTCGATTTCGATGCTGTTGGCGCTGAACTACTCGGTTTCGATGCTGTTGGCGCTGAGCTACTCGATTGCGTTGCTGTGTTACTCGTTTTCTGTGCCGGTTGATGTAAGCGCGTTTTGGCTTTTTTATTGGTATACAAGATTTGACATGCCTTATTTTGTATTTGTTGTTTATCATCTTCAACCACTTCGATTATTTCAATGTTGGGCTCTATGATGACACAATCCTCATCCAATTGCATAATATTTGGCTTTTTCTCTATCATTGGACGATGATGTTTGAATTTGATACGTTCAACCTTGGCGCTAAGTTTTTGCTTCCTTGCTTTGGTTGTCATTATGCGCCGATGCCTAAAGGGGAAAAACTTTCTCAAAATGTTGCCTATTTTTGTGGTTGTTACTTATAGTCCTGGAAGTTATTTAAATGGTTCCAAATCTTGTTTTAGTTTTTTTTTTGTCTTTTTTTAAGATTTTGACAAAATATTTAAAAAAAAAATACAAAATAAACAATCAAAATTTTATTATCAATGCACAGTAGTTAATGTCCATAGCTCGAAGGAATAAAGTGTATCAGCGCAACTTTTGCAGGCTAAGGTAGGATTTTTATTTTACAGTATTGGGAGGTAAAATGTGATTACCACTGCAGGGATTATCTAAAAATTACAATGATTATTAACAATATGCATAGAATTGTCAAGCATTACTCACATCACTAGCATTCTTTGATAGGTGCTTTTCTAATCTTGGTAAATTTGAAAGAAACTTACTCTTTTTTTTTTTGCAAAACTCACTAAAACTGTTGAAACCTTTCTTTAGAGTTTGAATGTTACTAAGGCCTGGTTTTCACTATGTCATTTTTATGACGACATAAAACTTTATCAACTGAATTATCACCCAAATAAAATTATTTTATGTTATCTGTATAGCCCAATTCGATAATTCAGTTGTTTTTAATGTTTCAACATTGTCAAAGGTGGAAAAAATGCCAACGTGTTGTAATTTTTCATTTAATTGACGGTAACTGACCATTGAAAATAACAATGAAAACCAAGCATTACACATTCAATATTACTAGTAAATCCGTATGGCGTTCAAACGCCAAAATAAGAAAACGACTTAGTGCTCAGATGATATCTATATTCTACATTTTTTATTATTATTACGCAAGCGCTTTTTTTGTGGGGACTATCAAATCTATACCGCAGATGCAATTTTTATAAATGGGTCTTGCTCTGCAGATTTCGGATCGGATTTTTTTAAAATATTTTTTCCTTTTTAAAACGATCAGCTGTGCGCTGGTGAATTAAACAATTAGAATAGATCAGATCAGATTGAAATCAGATTGTAACCGGTGCACAGTGTATGATTTTTCAATTTTACTTACTTTACTTACTTAGGTGGCCGTGTCTTGATTTCGTCCGACCTCATCAGCTCTCGCCAGGCGCCTCTGCTTTGCGAGCGCCTTCTCCAATCGGATACACCAAGTGCGATTAGGGCTCCTCGGCTTGGTACATCCATCGGAGACATGGTCTCCCTCGTCGTCGTTGACCAACGACCCTCGCCTCGAACACCTTTTTCGCTGGAGCTTCGTCGTCCATACGATGGACATGGCCCAGCCAGCGTAGTCGCTGCACAGTTATACACCGAATTACGTCAATGTCTTCGTAGAGCTAATACAGCTCGTGGTTCTTTCGGATGCGATAGTCATCGTCGACTCGAACAGGACCGAAGATTTTGCGAAGATCTTTCTATCGAACACCCCCCGAGCGGCTGCGTCAGTTTGTGAAACTACCCATGTCTCAGCGCCATAAAGCAGCACAGGTAGAACGAGCGTCTTGTAGAGTGTTAATTTTGTCGATCGAGTGAGGGCTCTGGAACTTAGTTGCTGAGCCCATAGTAGCACCTATTAGCAATTATTGTTCTTCGCTTTATCTCCAGGCTGATTTCGTTGTTGGTATTAATGGCGGTGCCAAGGTATACGAACTCCTTGACTACTTCAAAGTTATAGCTGCCGGATGAAACGTGGGAGTCTTAACGCCGCGCTCCCTTGTTTGTAGACAGCATATACTTTGTTTTACCTTCATTTATCGTCAAACCCACTTTGGCTGATTCCTTTTCGATAGCGGCGAAAGCAGCAGTAACATCTCTCTTGGTTCTGCCGACAATATCAATATCATCAGCGTACGCAAGGAGCTGGACACCTTTATAGAAAATGGTGCCATTACGATGCACACCAGCCTTTCGTACGATCCCCTCCATGAGATCGCAAGACAGTGGATCGCCTTGCCTGAAAGCTCTTTCGGTATTGAAGGTTTCGGAGAGGTCATTTCTTACCTTGACGGAGCTGCATGTGTTGCTCAACGTCATTCTGCAAAGTCTAATCAACTCTGCAGGTATACCGAACTCAGACATTGTTGCGTACATGCAATCCCTTCTCGGGCTATCAAACGCAGCTTTAAAATCGACAAAGAGATGGTGTGTGTCAATTTGATTTTCGTGGGTTTTCTCCAGGATTTGTCGTAGCGTGAAAATCTGGTCTATGGTGGACTTACCAGGTCGAAAGCCACACTGATAAGGTCCAATCAGTGTTTTTGTAATCGGCTTTAATCTTTCACACAGTACGCTTGATAGAACCTTATATGCGATGGAAATAAGACTGATACCTCTATAACTAGCGCAGATTGTTGGGTCTCCTTTCTTAAGTATAGGGCACAGTACGCTGAGGTTCCAATCGTCGGGCATGCTTTCTGCTAGCCATATTTTGCTGATGAGCTGGTGCATGCGCCTTATCAATTCATCGCCGCCGGTTTTAAACAATTCAGCTGACAGGCCGTCAGCACCCGCTGCTTTATTGTTTTTGAGTCGTTGGATAGCAACTCGAACCTCTTCATGGCTAGGTGGTGATACTTCTACTCCGTCATCGCCGATTGGTGACACTGAACTGCGCTCTCCATGGGCGGCATTGGTGGAATCGTCGCAAGTAAGTAAATTGGAGAAGTGCTGTCTCCACAATCAAAGCACACACTGTGTATCCGTATTCAGATCTCCATTTTCGTTTCTACAAGTGGATGCTCCAGGCTTGAAACCTTGGGTTAGACGCTTAACCTGTTGATAGAATTTTCGTGCATCCTTCTTGCCCTGGTATACCTCTACGTAGGGTGCCTTTTATATTTCGGGATCTGGCAACCCTGGTGTTGCAATCTGTCAACTGAAAGCTCTATCGCAAAGTTTGACATTTGTTGGCTTATACGTACTCAGAACGTTTTGACATACGAGCGCTATTTGTGTTGTTTATAGTAACTTAAAAGATTCATCTCGGTCTAAAAATGGAATTAAGTCGTGAACATTTTCGTGCGATTATTTTTTACAACTTTCGACGTGAATTAACACAGCAACAGTGCATGGATGAACTTAATTCAATTTTTGGCGATGAAGCTCCATCAAGGACCAGAGTTTATCGATGGTATGGTGAATTCAATCGTGGTCGTAGTTCACTCCAAGACGAATTTCGTGAAGGTCGTCCGAAATCAGCTGTTGTTCCGAAAACCATTGATGCTGTGCGCGAACTGATATTGCAAGATCGTCATGTTACCTATCGTGAGATTGAGGCAACCTTAGGCATAAGTGGGACCAGCATACATTCAATATTGCATAAACATTTGACTGTCAAAAAAATTTGTTCGCGTTGGATCCCACACAATTTGTCAATCGCTCAAAAAAAGGCTCGTGTCGATTGGTCGAAGGAAATGCTCAAAAAATACGATCGCGGTGCTTCGAAACACGTCTATGACATCGTGACAGGTGGTGAATCGTGGATTTACGCGTATGAGCCCGAAAGTAAACAGCAGTCGACTGTATGGGTGTTTCAAGATGAGCCAAATCCAACAAAAGTTGTTCGCGCACGAAGCACTTCCAAGCAAATGGTCGGCTGTTTTTTCGGAAAATATGGACATGTCGCAACCGTACCACTAGAACAACGCAGAACAGTCAACTCTGAGTGGTACACAACCATTTGTTTGCCAGTTGTCTTCCAAGAAATCAGGAAAACCAACCGCCGAAGACGGATCACTCTTCACCACGACGATGCGAGCTCTCACACATCGGCTCAAACAACTGCATTTTTGAGCACCCAAAACATCGATTTGATGGGTCATCCGCCGTATAGTCCTGACTTGGCACCGAATGACTTCTTTTTATTCCCAACCGTGAAGAATAAACTGCGTGGACAACGATTTTCGAAGAAGCGGTTGCGGCATTCAGAATGCATGTTTTGGAGATACCTCAATCAGAGTGGCAAAAGTGCTTCGACAATTGGTTCAAACGCATGCAAAAGTGTATAGATCTTAATGGAGAATATTTTGAAAAACAATAAAGTGATTTTCGATGATTAATATTTGTTTTTGTTCTCTAATCCCGAAATATAAAAGGCACCCCTCGTAGTTCCTCACACTCACGCTTTTCCTGCTCTCTTTTCTTGCGTCTGAGAATTCGCCTCTCTTCTTTCCTCTTTTCGCGGTAGGTTTCTCGCACGGCTCGCGTTGCGGCTGACTGCAGCGTTTTTTTATATGCATCGTTTTTTACTGCTGATCGTACCATTGGTTCCGAGGTTGCGGGCGCCGGAAACCAATGACTTCTTCAGCGGCAGAGCGCATGGAGTGGGATATATGCGCCCAAAGTCCGCCACCCACGTCGTCGGGTTCAGAGATTGGTTGGTTGAGCTTAACCGAGAGTTGAGCGGAGCAGGCTTCGGCAGTCCGTTGTAATTACAGCTTAGCGACATCTAGCTTTCATTGCATTCCTGTGCGTATGTTCTTCGCATTGCATAATCGCATGCTGATCTTGGCTGCAACAAGATAATGGTCGGAGTCAATGTTGATTCCCCTGAAATGTACGCACATCTAGAACACTAGAGGCATGCCTTACGTCGATTACAACATGATCAATTTGGTTTCGCGTTTTTTGATCCAGGGACAGCCAGGTGGCCTTGTGGATGTCGAGGTGCTTAAATCTGGTGCTACTAACTACCATGTTTCGTGCCTCGGCGAAGTCGATCAGTCTTAGACAGTTGTTCGTGGAGGTCTCGTGAAGACTGAACTGACCGACAGTTGGGCCAAAGATGCCTGCCCTTCCGACTTTCGCATTAAAATCGCCGAGGACTATTGTCACGTCATGGACCGGAAGGTGGTCGTATACGTCCTCAAGACTAGCGTAAAAAGCGTCCTTGACGGCTTCGTCCTGATGCTTTCGCGTATGAAGAAAAATGTTGCCTTGATGCGGATCGTCGCCAATCTTTTGTTCACAGGTGTGAACCGGGAAACAAGGTGGCGTAGTTTCCGGCTTAGACGAATCCACATCCAAATTCGCGCCTCTCCGTATGGCAGCTTTTATTGTTTTGAGGGCCTCCGCCAGTTGGATAATGACACCTTCCCTATAAAGGGTCCGGATGCCATGCCATGACTGACGGATGCCAGTTTGCCGTTGCCCACGGAACACTACGAGGCGGTTTGAGTCGACTTGGGACGATTTCGTCATGGATAATGCTGGCCTCGCCAGGTTGAGGCGGCCAGACACGTTGCCAAGTGAAGGTTCGCCCCCTGTTGTTTTCAATTTAAGGATAACAAAATTTTAGGTTGTGCAATTTTTTGTTGAACTAAAAAAAAAGAGTTTTTATTCCAAAATACTCCAAAAAGCAGTTAAACAAACATTTGATTTTTTTAAAAAATTTGTTTAAGTTTATAGTTTTTCCAATCGGCAAAAACTGAGTGCAACGCAAAAGTTTTAAGTCGACTTTCAACAAGCATGACTTTTGTCGTAAAGAATAATTTTAAATAATTTTTTTTTTTAATAGAACATTGCAAAATTTTGTTTTAATTTTTAAAAAACAACATAAAGAACTTTTAAGAAAATTAACAAAATAACAATAAATAACCAAGTTAATTTTTATTACTAAATTTAAAAAAAAAAATTTTCAGTAGTCATTTAGAAAACTAGGTCACTTGATTTTGCTTTGAAAATCAAATTTAAAATATGCTTATTATTCTTTCTTTCAATTAAAAAAAAGTTCCATGGCCATTTTTTTCTCAGACTATAGAAATCCTCATAAAAGTAACTGTTCCTTTTCGTACCAATATTTAAGACTTTTCTTATTAAGATAAGTTTTGTAAATCAAAGAGGGTTAAGTAAATTTTTGGTAATATTACTAGCAATATCAAATTAAATAATTAATATGATATATAACAATATTTATTAACAGGAACTCTTTATTTAAACTCATAGAAAAAAGCTATTTTTTCATAAAATTTTAAAAAATAAGACCTTGTTACTTCCTCGAAAATCCCATTTTAATAATTCCTAGAATTCTTTTGGTTTAAAAAAAAGTTCCATTGCCACTTTTTATCAGATTATTGATATCTTCATATAAGCAACTGTACCTTTTCATATCAATATTCAAACCGTTTTTGGCTCATTATGATGACATTTGTAAATAATACCGAATTTAGTTAATTCTTTTAGGATCACTTGTGAGAAATTACTTGATTTATATAAAAATCATAGGTACCCATTATCAGAAACTATACTTCCGAGATAACAATTTGACCTTCCCATTTTTGTCCAGCGTTGTGTATACGCAACGGTTTTACTTTTTTTTAAACCTGTAGGCCATACAGTGATAGATTTTCATGATCTCTAAAAAGAATATAAAATTTGAAAAATTTATCTAATCGACCTGTTTTCGCCCAAGGCTGAACAATTGCTTTTACTTACATTTCCAAGGTTGGAAATGTAAAATTTTGGTTGGGTCTAATGTCAGCTCTAGTTTTTTTTTGTTTGTTTTTTCCCGAAAACTCGTTTGTATTTTATTGATGGACTCAAGGTTGATTTATAAGGTTGTCGCAGGGCTGATCACACTCTTTTCTCAGTACCCATAATTGTCAAAACCATCCAATTTGCGAATGACTACGAAAGAAAAACGGATGATAAAAGAGAGCACTTGCAGATTTTCTATGAGCTGTCAACTTCGATTTGACAATTTTTCCACAAGTTTTGTGGAAATTCTTGTGATCAATATTGCCGCAAAATGCTCGACTTTGCTTGGGAAATATCGTTCAATGTCATTCAATTTGAATATCTAAAATCTCGAGGTGGTAATTTGATATTTAAATTTTTTCTTAATTTTTTGATTATTTTTTTCTAAGTTAGACCAAACTATATATTTTTGGAAAGTTTCATCATTTTAGCTCAACGGGAACATGGGCCAGTCCATAATGAGTTAAGAAATTGGCTACGGACTGGCCGAGCACTAAACTGGATCATCTCGAGGTTCACACACCAAGTAGCATTGTTGGAGCAACTAGGTGCGAGTGAGCTCTAAAAGTGTTCTAAAAATGGATACTATGTAGTTAAAGCTTTACCGCAGCTTTGTTTGCTGCTAGTTGCTTTAAATTCTAAAGAAAATGCTCGAAAGATGATTGTTTTTTACCTTATTTAGCTTTAATACTTTATTCAGCTTTGTAAAGGAATTTATAAAATCTGCAAAAGAGCAGAACTCGGAAATTTACTACTTGCTTTGTAAAGGCTCTTTTACAGCAATAAACATAGGTATAGAGCTGTTTTGAAACCTGTTTTGAAAAATTCATGTTCGCTTTAAAATGTATTTTTTTATTGCATTTTAAAGCTTATAAATGTTAAATACTGTAAATTAAAGCACTCAATTTTTTGGGAGCAACAAGTGATTAAAAAATCTAATAAAGAGCTTCTTTGAAATAAATGGAGATCTTATTAAAAATAGATAATCTTGGAATTAAATAAAGTTAAATATTATATATAAAACTATTATTTTCAACAAAATTGATGATTTTTATGATATAAAAATTTAAGAATAAAGTACTTAAAGCATTAAGTGTGGATTTTAAGGAATGTTAAAATTTTTCCAACTGTTTTAAAATAATAAACAATCCTTAATTTTAATTTTTTTTAAGCCTGTTGTAGTTTTTCGAAGCATAACATTCACTTTTCCGATAAATACAAAATCGCACCGAAATTCACAGCATGTAACGAATATACGAACATATTTTTAGTCTGATATAATATCCACTCTATTATCTTTTTAATTTATTTGTCATTGTAATCGTCACAAGCACTTATCAAATTTTATATATATATTGAGTTAATTTATTACACACACATACTTTCACAAATTCTGAAAAGTGCTAAACAAAACTGTCTGCAAGAGCTCTTATTTGGTTTTGGGACTTTTAAAAGCTGACAGCTACTTCATCTCCTTATATGAAGCAAAAATAGTGCTTTTAAACTCAAGAAAGTAGCCTTATATATTCTCTGCAAGAGCTTTAGTAGCGCTACTAAAGCTACAGTTGAAGCTTGCTGCTTTATGAAATAGCACTATAAGCTCTGCAAGAATTAATTACGTCCAACATAACCTATTACATCCAAAAAAATCACAACAGTGGTTAATTTTTTTTTTTAAGTGCCAGTTAACACTTTGATTACTTTGAAAAAACTTTTAGGAAACGTGGGGACAAAATACTCAAAATTTGAGTTTCCGAAAATCTTGAGGTTGCAAAACCTCTTCTATGTGACAGCCCTAGTCGGATCCTTTCCCAGGTAACAATTTCACCTAAATAAGCTTTGAGTAAGGCTTTGTATAAGGAATTTATTTAGGAAGGAGAATTTAGCCTTCTTTGAACAATGCTTGGAACAAGTTTTATATAAGGTCTATGCAAGGAAAAAAGGCTTATGAAATTATTTCCTCTATACAAGAACTTATATAAAGTTTAATATTCAAGGCTTATTCATGAACTCGGAATCAAAAAAATTATTTGTTGTAATCTCCTTCTACGTTTCATCATTTCATTTTATTTAGAACAGAAAGCTTGTAATTTGAAAAATCTTTGTATATCTTTGCATATTTACTATTTATTGCCCAACCTGCTCGGATTGAACTCGGATCCTTTGTATTAATAGCCGCAATCTATCCACTCGTCTATTCAGTAGGTTGCTAGCGCGGCGTTGAAACTTTATTACAATTTTCTTTGAATTTTCTTAAGTAAAATTTTATAAAGGTCTCCATTGCAATTATTTCATATATGCACTTAATTTAAAAGCAATAAATTGGTTCGGTAGCCCAGCAGTTTAAGGAGACAGTTTGCCAACAGATAGATCCACGATTCAATCCCGGGCTCAGACAAAAAAATTGTTTTTATTATTGAAATAGTTTTTGAAGCGCAGCTTTTTGCTCCTCGTTCTGTGATTTGCTTGGAGTGAAATTTAAAAAAATGTTCGACAGATTTTTTCTTGGAAATTTGATGGTTTTTTTGTTGCTAGCGCTAATTACAAGAAAATTTCATGCTTAAATATTAAATACTGAAAATATTATGTAGCCCGCCAGGGGATCGAACCAGCGTTCTCGTAAACAAGAGACCAACGCACTATCCACCAGGCCACAAATACTTGTGAGAAACAGTTGTTAATTTAATATTAATTATAACAGAAGCTATGCTGCAGTTGATCGTCACCATCTATCAATAGATAGAGGATTGTGTATTAACTATGCTACAACTGACAAAAATTTGCTTTAATTTGCCACAAGGTGTCTCCAGCATCGGTGTGTTTGTATTGTGAATGCGTTTGTGGTGTTGTTGGCACAAAGAAAATTAGCAATGCCCACAAGTGCGTTTTTAAGTGTCAAAAAAATAGATGATATCAATATATATGGAATTAATAAACGCATGCATGACATCGGCAAGGTATCTAAAATGTTTGTTAAATTTTGTTTCGTGTGCGTTTTTTAATATATATTTAATATATATTTTTATCGTCGTTCTGTGATTTGCTTGGAGTGAAATCTGGAAAATTTTCGACAGATTTTTTCGCTAGGTAGTACGCTGTTGAAGGAAAAAATTTGTTCAGTGCAGCCAAGTTCACAACCATGTGTGGAGAGTTAAAATGGAGAGTCGCTGGCATTGTATGCTCGTATATGTAATTGGCGTGGAAATTAACATTCGACAATAAAAAAAGAAGCAGTAAATATGTTTTCTGTATACACGCAGTTCTGTTTTTACACGGTAGATACGTTCCCAAAGATTTCGTGCAAAAAAAAATTGTGTAAAAAAATGCATTGCACTTATGGAAAAGTAGAAGATTGGTTCCAAATTTAACAAATCTGTAGAAATAATACAATAAACCATTTTTAAACTCATATTGGAGCGTTATAGCTAATATTTGCGTATATTTTTATTTCATAAACTTATAAAAGAATGCAAAAAAAAACAATTTCAGAAACTTATAAAAGAATGCAAAAAAAAAACAATTTCAGAAACATAGAAAAGAATGCAAAAAAACAATAAAGTACACATACAATACAATAGGGACGACTGTTGACATGCATGTTTACACACGGCAACACGGGAGTATAATAAAAATTAAAAATTTTATAGCGGTGAAAACTGTTCGTACTAAAATTGTTATTTTCAGAATTTGGGTCAATCGTGTTAAATCAAAATAAAGCGTGTAAAAACAAAATAAAGATTTATTTTTAACTCGTGTTAAATCAAATTCGTGTAAAAAAAGTCGTGTAAAAACAGAACGGAGTGTATATGTAATTTATTTTGTTATTTTAAATTTTTGTGTTTAAAAGTTAATTTATTAAAAAGAAAAAATTATTAAGCTATCAAATCTATGTAACTGCCAAAAAGCTTCGCTTCTCTCGTGTGTCCAACGACGCACCTGTGTTTTTTTTTTAGTTTTTTTTATGATATTGAATGCTTTTTTATTGAATTCAGGAATTTCTAACGTTATTGTTTTCACCAATTGAAACTTTGCTTATCTAAAAAAAAATCTAAGCTTGAATAAAAATCTTCTTAAATACTTCCTAAAATGTATTATTGAATAAAGCTTTATATTAAACATTATACAAGAAATTTAAATTTTCAAGACATTTACAAGACTCTTTCAGGAAAAGCATGAATAATTACTTTTATACAAGGCCTTCTCAAGTTGAGTATGAATAACTTCAAATGCTTAGGTGAAATTGTCACTTCCAGGCTGGCCATAGAGTGTCTTACCAAACTCAATAGGTGCGCTCAAACAAATGAGCTCACACTTATGTGGGTGGGAGGACATTCTGGCATAGAACAGAATGAAAGCTGATTCTTTAGCGAAAGAGTTATGTGGACCAGAGCCACGTATCGTCATAGGCGACAACATGGTGGCAGGCCATATTAAGCAATGGACGGACTCGGAGCACCGTACAAGTTGGAAAGAAGCTGTTAATTGCAGGCAATCGAAGGTGGTCGTGAAGTAGTCTCGTAGTGAAGCAGAAAAAGTTATCCGTTACAATCGAAGGACTTTAAGCTGGCTTACTGCACTGGTCACAGGACACTGTCCCTACATGTATCATCTCAGGAAGATGACTCTGACCGAGGACGTGGAGGTTATGCCTAGAGGAGCCGGAAACGGCAGCACACATTCTGTGCCAGTGCCTAAGATTGACCATTCTGGGACGTCCATTTATTGGCGAAGCCGAGATTGGTCAACTGACCTACAAGGATATGCTTGAGGTGACAAAGGATGCTTATGTAAGGAGCATGCTCACGTATGAGGGCTCCGAGCGGTAGCATCCTTGTCCTATGGGGACGAAAAGGCACCCACTATGGTCCGCTTCGGCCAATTCACGATTTATTATTATTATTAGGTGAAATTGTTATCTGGGTCTTTTGCTTACCCCTTTTTGAAACTTTCCTATAATAAAATGAATTAAATTTTAAGTTTTTGCTTACAAATAATATTTAATAAATTTTTTTTTTTGGCTAGGTTATCACTTATTGTTTAAATGTAAATGAAAATATTTTACAGAAAAACAAAAATTTATTAACTCTAAAAATATCAAACAGCCATGGAAATTGACCTTTGCAACTACTGTAGAAGTTGCTGCTAAGCAATGCTATTGCTGTTGTTTTTGAGCTCAGTGCTTTCGTATGTTGGTGGTTGGCTTGTTGCTATCCTTGTTGTTAAGTCAGCTGCACTTGCCATATTACGAGTATCTACTTCCGTTTCGATTGTAATGCTTGATAACGCCGATGACATACCGCCCACTGCGCCCTCTTCTTGAGCATGGAGCTGTAGTTTGGCATTTATATAAGTTTGCATAACTTCATCGTATGCTGGTGGCAAATCTGAGTCCTTCGGCTGCATGTTACTGCTGTTATTGCCTCCCTCATTATTGAAATCCATTCGTCCATTGCTTATAGTGGATACAGATGTATTAGCTTGTCGAGCTGAAAAGTTATAAAAAATAAAATTACATTATTTTTTTTGGAAACAAAATTGAACTTTTTTAAGATAACTAAAATTTGTGAAAAATTTAAATTTTTACTTCGCTAGCAGACATTTTTTTCATTCTACTTATACATAATACCTTCTGCAATATGATTCAGCGGTCATTAGCAAATGTTTTGAAATACAAAAAATACCACGTCATTCATTACCTTGCAAACGCTGTGAGAGTGCAGCTCTAACGGTTTGTTGACGACGTTGGGCAGCAATCTAAAGATTAGTTGTGAAAAGTATTATTTTTCCTATGAAAAATGCAATTTTTTTCACCTTTGCTAAAACTCCTGCCAATATAAGAAATGCTAACAAAATCAGGTAATAATAACCATAAGAATAGAAGCTGCTGTCACTACTAACCACAATAGTGGGCACAAAAATAGGACGCGGTGACAAAGTTGGAAAAATACTAATGTTATAGTGTCCTAGACCGGGACGATATGTTGTAGTCTCTGACGTTATATTGTAGATATTGCTAATTGTGCTGTTGTAGATGTGTTCGTTCAATGAGCTGGTTGTATTAACCGCCATTTTTGCAAAAAACTTTTCCTTTGCCCTTGAAAAAGCTAAGAAATTTTATAACCACCCGATACTGAAAATTCGAATAACGACAACATTAACGACAATTGATGTGTGAAATTCAACTGCCATTGAATTCCATGAATGCAAATGAAAGAACTGAATTCTTAGTCTAGTTTTGTGGTTCCTGATTGGTGACTCGAATTTTGGGTAGCTTTCAGTTTGCAAGTAATCGATGTTGATAAAATTAAGCTGGAATTATTAGGCAATCACTGAAAAAAGGTTTGGTATGTAGATAAAAAATTGTACAACAGCAAAAATAATAACTTAACAATAATTATCATAGATAAATTGAACATTTTATCATATATGTAGCTTAAATATTTTGACAAATTAGCTAATTGGCCAAGATAAGGTTACAATTTTTAAGGTACGCATCAAATTAATGTGCGAGCTTCTGTTTTAATTATATAAAAAAAAATATATGTGTGCGGCCGTCACGCACGGTGGAAGTGCAACTTATACCTAAAAAAAAAAAATTGTTTCTGGAATTGCTAAAATAAAATTTTTTTATTATTGGGTTGTTCAAAAAGAAAGCGCGTTTTTGTTATCGTCAAAGATTTGTCAGATTTTCCTGATTTTCTTTGGAAGTCGTGTCTTAAGAGTGTTTAAAAATGTAGTGCTTTGATGAGCATATCTGCCATATTCTGCTCTTTTACTTAAAAAAAAAAATGGAATAAAGCAACTGAAGCTAGACAAATATTAGTGGAAGTTAATGGCGAAGATGTGATTAAAGAAAGACAATGTCAATGTGGTGGCCGTGGCTGGTATGCGAAGGAACCCGGTCTCAAATGCAATCTGACACAGAAAGTTTTTTCAATTGAATTAATTTTTCTGTTCAGCCGTCACCTCTCTGCAGACAATGACACAGCTCAGAGAGTAAAAATTGTCATGTAAAGCTTCTTGAGAACATCCACATTAACCGTCCGGAGTTGATATAAAGCTTGTGGGTCCAGTTCTCGATCATTTGTGTTCAAACATTTCACAACATGCACAACACAATTGATCATCATCAACGTCCTTTCAAGGGCTAAAATGGCCAATTCATTTAGGCCCTTATTATGAGCTGCGTTCGATCTTCGTCACCTCGAAGTCGAATGGCCTGATCGAACAACGTGCTTCGTATTATAACGTGCTTTCGATAAAGAACTGCGCCATTGGCAAAGCTTATACGTCATTCAAATTGAATGAAGAATATCGCGTTTTTTGTTCTCTCTTACACTCTTCGAGATATTTGATTGAATAGCTGCTCACACGTGATTTTTTGATTAAATGGCAGATGCCGACTAAAAGTGTTGTTGTAAGTACCAGAAAAGTTGATTATGCAACCCTGTGATTGATTGAAGCAGGTCTGAAGCTCCATCAAAATTTTGATTGATGCGATGAAGTGTTGAAAGTTCATTTCCGCTCTCGCAGAGAGTTTATATTTTTTTCGCTAGGAAAACAACAACAGTGTAGTGTTGACAGTGCCATTGTGAATTTCCCCTGTTCACGATAATCTATTTCTATCAGCTCATCGTTATTTTGAAAGCTAACTACTCTTTGAAAATAAGAGCAAAATAGTTATGACTATGGCGGAATTATATAGTTCGACAATTTATCAGAAGAGGATGAAAGGTTGATAGAACTGGCTAGACGTAAAAAACGATTGAAGGACGCTTCCAACCCTTTTGAAATTAATTTCACTATGTAAAGTTCTATGTTCAACATAGTGAACGCTTATTGCTGAGCCGAGCCGGAAAACACATTGGAACAAAAGAGATGCATGACTTGGTGTCCTTATTGCTCCAATGAGTTTTTAGGCTCGGCTCAGCAACAAGCGTTCACTATTTTCGCAACCTTAGAGCAGCAAAGTTTTAACATCCACAACATTTAGAAAATTTGTTTACAGGTTTCTACAGTACTTCCGACTGTCCAAGGAGTAGTTTGTGGGCTTGATGACAACTACAGGCGAACTCCTAAATCAATGCGCCCGAGCAAGATCAACTCAAAGCGTATCAAAATTGGCAAAAGTTTTACGATTTGTTGCTCACCATCTTTGGCCTGTATAAAATTTACACAAAATAGCTAGCAATTAGTTTGTAGTCATCAAAAAGCAAAAAACAATCATAAAATACTGATATTTTTAACAATTATCACTCAGCATGCACCGCATCGAAAGCAAAATTCTATTCGACTGAAAATTTAATGGACAATGAAAATTTCGACACGGTTGCACTCCTTATAATATGAATTTGAGATTCGATATTCGCTGTTCGATAACCAGCTTACCATATTATATAAAACACAAAAAACACAAAATATCAAAAAAGCGTTTTTGAATAACTGCGATCACTGCTTCGATTTCCTTACTTGTAAGCGTCGAGTTTTTTTGGCTCAATAAAACTTGTGTTAAAAAATTTACATTTCGACCGCAATTAAAAAGTTTCGCATTTAATTCCCTAAATGACACAGAAAATGCACCCATTTTAGAATTATTTTTACAAATTTATACCGCTATTGTCATTTTGCTGCAAAAAAAATAAATCACATGGTTTGTTTTTTTCCAATTCCTTTCTTCACGGCTTTCTAATTGCTGTCACTTTGGTTTAAATATCACTAATTAAAATAATTAAACCGTAAAAGTATGCACCATTTTTTCATTTGCATATTACATTGCTAATTTGTATTGAAGTTCTTGTGACCTATGTCCGAATTTTTAAAAACTTGGTTTGGCGGCCGCAAACATGTACCAACTTTGTTTACATATATTTAAGGAGGAAATTCCCAGATTTCATAATATTATAATGAGACGACGGAGGAAGACCGAGCTTAATTTATATTTTCCATAGCAAATAGAAAATAATTTTTTTTAAAGACAAATTTTGATTATCTGATACTTTTATAAGAAGTTATAATAATTTGCTAGTAACAAACTTTTCTTTACTCAAATACGCTGCTAAGTTGCATGAAAACTTAAATCCACTTTTTGCTTATATGACTTTGATTAATTTTTTCTAATAAAAAATAAAATTTTAGGGAAAGCATTAATAGATTCTTTATAGCTAAACATTTCTTTTTAAGTCTGCATGACCAGATTATAAAAATAGAGTGGTCGAAAAATTGATTTTTTTTTTCCACCAAAATCCCACGGATTTTATAATATGGGTTGTTTGCTTTGGTTTATTTTTTTGTTGAATATACTAGGTGCCACTCAGACCCTACTTGCTTGCGGATTCTTTCAAACTACATTTCAAGATGTTTAAATAAATAAACCGGCCCATATTTGTTTCCACAAGCTGAAGTTTTCCGACTTTATTCGATGAAATACAGCCCTATACCGTGACTGAACCTCCGCCATGCGTCAAAGTTGGGATAAGGTTTTTCAGTTTCAGTTCTTCATTCTCTATTCGCGTAAGGTGTATATTAACTTTGTCATTCCGTTTGTAACGCCAAGAAGGAGGCGTGGCAGGTTTCGAAAAAAAAATATATATTTTTGATTAGCATCACCTCCTGAGTCGATTTCCGTGTGTTCGTCTGTCTGCCGTCTGTCCGGCTGTGGACACGATTACAGCCGTCATTCAAGCTATCGCGATGAAATTCAAAATATAAGTTTCAAAATTTCAAAATTTTTAAAAAAGGAAGATCAAAATCGAAAATGGGCCAAATCGGATGAAAACCACGCTTACCTCCCACACAAAGTGACTTTATTTTAACCGTAAAATGTCTAAAGAAACTACAAAAATTAAAGAAATGCCTTGAAATTTGGCCCGTTTATTTATTTTAAATCCTGGCTATGAAACTTGAAAAAACCGAATGAAAACCACGCCTACCTTCCATACAAAGTGGCTTTGTTTTAAAAGTAAAATCTCTTAAAAAATCTTCAAAAATTAAAGAAATGCTTTAAAATTTTGCACATAAGTTTTGATATTTAATATAAATCATCTCTATGATATATATTTTTTTTTTTTTTTTTAACATTAAAAAATCATTTCACCAGTTTCTAACTAAATTTGCTCATGTTAATTTGAGAAGTTTTGTTTGCATGCTGGCTTGTTTTGTCGTTTTTTTTTTCTTTTTCTTTTTGGTTTCCTCTTTGTGCGGTGTTTTGTTTATCGCTAGCGTAGTGGTTGTTGTTGCTTTTTAACTGTTGCGCTCACTGCATGTTAAATATTAAAATAATATACCCTTAAAGCACTTTTTGCATTTAGTCATTTTTATTTTTCACAAAATAATTTAAATTTTTTTTTTCCAATGGATTATTTTTCCATTGATAATATTGCTGCTTGTTCTCTGAACGAGCAATGCAAAAGCCAGAATATTCGGTACCCTATGTTTAGCTGTTCTGGCCCATGTGAGCGAATGTTCCATGCTTCTTGTGCTGGTATTTCTAAATCGTGCCTTGACGATTTAATGTCAGTCCGATCTGGTCTTCGCTGGTATTGTGCTTCGTGCAGGGCCCTTTCCCCGGATGAACTCTATTCTAAAATAAAGCTTTTTGGGGAAAGCCTTAACTTATTAAATAATAACTTCAGAGAAATTGTTTCATTTTTTAGCGAAGTTAGTGCCGCACCCACTACCAGCGTTTCTGATGAAATTACTGTTCAGGATAACATTTCGGTTCCTTCGTCCATGACTGCATCTTCCGGAATTTTGTCAGTTTCATCAGAAAAAGACCTAAAAAGCTCTAAAAGACAGAGGAAAAACAAAAACAAAAATAAGCGTCGGAAGGCGTCCTCCAGACCTTCCAAGGCAGAGCAGCCCCCAGCAATGCCATCAGAAAATAATAATACGGTGATTTCTCATACACCATCTTCTATTCCTCCATTGACTAGTAGCCCAAATACGATTTCAACTACGCCTAACAGTCATTTGACTTTAAGAGCAGTTTCGAGGACCAGAAATGTTTTCATTTCACGTCTTCAGCCCGACACATCAATAGAAAATATATTGACGTTTGTCAGGCAATCCAAGTTAGTGAACTCAAATGCATTCTGTTCATGCAAAAAAATTGGTAATAAGCCTTCCCATGCTTCTTTTATTCTAACAGTTGCAGCCGAAGATTTTACAACTGTTCTTAAATCTAATTTGTGGGCCGATAATATTCTTGTTACTGAGTTCAAGCCAAAAAATAAGTCTAAAACGGTGACTCAAGCCGCCCGCCAGACTCAAAAAAACTAAATAGGCTGTCCCTTTACTATCAAAATGTAAGGGGACTACGTTCTAAGACGCAGAGCTTATTTCTATCAACTCAAAATTGCTCTGAGGATATTATCGCGTTAACAGAAACGTGGCTGAACGGAAGCATTACTGATTTGGAATTGTTTGACAATAGTTTTCAAGTTTTTAGAAAAGACAGATACACTGACAATATTTCTTCTGTCGGTGGTGGTGTCCTTTTGGCTGTAAGGAACTGCTTTGTCAGTTTTATTGTTGACATTCCCTGCTCTTCTAATATTGAACTAATTTGAGTTAAAGTTATACATTGTAACTCTAATGTATATGTTATTAATGCGTATGTTCCTCCTAAGAGTAGTGTAGAGGTCTATGCAAGCCTTGCGGAGTGCATAGATTACATAATTGATTTACTTGACGTTAATGACGACATTTTATTATTGCGCGATTTTAATCTACCTGCCAAGAACATATATTTGTTGATAATATATGTTCAGACTTACAACAAGTGAGTTGTATTTATAATAGTCTTGAAAGATTTCTTGACCTGGTCTTAACTACAGACAGTAACAATGTTGTTGTTAAGAGGGCCTTTCATGCTCTAACTACTGTTGATGAATATCATCCACCATATTTATATCCACGTATTTGGTACGAATCCGACAGAGCAAATATAGTAAATTCTAATTCAGCAGATAAGCTTTATGAATTCAATTTTAAAAAAGCTGACTTTTTGAAGTTGAATCAGTTGCTTAATGGCAAACTTAATGCAATTTTAGAATATATAAATGGAAATTGCCTTGATGACTCCATACATTTTTTTTATATGGAACTCTTTGCTGTGTTTTCTCAATCCGTACCTTATAGTCTCAAATTTGCGAGGAATTCTACGTACCCTTGGTACACAAAGGATTTAAAGACTCTTCACAACAACAGGAATAGGGCATGGAAGAAATACATCTGTAGCTTAGGCTCAAACGACCTAGAAACTTACAAACGTTTGTTTCTGGAATTTGAAAATCGCTCAGCTACATTATATCACGAATATTTAGATAATGTTAAGCTGAGAATATTGACAGATCCAAAGAAATTTTGGGGATTCGCAAACACAAAGAAGAAATCTGATGGATTTCCTTCTTCATTTAGAACTCCTGAGGGATTTACTGGCAATCCCGTCAAAATTTGTGGCCTATTCGCCAATCTTTTTAAAGAATCATTCTGTTCAGATTCTTTTAATCCTGATGGAGAGTACTTTGAATATATGTATTCCGAACCCAGAGTATCTTTGGAACATATATCCTTCACTCCAGAGGATATTTTAATGTATATTAGATCGATCGATGAGGAGTTTGGTGCTGGACCTGACGGTGTTCCTGCCGCAGTGTTAACACAATGCGGTTCCGTTTTGAGTCAACCACTTTCTTTATTATTCAATAAATCTATTAACGAAAGTTATTTTCCACTTTTTTGGAAAAAATCATTTATAAGTCCTATTTTTAAAAAGGGTTGCAGGAACGATGTCAGTAACTATAGGCCTATCGCTAAGCTCTCATCGATTCCAAAACTTTTTGAGCGGATAGTGTATGATCGGGTGAAAATTCACTGTGGCAAAGTCATAACAACTCGTCAGCATGGTTTTGTGAATGGCAGATCCACTGTGTCTAATCTTCTCGATTTTACAACATTCTGCTTAAATTCTATTGATTCTGGTAACCAGGTCGATTGTGTTTACACTGACTTTAGTAAGGCATTTGATAAGCTACCACACAATCTAATCTTATTTAATCTTGAGTTAATGGGATTTCCACAATATTTTGTGAACTGGATTAAATCGTATTTGGTGGAGCGATGTTATCAAATACGTTTCCGAGGCGCATTGTCTTCTGAATTTATTGCTGGATCAGGTGTTCCTCAGGGTAGTCACCTTGGTCCTCTTCTGTTTATTTTAGCTATCAATGATGTAACTCACGTCATTGAACACTCTCATCTGCTTATTTATGCCGATGATATGAAAATATACAGAACGATTAATTCTAGAGATAATTCAGATCTACTCCAGTCTGATCTAAAATCCTTTGAAGTTTGGTGTTCTAAAAATAATATGTTTTTAAATCCCGATAAATGCCAAACTATGACCTTTTCGCGAAAAAGGAATAATTTTATTTTTGATTATAAGATTAAAGATACTGCCTTGAGTCGTGTAGACACCGTCAAAGACCTAGGTATATGCATGGATTCTAAGCTATCGTTTAACACTCATATTGATAATATTTGTAAAAAAGCATCTTCAATGCTTGGTTTTGTAAAACGCTGGGCCAAAAAATTTAATAGCATGATTACAACTACAACGTTGTATTATGCAATCGTGCGTCCTCACTTAGAGTATGCAAGTCAAGTGTGGTCCCCAAGTTACAATGTGCATGTTGATCGAATAGAAAGAATCCAAAAACATTTTGTTCAGTTTGCTCATGATACAATGATAAGGTAGGCCCATGATACTAAGTGCTCTCACGCGTCAACGAAGAGTGGATAATGAGAAGCAACATTAATGTCAAAACGACGAATTTCGTAGAAATTGCAAATGAAGAAAATATTTTATGTTTCCAAGTTGCAAAGAGTGCAGTCGCGGGTATTAAATTTGTGCTAATTTGAGTGAAAATATTATATAAAAAGTGTATTAAAAACTATAAAATGTGAAAGAAGTCTTAAAATTGCAAAAAAACCTGTAACAGTTTTAACCTAAAAACAACTGCGAAACGTGAGCATAAAGAAATTCGCGATGAACAGATGATTTTGACATCAATGTAGCTTTATTCTGCTTTCTACTCCATTCCTCTCCGTGATGACCTTACCTTATAATTCTGCCATGAGTTTGCTCTAAGGGGCTTAAGTGGAACTGACATATTAGACCTTCCTCCTTATGCGGATCGTTTAAAACTATTAAAAATGCAGTCTTTAGGTGATCGAAGGAAATCGGCAGATATCGTATATTTACACCAGCTCATAACAGGTGTATTAGATTCTCCAGAACTTCTTTCTCACATAAATTTTAACACTAACCGTAGAAGCAGTAGAAACGCTAACAACTTAATTTATTTGCCATTTAGTAGAACAAATTATATGGCTACTGCTCCTTTAAGTCGAATGAGTTCCTTTGTTAACAATTGTAGCGTTTTTGATGTTAATTTGTCAAAGGGTCAACTCAAAAGTAGATTAAAATTAGTTGTGTAAATAGATCTATGTATACGCATGGTTAGTTGTTACGTCTTGTGTTGTCCCTGAGCCCAACCCATTCATTGGTGGGTAAATTTTTCCCACATTAACTTGTTTGTGGTCACGGGTATCCATAACATTGATATTTTCAATGATTACTGGGTAGTGGCTTTAGATGGGTTAATGCTGAGGAAGTGCGATATAGCTGTAGTAGCCGAACTCTATTGTTATTGCATGTTATACATTGCAAAATTGGATGAAAACCACGGCCACTTTCCGTACAAAGTGGCTTTATTTTAAATGTAAAATCTCTTAAAAATCCACAAAAACTATAAAAGTCTTTAAATTTCGCACATTATCTTTGATATATAATATGAACCATCTTTATGATATTCGGTACCCTGCCGAAGCTCCATCCTTACTAGTTTTTGTTTGCTATCGCAACCGAGTAAATTGTATATACTCTCATCGCTGAACAACACATTTGTCCAGAAATCTGTCGATTTGTCGGTATACAGTAATGCAAAGTCGAGTGGCCTCTTTTTGTTAATTTGGCTGATCTAATTCATTCTCGGCACTCGGCTTAAGATTCGTTTTCTCTCACAAAACTTCCGAGTGTTTCAGAATGCACATTAACCCAGCGCTCACACGTGCAAGTGCAAGTTCGAAAAACTCAATGCATCCAAACATTTTTACTAACACACTCACATTCTTGGACGTGCAGCCTACTTGTAGCGCTACTTGCAAGGAAAGTTCAGAGGCAATGAATTTTGGCACTTGCTGCAAGTAAATGTCAAAAAGAGGGAAATGTCAAAAGTGACGTTTTTTGTGAATTTTTCCGGAATTTCCGCAATTTTATACAAGAAGCAACACTGGTAACATGTTTTCCTCGTTTTTTAACTTCTTCATTTTAAGCAATACTACAATTGCAGGGAGAACCTTGCATTCGACGACATTTTTAAATAAACTTGCACTTGCACATGTGGACGCTTAAGCAATTTTCAGCTAATTTCGAACTTTTTCGAAGACAATATATATTTCCTACTTGCAAGTGATTACTTGCGCGTGTGGACGCAAGGAAACATTGTGATACATTTCGAACTTCTACAGCTGTTGTTTTCGGATTTTTAAGCACAACGCTTCTAATATATCGATTAACTCTTTAAGAAATATAAGGTGGACGACCACTTCTAGCTTTGCTAGCTAACGATTTCGATTCAGAATTGTTTTTTATTATTACGACCATTAACAGAGTTCAAAGAGTTCTTCCCCTCTTTTTTTAATGTTATGATTTGCTCTCGTACTTCAAGACAAACTTCCTTTGTTTTGGACACATTTTACTGAAATACGGATGACCGCAAACTTCTGAATGAAGACTAAAGCAGACATTTTTTTAAATCATGCGAAATTTTAAAAAAATGCCCCTACTTTGTTTCCATCGTACGTATACTTATCTGTGTTGCAATATTCGATTCATTTGTTTGTACAAAACAAACGCGAAATTAACAAACCAATTTTTTGTTTGTTTGAACTGATGTGTCATTGCACTTGAAAATGCGTAGTTTGTTTAGATAAGAAATGTATAGTGTAACTTTTCAGTGTAACAGTATACAGTGACAGTGAAGGCTGTGAGAAAGTGTTGAACTCACCTTCCTGTTGCTCAGCTATAACTTGTTTTAACTGACGGCCGATGATAACATTTTGCCACGATAGAATAATAATCTGGAAACGTAAATATCGTAATTTATGTTTACGGACAAATTTAAGAAGAGTTTAAAAAAAAAAAACTAACTCACTCGAATAATAAATAGAACTAACGGCAAAAGCACAAGGAACAAAGACCAGGCTGCAATGTGATCCATTTGTAAAGGATTTTTAAGAATTGCCGTTTAAAAAGTTTTCAAATATTTTGCAAATAAATTGGAATTAAGTTATTTTCATTGATTTTCACAAGAAGTATTGATATTTTAAGTTATCTTAGAATCCATTGAACAAAAATCTTTGGCGGCTAAAAATTTGATTAATCTTTTAAATTACTTTTCCGGCACGTTTTTATTTTCTATACTTTTCTGTATCTATTTTTATAAAAATAAGGCATAGCTTTATGCGAAAGGCTTAATGTATAATCTTTTATTTAATTGAAGAAAACAATTTCGTTTTTAATTAGCACGTTATCAAAACCGAAGAAAAGACGTTATCACGTTGCAGTCGAATAAACTTGGACTGCTGGATATGAATCTGTAACATTGGGAAATACCCTCCGCTTATAATTACTTATCGGTGGTGTGGAGACCACAACAAAATATAATCAAGTTGATAACATTTAGCAAATAAACATAAAGCGATTTTGTATACAAATAAAGGTGATAAATTTTCAAGATAAATTAAAAGTGCGACATACTCGTATCTTATGTCTGGTAACTTAAATTGGGCTATTTTTATACGTTATCACTTCAAAAAATAGACTCCGTGGAGTTGAAAAAGGTTAGTTTCATGACAACCTGTCATGAGAAATAATTCACTTATCCAAGATTGTGGACTGAGAACAGCATTGAATTAGTAAATAACATTTTTCATACCAAATCCAATCTAGAACTCAAACCAGAATTCATATACTCTCTTTTATACTATTATTATACTATCGAACGTTTTGCTTTAAAACTTCGCTGGATTCCGGTATTAAAATAAATAATGCATATCTGGGTCCAATATATAGCCTATGGTGCCCGGACATAACACCCAAGGACATAATCCCCAAAATTGATTTGAGGATTATGTCCGCTTAATTTGCGGTCATAATCCCCAAAATCACCACACCCAAAACGATTTTGGGGTTTATGACCATTCCTGCAAGTGGTCATAACACCCGCTGGGGCTTATGTCCGTTTTTCAAGAAATACCTAATAATTTCTCTTGTACGAAATGTCTTCTTTTTATTTGTACGGGGCTTTGATTGGGAACTATGTCCAAATTGTTTGGGTGTAATGACCAAAAGATATGCAGGGATGGTCATAAACCCCAAAATCGTTTTTGGTGTTATGACCGCAAATTAAGCGGCAAGGTTTCATTATTCTGACATGTATAAATCGTTTCAGGTACTTTTTTCAGATAAAATAAAATATTTTACGATAAAGATAAGGTTGCTGACTTCTTCTATAAATTAAATTCGCAAATATGTAAAGAAATTAGCTTGAAAAATCTCAAAACGGAATATTTATACCCCCCCGCGTACTGCGTAAGGGGTATACGAGTATTTATTTGGTCACTACGTTAGCAAAGTCAATAAGGAGGCATAACATAGAATAGTATATATATTTTTGATCAGCATTACCACCTGAGTTACCACGATTACAGCGGTAATGTTGAAGACGAAACGAATCTCATGGAAACCACGCCTACCTCTACCTATACAAAGTAAAAAAACGAAATGGCCATTTCAGCCCTTGAAAGGACTTTGACCGAGCTTCTTATGACCAATTGAGTTGTATGTGTTGTGAAATGTTTGAACACAAATGATCGAGAACTGGACCTACCTGCTTTATGCCGACTCCGAACGGCTTATGTTCTGAAGAAGCTTTTCATGGCAGTTTTTTACTCTCTGAGGTTTGCCATTGTCTGCAGAGAGCTGACGGCCAGCCAAAAAAATTAATTAAATTGAAAAAACTTTCTGTGTCAGATGGGGGTTTAGAACCTAGGTACTCTGGCGTATGAGCCACACACTCTACCCACTATGTCACGGCCGCCACAGTAGTAGTAAATAGTGCTGGAAAATAGTTGCAAAAATAGTAGTAAAAAAACGAAGTAGAAAATAGTAGTAGAGCAGAAGAGAAAATGGTAGTAGAATAGATATAGAAGTAGAAAGAGGAACAGAAAGCAGTACTAAAAAATAGTGTTAGAAAATATTAGTACAAAATAATAGAAGATAAATAGAAAACAATAGCATTAAATAGTTGTAGGATATATTAGAATTAGTTGACAAAATAGTTGCCGAAAATGGTAGTAGAAAATATAATAGATAAATATATAGAAAACATAAAGTAAAGGGTGGTTAAATTTTAAGGGCCAATGTTGATTTTGAATAAAACACAAATTATTTAGGAAATTATTGTCATTTATATTCAATATGATAATATTGGTGTGGTTCAATTATGTATGGAACAAAATATCGGCCAAATGGCCGCCGCGACCTCGGCGGCACACCTCCATCCGATGGTCCAAATTTTCGATGACGCTGAGGCATAAGTGAGGTTCTATGTCGTTAATGTGCCGAATTATCTCATCCTTTAGCTCTTGAATTGTTGCTGGCTTATCGACGTACACCTTTTCTTTCAAATAACCTCAAAGAAAGAAGTCCAACGGTGTGAAATCATATGATCTTGGCGGCCAATTGACATCGCCATCACGTGAGATAACACGGCCATTGTGTGGCAAGTGGCACCGTCCTGTTGAAACCACATATCGTCCACATTCATATCTTCCAATTCGGGCCATCAACGACGAGCGTGAGAGGTGCAATTGTTGGGCACGACGACGAGTTGCGGTGGACGGCTCTTCAGCTACACTATCGCGAACAGCAGCTATATTTTCTGCAGTACGAGCTGTACGAGCATGCACTGGGGCCCTACTCTGTATTGCGATGCGCCAATCAATGCGATGCGAAAATGAAATTTGATCCATACGCAAATCCGTACAATCAAATCAAATTTGCGAATATTTTTTGTAGCATCGCAATAGAGAGTAGGGCCCCTGGTGTTTTCACATCTCCTACAGACCCGGTTTGCTCAAATTTTTGTACGATTTTTTCGATTGTACGCACATTTGGACGATTAAATTGACCGGAAAAATCACGAAGTGCACGATATGCATTTTGATTTGAACAACCATTTTCATAATAAGCCTGAATAACTTTAACGCATTGCTCGATTGTGTATTTCCATGGTTCAAATTGAGTAAGTCTGAATTTGAGTAATGTCAGATGAAATGCAGAAAAAAACTTGACGTTTAGGTGTGGTTTACATTCAACATTGGCCCTTAAAATTTAACCACCCTTTATATATAAAAAATAGCAATAGAAAAAAGTAGCAGACAAAAGAAATTCACTTAAAAAAGACTTTTAAATGAACGCCATCGTACTTTTTTATCGATATAATTTCGATAAAAAATAATTTTTTTTTTAATAGGGCCGTTCACTTTATCAACTTTTTCATCCAACAAGTCATCAAAAAATTGGAAAAACCGAAATATATATATGGAATTTGACGACAATTTAACATATGAACACTCATCAAATTGTTGGTCAAATCGTTTGACGAAAATCAAAATATTTTGATTTTTCGGTTGTTTGACCAACGATTTGATGAAAAATTTGGCGTATGAACACTCGTCAAATTTTCTAGTGCGATTTCATCACTTAAAAAAAGATTTCAATGCGGACACATCAATTCAAAATGCACGATGAAGATTTTTGTAATGGTTTTATTGAAATTTATAGACTACATCCGTAACTGTGGCAGATAAAATCGGAAATTTACAAAAAAAGATTATTAAAAAATAAAGCATATGGAGTGCTGCTGATGTGTTCACTTCGGTGTGCAAGACGATAATGAAATTTGACGAAAAAATTTGATAAAATGAACACTTGCGTGGTCAAACTGTTTGACCAATAATTTGATGAAGAATTTGATAATGTGACCGCCCCTAATAGGGCCGTTCACTTTATCAAATTTTTCATCCAACAAGTCATCAAAAAATTTGACAAACAGAAATATATATGAATTTTGACGATAATTTGACATATGAACACTCATCAAATTGTTGGTCAAATCGTTTAACGAAAATCCAAATATTTTGATTTTTCAATTGTTTGACCAACGATTTGATGAAAAATTTGACGTGTGAACACTCGTCAAATTTTCTGCTGCGATTTCGTCACTTAAAAAAAGATTTCAACGTAAACACATCAATTCAAAATGCACGTTGAAGAAGATTTTTGTAATGATTTTATTGAAATTTATAGACAACATCCATAACGGTTGCAGATTATATCGGAAATTTATAAAAACAGATTATTGAAAAATAAAGCATATGGAGTGCTGCTGATGTGTTCACTTCGGTGTGCAAGACAATAATGAAATTTGACGATAAATTTGATAATATGAACACTTGTGTGGTCAAACTGTTTGACTAATGATTTGATGATGAACGCCCCTAATTTTATTGGAAAAATATCGATCAATGTTTGATTTTTATTTCATATCTAAAAAATAGCGATAGTAAAAAAAAACTATTATTTTTTATCGAAAACATAACGATCACAAAATGATTTTTACTTCTTATCGAAAAATAACGATTAAAAAGGAACTATTTTCGATCGGAAAACTATGATTTATTGATTAATTTTTATTTCTGATCGAAAAAAAAATGATTAAAAATTCATTTTAATTTCTAATCGAAAAAATAACAATCAAATATTAACTTTTATTTCTGATTGAAAAAATATCGATATGAAAATAATTTTTATTTCCGATTGGAAAAATTACGATCACAAAATTATTTTTACACCTTATTAAAAATAAATTACAATAAAAAATATCTTTTATTTCTGCTCGAAAAATAACGAGTATACGAGTATAATAATGAAATAACCTTTTTTTTTTTCTGACCAAAATATAGAAACTTTGTTTGATATATGCTTAAAAGTTCTGATGCTTCATTAATAACCTCAAATATTTATTAAAAAAAAAAATAAAGTCTAAAAATTTAAATAACATGAGTTGACAGAAAAGTCTGGGGTAACGAACTGTCGAAGATCCATTACTTACAAGTTTTTTTATAAATTCTATGTTTTGTATTTTAATTTTAATGATAGGCCACTCAAGATAATTTCTTGTCACCATTTTCCAACTGCTAGTAATTAAAAATTATCTATTTATTTCCAAACACAATTTACTAAATGGCACCTACATTTTTTTTTATCATGAACGGTAGCAACATATTCTTGAAAAAATATTTTTTTCCTACGATTTTTTTCATTGCTTGCAAAGTGCTCTCACATCCAAGGAATATTAAAATAAGTCCTTACAATGACCGTTTCTGGTATATTTTGTAAAGTGACAGAAAAGTACAATTTTAATAATTTCTATTCTCGTTTTTTAGCAACGACAATTGGAAACACAGTGATTACATGAATATTTTATAAAATTTTTTAATTTTCAGAAAAACATCTTAGAAAAAGAATTGATATCCCGTAATTAGCATTCAAATATTAAGCCGGTTAAAGCTGTGGTAAAATGCAAACTTTGTTGATTAAATTTGGTAAAATGGTGTTCAAAATTGCACTCACCGTTTTGTTGTTGTTCCAATTTTCGTAGCTTTAAGGCAAGTTTCAAAAAACGTACATTTATCTGGAATCAAATTTTTATTGTCTTGAATTTACTGTATTTGATCTTTCAAACGCACCGCTATGAAAAATATAAACAGCGGTAGGACCACCAACACTATTAATATAATTCCAATAATATCCATAACTTTTTTATAATTTTTTAACTATTTTAAGATACCCGTTTCTCAAAGTAACAAAAGTAATTGATTTGTTTTGCTTTAATATTCGTGAATGTTTATTTTTCTGCCGCGTGCAAATGTTGTTCCGCTTGCAGCTTAGAACGCCTAAAAATTTTTTTTTTTAATTTATTTATCAAAACACTTTCGACGTTTATTGTATTTTTAGATAAGAGATAAGAATTTAATAACTTCTTCGTGCGATAACAGTTTATTATGATTTATTTTACGATTTGCCAGCACATTGATTAGTAGACGTTTTAATTACTTCACATTAAATATGTTTAAGAAAACTTCAAGAATTAAATTAATTTCTTAAGTCATTTAAGAAATATTTTTCTATAGTCTTAATTGTTTTCGCTTTAACCCTTAGGCTGCCGGGGTTTGGCCATTTATTTTTTTTAAATTCTCATAACTTAGTCCCGACATGTGAGGGTAGTTTTTATATGCAAGGCAGGAAAAAGCTCGCATGTAAATACAAAAGACCTCCGACCCATTAGTCGTTCATCTTTTCTTCTCAAAACTCTCGAGAGATTAATAGATATTCGCTTTAGACAAAATATAGAAGATAATCCACTGTCCCCGTCACAACATGCTTACGCCGAAGGCAAATCCGGGGAAACAGATATCCAAATGGCCGCAAATGGTCACCATTGTGCCCACTTACGTGACACTCCTTGTGCCCTAAGACACCATTTTTTTGCTTTTTATTGACCATATAGGCTATGTCTCCATGCCGTGGATAGATAAGATCACCTCATTTTTTCAACGGGTTTGACTATCCCCGTGCTAACAAGTTTTATGGACCATTGCTATTCCATTTAGATTTAGATTTATTGTTCAAAATATGTTGGCATATAAGAATTATTTCTTTTGAATGCCGCAAAAAAAGATAAATAACAATTAGATTTAATAATGATCAACTATCTTATTTTATAAATTATATAAATCAATAAAAATAAGTAAATAAAGTGAGTTTAAATTATAAAAAATCAGATAAAAATAATAAGAGGAAATAACAACAAATGATGTAGAATGAATTTGAAAGAGGACTTAACATATTTAAAATAAGTTATATAGAAGAGAAAATAGGAGAAAGTAGGGAGCGAAAAGATACTGAAATGTTAGGAGAAATGTTCAAAAATTAAACGCTTGAAGGCACTATGGTTGGAAACAGCTTTAATGCTGTTCGGCAAAGAATTCCACAGTCTTATTGCACTGACGAAGAAAAGCCTGCTTGAGTTTGTGTAACAGTAATTTGGGATCAAGAGGTTCATACTGCGGCTTGACCTGCAGAACTGAATTTTTTCAAAAAGATAGTGTGGGCAGCGCGTGTATAAAATCTTATGCAAAAATAAACAATTTCTCGCTTCAAGGTAGCGAAATGGGCAACAACCAAGTAATTTTGTCCTGAAAAGAGACACATGGCTAAACTTCTTTAATCCATAGACATAACGGGCGGCATTATTGAGAGCAACTAGGAGCTTGTGAGATGATCGTGAATCAAGATTGCTATAAACAACTTCCGAGTAAGTTATAATGGGCAACAGTAACTGCAAGAATAGTTTGCGTCTCGTTTCGGTGGGAATAAATGCCGCAGTCTTTCTCAGGTTTCTTAAGACGAAATAGATCTTACTCACACAAGAATTAATGTGATCTTCACAAGAGAGAGAAGAATTTATCCGGAAACCAAGATTGGTTGCCTTTGTTACAACTTTTAAGTCAATGTCGCTGAGAAAAATTGGGGGAAGATCGAGATTTGATAATGCAGTTTTAGAGATCGGTAAGACGTACGACTTAAGGGGGTTTAGTTTGAGTTGATTAGTACAAGCCCATTCCGTTACAATGTTCAAGTCTTCATTTAATCGAACACATAAGTCTTCTATTAACCCAACAGGTCTGGACAAATACAGCTGAAGATCGTCAGCATATGCATGCATTGTGACGTTGTTGCACTTGTCGAAAATGTCATTCAAGAACATAGTAAAAAGAAGAGGGCCAAGAACCGAGCCCTGAGGAACTCCATTAGATATATTCATATACGATGAAAAATTATTGCCTACTTTCACTCTCTGTCTTCTGCCGCTTAGATAACTATATAAAAGTCGAACTGAATTATTAGAAAATCCAAAGTTATACTTGAGTTTAGTACAAAGTATATTATGGTTCACGGTATCGAAGGCTTTGGCGAAGTCTAGAAGGCAGAGCAGAGTGACATGTCCCTTATCGTATGATATTCTAACATCATCCAATATTTTTACGATAGCAGTAGAACAGTTGTGGCCAGGTCGAAAACCCGACTGATGATCTGACATAAGATCGAATGAATATATGTGGTTCGAAATCTGCTCCGCCATTATAGATTCACAAACCTTTGAGATTGAAGACAGCATACTTATGGGTCTAAAGTCAGCTGGCTCGCTAGCATTGGGTTTTTTAGCAATTGGAATTATAGTTGCTACCTTCCAGATTGCAGGGTAACACGAGGTTGTAAAGCTGTGGTTTATTATGTGTGCTAGCGGGCTGAGCACATGTGGAAGTAAGAGTTTCAGAAACTTAATGGAGATTCCATCTTCACCTGTAGCATTTGACTTTATTTTAGCTATAGAGCGTTCCACATCTGGTTCACTTACCGCCATAAAATTGAACTCTGTCGGGAAGTCAGAAGCAGATCTAGCGTAATTGGCCGCGTTGAAGGATTCATTGGGCTCCGAGCTTGAGATAAAGAAATCGTTTAGAATATTGGGATCTATTTGGGTAGAATCAATCACTTTATTGGAAATACCGATGCTTTTTAGATTATTCCACAACTGTTTCGAAGGTAGTGAGGGACTTAGCTTGGACAGATAAAAAGTTTTTTTTGATAGTCTGACGGCTGAAGTGGCTTCATTTCTTGCTATATCGCCATCGCAGGCTTTTTTCAAAATGATATACATATTGACCTGCTACCAAGATGGGCGCCACCCCGAGCTCTTGGTTGGCTCTAATCTTTTACGGCATGGGACGTATCCCATAACCAACCCTCCTCCTTTATCCTGGCTTGGGACAGGCAGGCCGAAACCTGGCGGAGTTACCTTGACGGTCTATCAAAATCTTCGGTCTACCGAATCCATTGCTTCATTAATAGCTCAAACGGGTTCAAATAGCCCAAGTGTGTCTCATAAGAGACATCCGCTTCAACATAACCTAACCTAGTCCCGTTGTTTTACCTTGGACCTCGATAACAATCTCGACTTTTGGAAGCGTCTTTTATATGGCTTTCTGAAGGTTAGCGGTAATGAATTTTTTTTTTATTTCCCAATAAGAGATCTCATTGGAGTAAAAGGGGTGAGTCAAAGGAAGCTGTCGGATTTTTGTTTATCTAGTTATTGTTGCCCTTATCATTTTACGTTTATGGCTCTTACAGTATTGTTGTTGCAAAACTTGTCGTTTGAGCAGCCATTTTAAAGTAAGCCTACCTTATAATGGTATCATGGATTTATTATATATATTACTACCGTAGCAGAATTATAAGGTAGGCTCAAGTTGCAATCAAAGTCAGCTGGTCAAATTTTAATTCTCTAATTGTTGTCGTTACGTTTATCATTTGAAGTTTATGGCCCTCATAGCTTTGTTGTAGAAAAACTTGTCGTTTGAGCAGACATCTTAATGTGAGCTCACAAAAGAGAACATTTTTATTTGCTTATAGCAACACTAACTTTAAATAAAATATGCCAATGTGGAGGTTAAAAAAGTGCCTTCATTTTAGTATATCTTCTATCTCTGTCCGATCCCTAGTTTAACCACAGGAGGGGAAAAAATTACGCTTGGTGGGTAATTCAAAAATGTGGGGTGTTTAAAAAAAATGTTGTTTTTTGTGGAGCAGCATGCTATACAAAAACACAATATTCAATACAAAAATATTAAAAATAGGACTCGGACGAAGGACATATTGAAAAGATTATTTACACTTAAGCAATTTTTATAAAAATATGCGACATACCAACACGGCGGCCGTATGTCACGTGACCGAGCGTTTCTACTGCCCGAACGAACAAAGTTTCCACTGAACGAATACAAGGTTGATTAATACAGGTTAAGTAACTTGAGAGAAAAGCACTCTTTTTTGCCTTTGCTCGAACTGTCAAAGTAGCTGTTAGCTGAAATAAACGTTGATCAGGTATTGTTTATAGAAACGTACTAAATCGGATTAATTTTGACTACTTTAATACATTTAAATAAAATACAATAGTCACATTCATCACATTAAAAACAGAAAGCAATATTAAGAACCATGGTATAATGATTTACAAGGTAGGAGTGCCAGTTCTTTTGGCGATTTGGAGTTGTCAAAAACACATTGAAAAATAGAAACGAAGAAGCAGCAAAACAGATGAAAAATTAAACTTGTATTGATTTGACAACTCCCGATCGCCGCTTGTGAGAAAAAAGGTGGTTGTCAAGGCTACCTTGTAAATTATTTTATCATGTTAAAAACTATTACATTAAGTGCTAATAAAAAATGGGTGCTAATAAAAAATTTATGAAGAACTCTTAAAGATGCAAAAAACTTTGCACAAAGTAAACACTATTCTTTTGCGTTAAGTTTTTAATATATTTTGTTACTTTTTTGTTTTATCCTACGTTGTTAACTACCATTTCAATAAATCTACTACTCTTTTCACAAATACTAGATTTGCCAAAAAATTATTGAGCGTTGGCCGATCAAAACGAATGAATAAATCTGCGTTTTTTCGTGCCAGCCAAGTGTTTCCACTGCACGAATAGCGGCCGGGAAGGTATTTTCGTTCGTTCGCCCAGTGGAAGCGCCCAATAGCATGCTAATAAGATGAAATTTCTTTGAACGAATACCGCGTAATGCGGGCTACCCATTAGCGATTTCGTGTGCCGGCGGCCATTTTTGAACTTGTGTGAAACAGCGAGCGTGCGAATAAAGACCTCTGCCCACTTACGGCACGTAACGAAACGAAACGACCGTTTCAGACTTTTTCGTCGGTCGTTTCCGTTTCGTCGCCGGTTAGAGTGCATTAATACATAAGAACGCAGGGTAGTTATATTTTATAGTTTCGTTAGGTGCCGTAAGTGGGCAGAGGCCTGAATTGTGTAAAGTGTGTTCAGAGGTGGGATTGTTGTGGTTTTTTTTTAACCTTGTGTGACGCAGAAAATCAAAAATTTTCAACAAGCCAGTATGTGTGTCACACTCACAAACTTACTTACTTAGGTGGTCGTAGCAACCCGTGTCCGGGTTTCAGCCGACCTCATCAGCTCTCGCCAGGCGCCTCTGCGCTGCGCGCGCCTTCTCCAATCGGATACACCAAGTGCGGTAAGGGCTTCCTCAGCCTGGTCCATCCATCGGAGGCATGGTCTCCCTTGTCGTCGTTGACCAGCGACCCTCGCCTCGAGCACCTTTTTCGCTGGAGCTTCGTCCTCCATACGATGGACATGACCCAGCCAGCGTAGTTGCTGCACAGTTATACGCCGAGCTACGTCAATGTCTTCGTAGAGCTCATACAGCTCGTGGTTCATTCGGATGCGATAGTCATCCTCGACTCGAACAGGACCAAAGATTTTGCGAAGAACTTTTCTCTCGAACACCCCCAGAGCGGCTGCGTCAGTTTGCGAAACTACCCATGCCTCAGCGCCATAAAGCAGTACACGTAGAACGAACGTCTTGTAGAGTGTTAGTTTTGTCGATCGAGAGAGGTCTGGATCGTCTTGTCTGGAGAGGTCTTGTCTGGAACTTAGTTGCTTACTGAGCCCGTAGTAGCACCTATTAGCAATTATTGTTCTTCGCTTTATCTCCAGGCTGATTTCGTTTTTGGTATTAATGGCGGTGCTAAGGTAAACGAACTCCTTGACTACTTCAAAGTTATAGCTGCCGGATGAAACGTGGGAGTCTAAACGCCACGCTCCCTTGTTTGCAGACAGCATATACTTTGTTTTGCCCTCATTTATCGTCAAACCCACTTTGGCTGATTCCTTTCCGATAGCGGCGAAAGCAGCAGTAACATCTCTCTTGGTTCTGCCGACAATATCAATATCATACGCAAGGAGGTGGACGCCTTACGATCCCTTCCATGATGATGTTAAAGAGATCGCCAGACAGTGGATCGCTTTGCCTGAAACCTCTTTCGGTATTGAAGGTTTCGGAGAGGTCATTTCCTACCTTGACGGAGTTACGTGTGTTGCTCAACGTCATTCTGCAAAGTCTTATCAACTTTGCAGGTATACCGAACTCAGACATTGTTGCGTATAGGCAATCCCTTCTCGGGCTATCGAACGCAGCTTCAAAATCGACAAAGAGATGGTGTGTGTCAATTTGATTTTCGTGGGGTTTCTCCAGGATTTGTCGTAGCGTAAAAATCTGGTCTATGGTGGACTTACCAGGTCGAAAGCCACACTGATAAGGTCCAATCAGTGTTTTTGTAATCGGCTTTAATCTTTCACACAGTACGCTTGAGAGAACCTTATATGCGATGGAAATAAGACTGATACCTCTATAACTTGCGCAGATTGTTGGGTCTCCTTTCTTAAGTATAGGGCACAGTACGCTGAGGTTCCAATCGTCGGGCATGCTTTCTTCTAGCCATATTTTGCTGATGAGCTGATGCATGCGCCTTATCAATTCATCACCGCCGGTTTTAAACAATTCAGCTGACAGGCCGTCAGCACCCACTGCTTTATTGTTTTTGAGTAGTTGGATAGCAACTCGAACCTCTTCATGGCTAGGTGGTGGTACTTCCACTCCGTCATCGTTGATTGGTGGCTCTGAACTGCGCTCTCCATGGGCGGCATTAGTGGAATCGTCGCCAGTAAGTAAATTGGAGAAGTGCCGTCTCCACAATCAAAGCACACACTGTGTATCCGTATTCAGATCTCCATTTTAGTTTCTACAAGTGGATGCTCCAGGCTTGAAACCTTGGGTTAGACGCTTAACCTGTTGATAGAATTTTCGTGCATCCTTCTTGCCCTGGTATACCTCTAGTTCCTCACGCTCACGCTTTTCCTGCTCTCTTTTCTTGCGTCTGAAAAGGCGCCTCTCTTCCTTCCTCTTTTCTCGCACGGCTCGCGTTGCAGCTGACTGCAGCGTTTTTCTGTATGTGGCGTTTTTTACTGCTGTCGCAATGCGACACTCCTGATCGTACCATTGGTTCCGAGGTTGCGGGCGCCAGAAACCAATGACTTCTTCAGCGGCAGCGCCCATGGAGTGGGATATATGCGCCCAAAGTCCGCCGGCGTCGTTGAGTCCAGAGGTTGGTTGGTTGAGCTTAACCGAGAGTTGAGCGGAGTAGGCTTCGGCAGTCCGTTGTAATGGCAGCTTAGCGATATCTAGCTTTCGTTGCATTCCTGTGCGTATGTTCTTCGCATTGCATAATCGCATGCGGATCTTGGCTGCAACAAGATAATGGTCGGAGTCAATGTTGACCCCCCGAAATGTACGCACATCTAGAACACTAGAGGCATGCCTTCCGTCGATTACAACATGATCAATTTGGTTTCGCGTTTTTTGATCCAGGGACAGCCAGGTGGCCTTGTGGATGTCGAGGTGGTTAAATCTGGTGCTACTAACTACCATGTTTCGAGCCGCGACGAAGTCGATCAGTCTTAGACCGTTGTTCGTGGAGGTCTCATGAAGACTGAACTGACCGACAGTGGGGCCAAAGATGCCTTCCCTTCCGACTTTCGCATTAAAATCGCCGAGGACTATTTTCACGTCATGGACCGAAAGGTGGTCGTATACGTCCTCAATACTAGCGTAGAAAGCGTCTTTGACGGCTTCGTCCTTTGCCTCCGTCGGGGCGTGCGCGCAAATAAGGCTGATGAAGAAAAATTTTGCCTTGATGCGGATCGTGGCCAATCTTTCGTTGACAGGTGTGAACCGGGAAACAAGGTGGCGTAGTTTCCGGCTAACAACGAGTCCACATCCAAATTCGCGCCTCTCCTCATGGCAGCTGTAGTAGATATCACAGTGTGCTTGTTTAGAGCAGCCTTGCCCTTTCCATCGCATTTCCTGGATGGCGGTGATGTCAGCTTTTATTGTTTTGAGGGCTTCCGCCAGTTCGGACATTCCAGGTGCATATCCGTAAATCATTGTCCGTTTTTCGTTTGCGGTGGTCGTCAACGTAATTGGGGTTCTTATCCGAGGCTGGTTTAGTTTTCATTGGGCAGTAGTAATGTGGCGGGACCCAAACCCTACGCACATTCCATGTTTAAGGTCTATGGAGTGACCCGCCGCTCAAATTAGCCGTTTAACTGACGGATGCCAGTTTGCCGTTGCCCAGGGAACACCACGTGGAGGTTTGAGTAGACTTGAGACGATTTCGACATGGATAATGCTGGCCTCGCCAGGTTGAGGCGGTCAGACACGTTGCCATGTGAAGGTTCGCCCCCTGTTCCCCCACACTCACAAACATGCTTCTTAATTAGTGAGCTTTATTTGCTATCGGAAAAGCTCGATTTTAGGAATGTCAGTGGCAAAAATATATCGATGTATTTCTTTGATTCGATGCATCGAAATGTACATCGATATTTTTCGATACGTAGGAGGGCATTCATCGGTGCATAGATTCGCATGGGAATTTTCAGATATTATTTCACAACAAAATATGTTATTAGCAAAATTGTACATAATTTCAGATTCACAACTATAACTGAGCTAATTATGTTTCTAACGGACTGTTGAATCAGGTCAAACACTTTTTCGTAAAACCATAGAAATAATAAAAAATGTTTATTTTTAAGACCTCAAATATTCTCCCTTAATATTTAGAGGTTTTAAGAACAACTCTTAATTCTGTTTCCATTATTTTTTCCATTTCACTCTTATACAGCATTATTTAATAGATTTTCTCAAAGAATCGTTCAGCGCTTGTTTAGATACGCACTGTTTAAAGCTTTATGCATTCTCTACGCTACCTTGCTTAAATTGGTATTTATAAGCATTTTTTTAATTCATTGCTTAATTTTGTAAGGTTTGTGTCTAAACACTCGAAAATATTTAACAAAAACTAAGAATTCTTTTACATTTGCCAATCTATTACTAAAAAAAGCACTACATAGATCGCATATGTAGCATGTCTATGACAAAGATAGGATATTTAAAAAACATAACGTCAAAGAAGGTTTGCATGTATTTGTGAACCGAAAAATGCAACCCTGAACGCCACTCTTGTTCTTCTTCGGCAACAAACTCTAAAATAAATCACTTTGCAACTCCTAAAAATAAGGCATATCATCTGTTTGTTATTATATAAATATTAAAGTTGGGTTGCAAGTCCCTTTATTTTGGTTAATATATGCTTTCAAAGTTTGCCAATTTCTTCAGTTGTATTTGTCAATATTTTTAAAAAATATAATTTTTCACAAGCCCCTGTTAGTTTACACAAACCCCTTCTATTCGAGGTGAGATTTAAAAAAGGAACGCTCTTCTGCATTTTTCTGCTAAAACTTCGTTTTAAAACAAAAAAAATAGTGCATGAATTGAGTATATAAATGTTTTAATATATAAGTTGTGTTACATAAATCAGTTAAACACTCAAATAATTACATGTATGCTCTTATTTTAATTTTTATTAGTTATTTACTTTTACCAAACCAAGATTGCATATTTTCATATTGTAAATGGATTTTTATTTTCACCACTACCGATTTGTGAAAGTTTCATGTCATCTGAGATGTCAACTCTGATTATTTTCTTAAAAATTTTCTTTAAAGGCATAAATATTGCGCTGGCACTAAATGGCATATGTTTATCTCTAAACTTTATAAAATTGCATTGATTATGTGTTTGCGTAAAATATTTAGTTGGATATCATGCAACTACTTAAAACTATAAATATTATTTCTACGTTAAAATGCAAATTTACAAGAAGCAGGGTTGGTATTTGCTCTCATGAAGTTGAAAAAAAAATCTGCTTATATCGAATTTCGTAAAGAGCTGACCACATTTCTTTTGTCATGAACTGGAAAAGTATTGTTGCCACGCTGCTTAACATACATACACACAAAAAATTTAAGACACTTCAATGCCTTGAAGTCAAGGTTCGGAAAAACTCTCAAGTGAAGAGGAAAATTACACTCCTCCTTATCAATTTTATTAAATTCACGAACGGTTCACTTTGCTCTCCTTATTCGTGAAAAGATATAAGCATGGACGCTCTTTTGTTATATGTTCAGAGTGATAAAGATTTTTTCATTCCTCTTTAATAGTTTTCGTTCATAAATTGCGCTCCTCAAAAAAACTGACTTGAAGAGCGCTCTCTGCATTTCATTCATTTAATGCTTCTCGTTAGCGAGTTTTGGCAACGCCAAAACCAATTACAAATTTTGCACTGGCTCAAAAAAGGTATTAAAATATCTTAATGGTGCACCATAGGGGGGTGACATGTCCTATTATTATTTCACCACCAATATTTCTTCTCAACGTACACACCCTTATCTGTCATCCTCTTGGGGTCCTCCTACAAAAACACAAAAATGATAAATGTCGAAAATGGTTTCTATCGTCCGTAACTGGACCCCAAGAGGGGTCAAATGTATGAGCTGGTCCTATTATTTTTTGCTAATCAACATTTCTTCTAAGCACACCTACAAATAACCCATACAATAAAATCAAAAAATTTTGATTAGTGTTCATATCTCCCCCGAATTGACCCCTAGAGTGTTCAAATTTTTGCTCTTCAATATTTCTTTAAGCAAACCTACCCCCTATCTGCACCCTTCTTTGGATCCCCATACAAAAAACACAAAAGTGTCGATTAGTGTTCATATCTCCCCCGAATTGTACCCCTAGAGTAGAAAATAAAGAAGCTGAAAAAGAATATTTAATGTAACAAAAAAAAGTTTTAAGTCTGTCATCGATTATATTTCTGAGCATAAATTTCTAATTTTGACTAGTCAATGCAGCTTTAAGCCAATATATTTTTTTTTAATGTTTAGAGGTTATTATTATTTTATTAATTTCTTTAAGTATTTCATTGCATAATTTTCAGATGAAATATAATACGGCTTAGTCTGCAAAAAAGTGACGACAGTGGCGTAGTGGCTAGAGTGTGTGGCTCATACGCCAGAGACCCAGGATCGAATCCCCCATCTGACACAGAAAGTTTTTTCAATTGAATTAATTTTTCTGCTCGGCCGTCACCTCTCTGCAGACAATGGCAAACCACAGAGAGTAAAAACTGATATGAAAAGCTTCTTGAGAACATAAGCCGTTCAGAGTCGGCATAAAACTTGTAGGTCCAGTTCTCGATCATTTGTGTTTACACATTTCACAACACTCACAACACAATTGATCATAAGAAGCTCGGTCAAAGTCCTTTCAAGGGCTGAAATGGCCATTTGGTTTTTTTTTTTTTTTAGTCTGCAAAAAAGGTAAACTCCAATGAATATATCCTTGGGCAAGTAATAAGAAAACATGCCATTCTGCAATGATTTTCAGCATGTTATTTGTTAAAATTAGAACTTTGAATTAGTGAAGTTTTACCAACTTCTATATTTTGACGTCCCGTAGACCCAATTGATCATCGTTGAGGATTAATAAAAGATATTTATGTGTAGCTAATAACAACCAATCCAAACATTTAAGTTTAGTGGCTAAACATACCGACACAATACATTATCGATATCTTAAGTCGTTTTTTCCTATTAAAAGCTAGCCTGAAAAAAGTAAAATTGGCAACTCTACTACTGACAGTGAAATGGAAAACAATTTATTTTATTCATAAATTTGCACAGCGATATTTTTAATACGAACATTCCATGTAAAAGTTGTTTACTTTTCGGAAGAAAATAATGTGTTTTTTATGTATAAAAGTTCTTTTAATATGAAGCTACAGTACAACAACAAATATTTCTAGCATATTTTATAATAATTATTTCACTTTACAGATAACTCATGAGGTTGTGTGCTATTCGTAAAGTTTTCACTTGGATGATGAAATTTTGACAGTATGAATGAGAATATTTGGCACTTGCGAGGTGAATATGATTGTCAAAAATTCATGTAGCCTCAGGGGCTAGTATAAATTTTGACAATCGGCAAAAGAATTTTTGACACAAGCAAAACTAGAAAAAAACACAAGTTTGCGCTCAAAATAACTAAAGCGAAATTCATGAAAGCTAAACTTTTTAGTTAATTATAAATTAAAAACACATTGGATTAAAAAAGAATAGAAAACCCAACAAAACAGTAAAGGAAGTTCTAGGTAACATGTAAAACTATATTGCGGACAGTATAGCGGCTCAATCCTATAAAGCCACGTGGTACTCGATAGCTGCATCCACACGCCATCCAATAAAGGAAGCTTCGCTGGAATAAACTCCACAATTTTGCGAAAAGAGCTAGTAGACACTCTTAAATGCATTTAAGTTTGTGCATTGTCTCCATTCAAAATGGCATTTAATGTTTCGGAATAACCTCTTGGCCGAATATAGGTAATATCCTTAAAGGAATAATGTTTTAGGTAGTTGTCCGGAGCAGAAAAGCAAAAGCAGTACTTACTCTTCGCCTTTCATGAAAAAAATACCATTAAGTCATAAAGAAGTTCAAAACTTTTTGCTTCCGACAGCAAAGCAACCAGAAGTGGAAACTATTTGCGTAAAATTCTTTTCATTTTCAATTATATCAACAATTTTACAAAATAAATTAAATTCTCGCGCTAATACGCTAATGAAATCTAAAACGCCAAAATTTCTAGTTGTCAAAATTTCATCGTTCTTTTGGCACAGCAAAAATGACAATTTTATTTCAACAGATAGAAATTGTATTCAACTCAGTAATTTCCTACCTGCCACGAGTGAAAAGTTTCCGAATAGCACACAGCCTAAGTAGCAAAATTAGCAACTGACATTTCACCTCACTATTTTTGCAAATTGACAGTTGAGCAAAACCAAAGTCAAATCAGTGTTAAGAATTCGTGGTGAACGGATATTTCTCGTGCGTGCCATGATACAATAATAAGATGGGGTAAGGAGATTCACTACACCGACCTCGAATGTCAAAAATTGTTTTAGCATTCCCACTTTTCTGTATTGTTGATAAATGTAGGACAAATAATAAGAAAGGAAATTATTTGTAGGATAATTAGGATAAATTCGGACAAATGTATTTACCCCGTTGACCAGAAATTTCTTAACAAATAATCGTCTGTGAATCCAAGACGAATTTTCACACCTTTAAATGATTTACTAACGAATTTTCTTACAGTTTTCTCTTACCGACACATGGTCGCATGGCTTGCAACGTAACTGGCAATGCTAATCTATTGTCAAACAAATGTTCAATTGTTAGTTTTTGTGTAAAGTTGTGTAAAAATTTAAAAATGTATTAAAAAGTGAATATTTAAAATAAAAAATGGCAAGTTTTGTCAATAAATCGAGATATTACAAAGAAAATACGTGAATATTTAAGAAGATTACGGAACGTTTGTGAAGAAAAAAATAACAAAAACCTCAGTGTACTGGAGCTTGAAATGGAAATTGAGCAAGCTATAAAAGAACAAATTTAAGATCTACTTAATATTAATATATATTTTTAAAGTTATACGAATCAATATCAAATGAGTTTTTTAACATGTGCGTGTGGGTTATATTTTTAAGCCCCACTTGTGTTTTAATAATTTAAAAAAATATAAAAATAAATTGAAATTAAAGAAATAAATAAATATCAGCGAAATTTTTTTCATCATTCTATTCAGCATTGCAATACCAATTTTATTTCGTTGAAGAAGTTTCCTTTGAATTTTCGTGTTATTCCTTTGGCGAAATTTACTATTTCCATCTTGCTTTCGTTGACGAAATTTCCAACATTTCTCTCTGAAAGTTTCGTGGACGAAAATTTGGACACTTGTTTGAAATTTTCGTGCATGATTTGTATGGGCGACTCCGCAAGTTTCTTTAACGATACGGAAATCTCTTGCATGAATCTTCAATGAATCCTTTAAGAAATAGTCAACTGGGAATTTTTATTCTAATGTTCATTATAAATGTAATACATAGTTTTTTTATCGCCATTTGACGGAAAAACTGTTGAACATAAATCAAAAATTAGTTTTTGAAAAGGGACAATTGCTTTTATTTCATCTTTTTAGTCTTTTTATTTATAATACTGCCTTAAGTTTTCCTTGTTTCACGTTATATGACAGATGGCATAACTTCTTTTTGACATTATTAAAAATTTTTAAATTAACTATAAAGATATATTTACTTAATATATTCACAAATTACAAGAACTGAAGTGCACTATTGTATCAGAGAACGATTTTAAAGCGAATGGCCTCTGGGCAAATGGCGAATGAAAAAAACATAAAAAACTTCAAAACTTTTCTAATAATAAAATAATCATCCCCGTGTGCTAGTAGCTACATTTAATAACTTCACTTTCCAAGCGAACGTCGAAGCGAAATATCAACATCATAAACATCAACCTTAAGGTTGCTGCCCACTTACGGCACGTAACGAAACTACACAATATAACTACACTGTGTTCTTATGTATTCATGCACACTAACCTACGACGAAACGGCAACGACCGACGAATAAGCCGGTGGCTATAAAACCAAAGAATTCTGACCGACTTGAACTACAAAATATAACTACACTGTGTTCTTATGTATTCATGCACACTAACCTACGACGAAACGGCAACGACCGACGAAAAAGCCGGTGGCTATAAAACCAAAGAATTCTGACCGGCTTGTCGTTTCGTTTCGTTACGTGCCGTAAGTGGGCAGCAACCTTTAATCTAAAAGACTACAAAAAATTTTTGGTTAAATTTACGCAGCCTTTAAAAACAAATTTTGGCGTTTAAGTTACGCAGATCAAACCGGGAATACCTTTATAAATAACGATGTGTTGCTTAAAGCCGGTTTAAAGTAACGCCTCTAAAATGAGTTAATAAATAAGGCTGATAGTCCTAATGCACAAATTACAATTCGCGTTGTTTTCGGTGCGTTCCTCAAAAAACATCCACGCCACATTTTTTGGAGCCATTTCTATTTTTTGGTCAATCTCCCTTCTTTATTTTTGCACAATTGAAAAACTGCAGCGGCTATTCAATGTAGTAGAGATGTCAAAAACATCGATGCATCGACTTCTTACACATCGGGTAAAATATTTTTCGATGCATCAAAGCAAAACAACGATATTTTCGATGCATCGATGTTTTTCCGACATCCCTAGTCGATGTATCACAAAAGAACATCGAATATTGGTCAAATATCGAACATCTCTACACCATTGTTGATGTTTTTGTGCAGCGATCAGCTGCTTTGTTTGGCGGCATATTAAACTTTGAATAATTCTTTACAAACATGAGCATCGAAGTAGGACCTTGTCTCAAGTTTGCAGCAAAGGTTTGGACTAGTTTTTTTACTTATTTAGTTTTTTACTAGTTTTTTGTTTATGTATTTTCTTAGCAACTTGCCAGCAGAAATAAAGCTCAATGCGAAACATATCATCACGAGTTTCTGGAGCTATTGAAAAGTTTAAATGCATTCGAGAGGGTATAAAAAGTGTTAATATATTTAATCAACAAATAGTTGATATGTATTTTATAACAGTCTTTGTTGGCGAAATACTTTTGCAAATTAAGCTGGAACATTGGAAGCTTGAGTGTGTTGAGCGCACTACAGGAGCTGCGCATACTCACTGCAGCTGAATTCATATCTAGGTTGATTTGTTTCCATTAATTCGTCGTGTTTTAAGACAAGATTTTAAATTTCGATTTTAGTCAAACAGACATAGAAGAAATTCAACTGATACTGAATGACTTTCTGGAGGCTGAACACCAACTCATTGCGAATTTGTTTCTCATGAGCTACTATGGTAAGTTTTAAGTAGTTTTTAAGGTGATCTTAAATTTTTCTTTTGCTTATTTTTACCTCATTCGTTAAAGATTCAGAGAAAAGCATTAAGTTAACTTCACTGTTGGACGAATGTATTCGCCGTTTGTTCACAGATCTCGTGGGGAATGCAAATTTAAGCAGTTTGGATTATTTAAATACTCTGCGGGAGACATTGCCAGGTAAGATATTAAAAATTCATTGGTTAATGATATAGATTTAATCAAAAGACATCCTAATCTTGCAGCTGAATTGTTGATGAAACTGTCACACAAACATATCAACATAGTAGTCGAATTACATAGCAGCAACGTGCAGGAAGCATTTCGCAATTTTTCCATATGGATCAATGAAGGCGTTGATGATATAAATTTTACAAAGGACTTGCATGAAAAGGTTTCACAACAATATAATAAGAACTTCCTAGAAGTAAATACAAGTTTTCAAAATATCTTCAAAACCGCAATTTTAGCTACTTGCCACGTATGAGCAAGAATCCTTGGCTTACCTATTTAAATTATCTACAATGGAGCATTTTAAGGAGTGGAAATATTATCTGATACTTGTAGAAACTATTGCAAGTCGTTGCACACCGGAGAGCTCAACCTTTATGCGAAGTAAGTAGGTTATTAATTAACGCATTAACTCGAATTTTGTATCAAAGTAAAGAAATCTACTCCATTCGATTTGCACAGAATATTTGAAAACACGCCTTCAACAAGTTGTCGCTCTTCCTACCTGCTCATCTATGCTGCATTTGCTATTGACAGCGCGTGCTGCTCATGCTACAACGCTAGATGTAGCCAAGAACATCGATGCCTATGCTATTTGGTATAAGCAGCATATTGGTGAAATGAAATTCGTGCTAACAACAATTGAGTTCCAAACGGTGCTACAGCTGCTGGAGGCAAGTGTGGCTTATGAGCTAGAAAAGGATTACTTAGAGGTAATACATAGGTATAATTATATCTTAAAGTATATTGCTTGTTTTTTTATTCCAAGGTTCACATTGCGATTTCTATATCGCCACCCGTGTTGTGTGGCAAGTTGGTGCAGGCGTACAAAAGCAAATGCAGAGCTCGTCTCGCAGAGCTTAAACGTAGTTCCAAGGCTACAGATCCAGACGAAAGCATTTTGATTGATAGCGAATAAAATTTGTACCTTTTGGCCATGATCGGCTTATAATTTTAGGCTATTCCTAACTTGATTTTTTCTGCTTGTCCATTTAGCTATTAATAGGTTTTTAAGCGCCTATTTGACGCACAAGTTATTGGAAAACAGCGCATCTTTAAAGAAGCAGAAACAGACGAAAAGTTTTTGTAAAACCCACTTTAGGCACAGTGGACACTGGGTTAAGTTATATTAATGTAGATGTTTTTTGTCTATCAGCTGATTAGCTGCATTACGATAACAATAAAAAAAAACTATTGTTTTGGTTTAGGTCCATGCTTAACAGGGTGTCTCAGATATAATATGACTGTAAACATTCCGAACATCACGAAGCGACAAAAAGCGATGGAAGTGATTTGTATGTATTTTGACTCGGAGGTTCGACTCGGAGATGGAGAGGATTTTACGAGAGTGCCATGTTTATACTAACCTGAGTAAAATCCTAACATCAAGGGTATTTGAAAATAACCTTACTTAATTTTATCATTTACTTTTAATTATCTGTATATACTAGAGCGAAGAACAAACAATTTGTTAATTGACTAGCAATTTGCCTTCACTATCATTCAAAGTTAAGTTTCCGAGAACGTTGTTTTTATTTTTTATACAGTGCTACATAGTTCAACAAATTAAAAGGGGAGCAAATCTTTATAGTGTCATGGAATCAACTCATATTGGGTGTTCAAATAAGTTTTGAGGGATGTACAAAAGACGGCGTCACTACACCGAGGAAAAAAACAACGAAAAATTAAAAATAGCGTTAAATTAAAATTGAACAGTGACAAAAGTAGAGTAAAGTTGAAAATTCTTAAATCAAAAACGTAAAATTTTACTTTGACATTATTCATTATTTATCTTTTTAGAGCTTACCCTTAATACACATATTAAAAATACAAAATAAATTGTCATTTCCAAGCACTATGCAAAAGTAGTGCGAAAACAGTCCTAAAATCGAAGTCTTTCTCTTAAAAAATGATCTTGGGCTTTTTAAGTAGTGTAGACACGATCAGATCACATAAGTTTTTTGACAAAAGTTGTTTAGTTTTTTCTTGGTTACAATTTTGTAGATAATAGTATAGGAAAAATTTGGATTCTTCAAGTCATGCCTAAAAAAGAAAAAATATAAATTTTTTTGACATTTAATTAAAAACAATGTTGCAAAAAATGATTTTACGAGTATATTTTGGTATATATTTTGTTTGTTTATTGGACTGCAAGCTACAACTTTGCCAAAGACAGTAAGCCGATATCTCTATTTTTGACGGAGTTGTTGAACAAAAACTGATGGTACCACTTTTTGTCAAAATCACTAAAACCCACAATATTAAATGGACAGTAAAAAAGAAACGGGCGCCAAACTTTCAAAACCCAGCTAGGGTTTTACTCATCTTTGATCATAGTATCGGACCCATCGTGGAATAATTATAACGTGTCCTCATCCTATGACATTTTTCGATATGTTTTTTGACATGCTGCCTTATTTTGACAAGTTTCATACATGGTTTGATGTTTGATTCTATGAAAATGTCAAAATAGGCAGTCTATTTCTTTTTGATTTTCCGGATGAGAACACCTTATATTTATTCCACCATGTATCGAACCTATACCGTGGGACCCCGTTATTTTTTCACTGTTGCACAATGTAATTATGCCAACATTTTAATATAAAATAACATTCATTAACTAAAAACAGAACTATAAATTTATTCAAATGCAGTTCGGTAGGTTTCCTAAGTTGGCAACACTATTAAATCGAAATAAGCATAATTTTATGCAAATATCGATAAAGTTCCATCCCTATAAAAATTACATTTCAACACCGAGAGTGATTGCGACGAAGTGTTTTTTTTTTTGTACTTTTTGTGTGCTGCGAAAACATTTTTGAGTAAGTAAATTTATTTTTAAAAATTTTGATACAAACTTGTATTAGGAAGTTGAAAATGCATGAGCTTGTAACAGTAACATTCGTGCATACAATCATATATAGCTTCAATTAATTTTATAAATGAAAAAACAGATAAATTTTTTTTTTATGAGCGCCTGCACATGAGGCACATACGCCGATGTAACATCATACGTAACATCGGAGACGGCTACTTTTACTTTTGAAATAAATTTAAAGAAGTACAATGTTAAGTAACTTAAACTAGCAGGAAACATAAATTTCACTAATTTGTTTTTGTTTTGTTTTTAACGTAAACTTAAATTGCAAATGAATAAAATTAATTTTCCTTTCATTTGTTTCTTTTTTGGAATATATTCTATTCACGACTTATCTAAAAATTCAAAGTTTTATTTTGCGGCTTATATACCCCATGGGTGAGGCCGTTTCGCCAGCTTGACTTTTTTTGCAAATTATAAAAAAAAGTACAAAAGCAAAAAAAAAAAAATAATACTCGCCACTAAAGAGTAAAATGTAAAAGTTTATAAATATAAGCTTCAGACTGAAAAAGATTTTTTGAAAAAATTGGTTCGGTTAATTTTTTTCAGCGGTTTAAAAGAAAAAGTGGTGAATGATCCCCTCCTACGCGAAACTTGAGGTCAAGTATAGAAAAACTTACTCACTTACTAAGGTGGACATAACAACCCGTGTTCGGGTTTCTGCCGACATCAGTGATCGCCAGGCGCCTCTGCTTTGCGCGCGGCTTATCCAATCGGATACACCAAGTACGGTTAGGGCTTCCTCGGCGTGGTCCATCCATCGGAGACATGGTCTCCCTCGTCGTCGTTGACCAACGACCCTTGCTTCTTGGACCCAGCATCTTTTTCGCTGGAGCTTCGTCGTCCATTGGATGCACATGACCCAGCCAGCGTAGTCGCTACACAGTTATACGTCAAACTACGTCAATGTCTTCGTAGAGCTCATAAAGCTTGTGGTTCATTCGGATGCGATAGTCGTCGCCTTTCTGCGATAGTCATCGCCAGAACTTTTCTCTCGAACACCCTCAGAGCAGCTGCGTCAGTTTGCGAAACTACCCATGCCTCAGCGCCATAAAGAAGCACAGGTAGAACGAGCGTCTCGTAGAGTGTTAGTTTTGTCGATCGAGAGAGGGCTCTGGAACTTAGTTGCTTACTGAACCCGTAGTAGCACCTATTAGGAATTATTGTTGTTCGCTTTATCTCCAGGCTGACTTCGTTGTTGTTATTGATGGCGGTGCCAAGGTATACAAACTACCTGACTACTTCAAAGTTATAGCTGCCGGATGAAACGTGGGAGTCTAAACGCCGCGCTCCTTTGTTTGTAGACAGCATATATTTTGTTTTACCCTTTTTTTCCTCAAACCCACTTTTACTGCTGGACATCTTTGTTGAAAATGGTGCCATTACGATGCACACCGGCCTTTCGTACGATCCCCTCCATGACGATTCTGAAGAGATCGCAAGACAGTGGATCGCCTTGTCTGAAACCTCTTTTGGTATTAAAGGTTTCGTAGAGGTCATTTCCTATCTTGACGAAGCTGCATGTGTTGCTTAACGTCATTCTGCAAAGTCTTATCAACTTTGCAGGTGTACCGAACTCAGACATTGTTGCGTATAGGCAATCCCTTCTCGGGCTATCGAACGCAGCTTTAAAATCGACAAAGAGATGGTGTGTGTCAATTTGATTTTCGTGGGTTTTCTCCAGGGTTTGTAGAAGCGTGAAAAGCTGGTCTATGGTGGACTTTCCAGGTCGAAAGCCACACTGATATGGTCCAATCAGTGTTTTTGTAATCGGCTTTAATCTTTCTTAATCTTTCACACAGTACGCTTGAGAAAACCTTATATGAGATGGAAATAAGACTGATACCTCGATAGTTGGCGCAGATTGTTGGGTCTCCTTTCTTATGTATAGGGCAAAGTACGCTGAGATTCCAATCGTCGGGTATGCTTTCCGCTAGCCATATTTTGCTGATAAGCTGATGCATGCGCCTTATCAATTTATCGCCGCCGGTCTTAATAGCAACTCGAACCTCTTCATGGCTAGGTGGTGTTACTTTCACACCTTCATAGTTGATTGGGGGCACTGAACTGCGCTATCCATGGGCGGCATTGGGGGAATCGTCGCAAGTAAGTAAATTGGGGAAATGCTGTCTCCACAATCTCAGCACACGCTGTGTATCCGTATTCTGATCTCCATTTTCGTCTCTACAAGTGGATGCTCCAGGCTTGAAACCTTGGGTTAGACGCTTAGCCTGTTGATAGAATTTTCGTGCATCCTTCTTGCCCTAGTTCCTAACGCTCACGCTTTTCCTGCTCTCTTTTCTTGCGTCTGAAAAGGCGCTTCTCTTCCATCCGCTTTTCGCGGTAGTTTTCTCGCATGGCTCGCGTTGCAGCTGACTGCAGCATTTTTCTATAAGCGGCGTTTTTTACTGCTGTCCCAATGCGACACTCCTGATCCTAAAATTGGTTCCGAGTGATAGTGCCACTTCTTCAGCGGCTGCGCGCATGGGGTGGGATATATGCGTCCAAAATCCGCCATCGTCGTCGGGTCCAGAGGTTGGTTGGTTGAGCTTAACCGAGAGTTGAGCGGAGTAGGCCTCGGAAGTCCATTGTAATTACAGCTTGGCGACATCTAGCTTTCGTTGCATTGCTGTGCGTATGTTCTTCGCATTGCATAATCGCATGCGGATCTTGGCTGCAACAAGATAGTGGTCGGAGTTAATGTTAACCCCCCAAAATGTACGCACATCTAGAACACTACAGGCATGCCTTCTGTCGATTACAACATGATCAGTTTGGTTTCGGGTTTTTTGATCCGGGGACAGCCAGGTGGCCTTATGGATGTCGAGGTGCTTAAATCTGGTGCTACTAACTACTATATTTCGCGCCGCGGCGAAGTCGATCAGTCTTAGACCGTTGTTTGTGGAGGTCTCATGACGACTGAACTGACCGACAGTGGGGCCAAAGATGCCTTCCCTTCCGACTTTCGCATTAAAATCGCCGAGGACTATTTTCACGCCATGGACCGGAAGGTGGTCGTATACGTCCTCAAGACTAGCGTAGAAAGCGTCCTTGACGACTTCGTCCCTTTCCTCCGTCGGGGCGTGCGCTCAAATAAACCTGATGAAGAAAAATTTTGCCTTGATGCGGATCGTGGCCAATCTCTCGTTCACAGGTATGAACTGGGAAACAAGGTTGGATAATGGCACCTTCCCTATAAAGGGTCCGGACATTCCAGGTGCATATCCGTAAATCATTGTCCGTTTTTCGTTTGCTGTGGTCGTCAACGTAATTTGTGTTCTTATCCGAAGCTGGCTTAGTTTTCATTGGGCAGTAGTAATGTGGCGGGACCCAGACCTTGCGCACATTCCATGTTTAAGGTCCACGCCGTGACCCGACGCTCAAATTAGCCGTCAAACTAACGGATGCCAGTTTGCCGTTGCCCAGGGAACACCACGAGGAGGTTTGAGTTGACTTGGGACTATTTCGACATGGATAATGCTGGTCTCGCCAGGTTGAGGCTGTCAGACACGTTGCCATGTGAAGGTTCGCCTCCTGTTCCCTAGAAAGTCTACTTATTCTTTTTTCTAACAATGTTGGATTTTTAAAGGACCTCAAATTTAATTTATTAGCTTAAATATTCGCTGAAAATGTCCTTTTGAACTTGAATCCTTACAACGAACTCATACGATATTATTTTACTAAACATACAAACAATCTGAATTTGTATGAAAAAATTGTCGTATATGATAGTTCTTCGCACATTCGACAATATTTTTTTCAAACTTTTGACAATATTTTTTTCAAACGATAATTGAGTGTCACATACGACAATGTTTTACTGAATATCTCGAAAACTAAAAGAGATATAAAAAAAAACACAGGTGCGTCGTTGGACACACGAGAGAAGCGAAGCTTTTTCGCAGTTACATAGATTTGATAGCTTAATAATTTATTCTTTTTAATAAATCAACTTTTAAATTCAAAAATTTAAAATAGCATAAAATAAATTACATATGTATATACAGAAATCATATTTACTGCTTATTTTTTATTGTTGAATGTCAAATTTCCACGCCAATTACATATACGGGCATATAATGCCTGCGACTCTCCATTTTAACTCTCCACACATGGTTGTGAACTTGGCTGCACTGACTCATGCGTGCGTTTGTTGATTCCATATTTATTTATTTATACATATAATGCCTGCGACTCTCCATTTGAACTCTCCACACATGGTTGTGAGCTTGGCTGCACTGACTCATGCATGCGTTTGTTGATTCCATATTTATTGATATCTATTTTTTTGACTCCTAAAAACGCACTTGTTATAGAGTCTAAATTATTATTTCAGAGTTATTTCACTTAAAAACATGATGGAAAAAAACTCTGTTAACCTCTGTTAACACATGACAGAGATTTAGCAGAGTTGATGCAATCTCTAGATAAAAATTTACACTCTATGCCAACAGCACCACAAACGCATTCACAATACAAACAAACCGATGCTAGAGACACCTTGTGGCAAATAAGAGCAAATTTTTGATAGTTGTAGCATAGCAAATACACAATCCTCTATCTATGGATAGATGGTGACGATCTACTGCAGCATAGCTTCTGTTATAATTAGCATTGAATTAACAACTTTGTCTAACAAGTCTTTGTGGCCTAGTGGTTAGTGTATTGCACTCTAATTTAAGAGGACGTGGGTTCGATCCCCATGGCCAGGCCGAAAAATATTTTTAGTATATATTATTAAAGTATTAAATTTCTTGTTGTAATAAGCTCTAGCAACAAAGAAGCAATCAAATTTCCAAGAAAAAATCTGTCGAAAATTTTTCATATTTCACTCCAAGCAAATCACAGAACGAGGAGTAAAAAGCTTCGCTTCAAAATGGATGACGCCATTCGAAAGATCTACTTTAAAAATGAATGATGGCATCATGAGCTCAAGACACGTCAATTTACGCATACGACCTTATTTTACTCAGGCGACGATATGATAGTGACAGCTCTCAGCAAGTCATTTATTTATTTTTTTATTATCATATACAAACTGAAAAGGTTTTCATGTACCAATGATGCAACTAGATGCTAACCAAATCGAATTGCAATCTTTTGTCCACAGATAAGTTCACTTTTGCTACAAAGCCCCATGCAACACATAAAATACCCTGGCACCTGACTAAATTTCAGAGAAACCCACCTAGTATTCTTTTATGTCAGCGGAGACTTCTTTGTAGAGCACTCTGTTAAAAAAGAATTTCAATTTGTTTAGTTAAGACATCGTAAAAAAAATTAAATTTTTCTCTGTTTGCACTTCTATTAATCGTACAAACCATTGCATATCGAAAATCGATATAGATTCTCAAAAAAATCGAAACTGTTCCTAAATTTTCTATATGATCGTTTCGAAATATAAACCAATTCTTTAAAGCCGCTCGAAAAAATGGCGAATTAGTTTGAATTTCGACAAAAGCCGTCAATTCTGGTTCGCTGGGTACATACATATAAGTTCTGAAAGAAATATATGATAGTTCAATATAACTGTTTGAAATTCAAATAGTTGCTTAGTACTAGTATCATTTATTCGTAGATAATAATGATGTTGAAAAAAGTTGGTCTCACCCCCTTTAATAGAAAGAAATTTTTTGAAATTCAAGCAGTTTCATTAAACTAGACTTAGGCTAAAATATTTTATCAATGATTTTATCGCAACATGGTCACGTTCCTTGCTATAGCCCATTCCTGGCAAATTTTGCGTATTTTTTTAATATTTCGAGTTCAAGGTGGATGGGTAAAGGTTATCCGTTTAGCCTAAAATTTAATTAGTATTGGTTGAATGGGTTTAAACAATGAATTCAATGCATTTTAGACCATTTTTAGAGTGAGTCAAAAACCGCCTTCTTAGTCCTTGTCCTTTTTAAATTGAAAAATTATTGAATAATAACATAAATAAACATAAATAAATTGATCAAAAGATTTTTTTCCTAGAAATTTCGGTTACTAACTGTTAACTTCCGATAACAATAGCTTAAATAACTTCATTAAGCTTCTTATCTAATCGTGACATGCTCATGAAGATGTTCCATTGTTAATAAGCAATCGTTGATATTAAAATGAGTTCAACAGCTTTTATCAATTGCAAGAAACCCATTTAATTGGTTTTTTTAACATACGCTGATTATTCGGGAAGCAAAGTTCTGGAAGAACCAACGCTGCTTCGTAGAATGAGTTATTTAAAAGAAGCATTTCTAACAACAATCTCGTCAGTTGTAACCAGACTTCCAACGTTCAAGATGAAATACATTTATATAACTTTGACTGCTATCTTTGCTGTTGGAAGTCATGCTTTAGATGAGCCCATCAGTCGACCAATATTGCGTCCACCTCCACCGTCTTCGATGCAGACTCAAAATCAACGGCCGCGGCCGCCAACGCTGTCATCGATCCCGACTCTAAATCAACGTCCGCCACCACCATCAATGTTGACTCAAACCCAACGTCCTGTACCGCCAACGTTGGAGTCTTTTAACCAACTGCCGCCAACACTATCGATTCCGATTCAAAATCAACGACCACTACCACCATCTATTTCGACTCAAAACCTACGTCCACCGTCGCTATCGATTCCAACACAAAATCAACGTCCACTTCCACCGACGTTGAAGCCTGAATTTTCCGAAACACCATCCCACACACAAAACTGGCCTCCTTTGATCGATATTGATGTTGAAAAACCAGCGAATCCCAACGTTGTAGACCTTGGAAACTCTGCCAATCAGCGACCTGAATATGTTCAGCCCTCTCATAACGGACAAAAGCCTGAAGACGTTTTTAATGGCATTGTAGTTCCGAAACCAAACTATCCTAAACATCCTCCACAAATAAACATAATTAATAATAATAAACCATTTGGTCTAGTTATGTAAAGTGTTTAACGAAACCAGTAATTATATGAAATAATGTTTTTGTAAAATTCAAAATAAATATTTCAGAACTTTGGCTTATAACAAAACTCATTCTTTTAACTCACTGCAAATTATCATTGAACAAAAAAAAAAAAAAAAGAAAAAAACAAAAAAAATTTCACAGCAGTTTGCAATTTCCTGTCGCAGTAAAGTGTTAGTATCCGGAAATTAAAGGTTTACCACTACACCTGGCTTTAAATGTCGTCCATGTCGCATGTTGGTAGAAATAATTTGAATGCTTTGAAAACTGCAAAAAATTAGTAAAAATGGAAATGAACTAAAAAAAATGGAGAATATCGATAGTAAAGTGTAGGCTGATGTGGGGTGATGTGTAACACGCGTTTATTTGCTGCTATAAATGTGTTAAGAAATTGCATTTTTGATTGGTTTTGAAGTCTATCCCTTACAGAAGAACCAATGGGCAAATTCCAAAAATGGTCAACCACAGGTAAAAAATTAAAAGTTTTTAAAATCTTATAATTATAGGATATTATCTTGGAGAAAAATTTAAATGTTATTTATTTAAGCAATTTATATATTAATTCATTTACCATGATGATCAAATCGCCCGCAGTGTTTCACAAATGTAGATTTTCTTTTTAGTAAATGTTTATTAAGCGTTTCGTAAATGTTTTTGTTTTATTAAATAAAAATGGATGGCATTAGCTAAAGAAAATAATGAAATGATTAAGGAAAGCAAAGAACAACATCTTTTCTTAATTACATAATTACTTAGTTACTTAATTCCCCAATATAATAACAATGGAAAAATCTGAATCGTCCGAATAAATAAAATATTTTACTGTCACCTCACTATGCCCTGAATAAAGTTGATGTATGGCTTTTCTGAAAGTTTGTTAAATTTATAAAATATACTGTTTATAAAATATATATACGGCTGATAAACTCGCAGATCTAGGCATAGTATGAACTTGGTCCCAAAATGACTTCCGTTTCGTGAAACGTCCGAACGCATGTTTAAAGTAAAAATTTGTTACAAATTTGAGTGGAATGAAAATTGTTTTACTTTTTATTTACTATACCAATAGATAGCTTTTCGATAATATATTATTATCCCAAGTATATTTCTGGATCGTATGAAAAATTTTTAAAGGAATCATATGAATGAAACGTCCGACACGTTGGAATTTGCCCCAATTCGAAGTGAGTATTTTCATGGCTGTTGAGTATTTTGAGAAATAAATGAAATACGAAAAAATTTTCAAATGTGTTTTTCAAATGTGGTTTTTTTCAAATCAGTGGGCTGATGTGTAACACCAACAAAATTTTAGTTTTTATTTAACTGCCTTTAATTAAACTGTGTTAAATTTTTGTTTATTTTGACCTTTTATGTTTAGTAAAAGCATTATGATAAGAATTTAACTCTTTAAGCCCCAAATGTTCTGATTTTTACCATGGCTTTTAATCTCGTGTAATATGATGAAAAAAATTTAAAACAATTTGAATAAGCCACAAACTTTATTACTTGAACAACGCTCTTCCGAATTGGTTGCATAAAATTTCAAAAAATTGCAATTTTTCATCATTTTTGCAGAAATACCCCAAAAAATTCAAATTTACTTTTTTTTTTAATCGCGATTTTTTCGATGATACGATTTTTACGATGATGATCTTGAGTGCATTGAAATGCACGTTTAACATGTTGCCGATGGTTCGACTTCAAAGATATGCAAAGTGAAAATTTTTTTCATCCTTCAAATTGAGAAAATGGCGTCCGAAAGCAAAATATTTTTTTATATTTTTTATTGGTTCTCAATTTTTCGAGTAATGATAAAAAATTAACGCTTAACTGTCTGCCCAGAATCATGTCGTTGTCGTGTCGGCAGGCAGAGCGCTGGCAGAAATAATAAAAATCTTATGGGAGACAATTGAGACAAAACGACAAGGAAAACGTCAAGATAAAAATATTTCTATTTCTATTATTTCTATTTGTCTTTGTCGTTTACAAGGCTGATTTATAAGGTTGTCGCAAGGGAGAGAGCGAGTACCCATAATTGTCAAATCGAAGTTGACAGCTCATAGAAAATCTGCAAGTGCTCTGTATTATCATCCTTTTTTTCTTTGGTAGTCATTCGCAAAATTGACTAATTTTGACAATTATGGGTACTGAGAAGAGAGTGCGATCAGCCCTGCGACAAGCTTATAAATCAACATTGGTCGTTTATTTGAAAGCTCGCTCTCGCTTCTCTTTAAATATCTTGCCAGGTTTTTAATAAAACTACACACATTTGAAGCTTTATGACAGAAAAACAGTGTTTGTAGGTGGTCATACATCAGTCAAATAATTGAAGTATATCGTGATATTTTACTCTCTTTAACTCTCTCTGAAAATATTGATTGACGCTTGCTCACACACGATTTTTTGATTGAAGCTCCGACGCAGGCATTTGTTGCTTTTCTGCTACATACTATTTTGTGAATTCATATCGTGCTGTGTGCATTACTTTATTTGGGTGTTTCTTTTATTAAGTTGTTTTGTGTGCATAATAATTTTACAAAATGGAAAACAATAGCGGAAATATAGTTGATCTTTTAGGATTAAAACTGATCACATTAGGAAATCAATACGCCGGAAATTATACCTATTTGAATGACCATCGCATGCAAGTCATAAAAAAACAAAAGAATTAATGAAATTATGGCAGGAACTAAAGAAACTACACCTCTTTTTCACTTCAAAAAAATACCTTTGTTTTCAGTTAACTACTTTTCTTGATATAATTGCCTACTAAAAAGCAGACAAGTAAAATAATGCAACCCTTTGACTGATTGATGCAGGTCTGGAGCTCAATCAAAATTTTGACTGACGAGAGAAGATTTTGGAGTTCATTTTCGCTCTGAGATAAAGTTAATTTTTTGTTTACATAGGAAAGCAACAACAAGTTTTGATTGATTCAATCATTTGACTGACGTATGAACACCTCCTTAGCGATTTTCTCTTGCCGACACGACAACGACATGATTTTGGTCAGACAGTAAATCATTTCTTACGCTTTTTGTTAAGGCTTTTAACATAGCCTTATTCTACGTGAAATTGTACCTAAAGGAAGTGAATTTTGTTCTTAATTTCCAACAAGGCAAATGGACATAAAAATTCAATGAATGTCAGTACAACAAAATTTTAACACTTCTACTTTAAAAATTAATAAAACAAATTGTGACGACATTGAGATTGTGTAATTGTATCATTCGTAAAAGGTAGCATTTTTTTCGTATTGGTATTGGTATGGTATTGAAAAAAAGGCCACAATCCCCGCTGTGGCCCAAACAAACCCTTGAAACTTAGCAGGTTTGTTAATGTAGACTTAGCCATTAGTTGTAAGGGAATAACCATTACAAGTTTAAGAGTGTAAATTTGAAATTAGTGCTTTGTACTGAGATGCATTGAGGATGCAAATTTCCACTTATTACTTTTGTGTGCTTGAACATCGATAAAAAATGACAAATTTTTCAAGTCTTGAGATGATTGGGCCTTCTTTACCTTGAAATTGTGTTAAATTGATTATGATCAGGTGTTTAACAGCAATTATTAAAAAACAAAATTGTTTGAAAAAATTGTTGGTTTGGCCACTAAAAATAAAAAAAAGACATATCATAACAAAATCATGTATTTTTTTTTAAATAAAGTCCGGAGTTCTTAATATTGGACTGGAAATAATATTTTTAGAAATAGTGAGAAATGATATTAAGGGCCAAATTTCATTCGTCTCAGTAGTTGAAGACATGTCTTGAAAATGAGGAAAAAGTTTTCATCTATGCAGCTGTAAAGGGTTAAAGTTTTAAAACAATTATTATATAGATTTGCGTACATAATGCTTTTGTCATGCGCTAAAAGTGCTGTAGCAAAGTTATCTATGAATATATCTACAATTGGCGTACTATGGGGAGAGGACGTGTAAAAGTGGCTTGATCAAAAGCAAAAATGTGAAATCAGTCGATAACTATCTGTAGAGATTTTCTGCCAAAGTAACAGTCTTTCGATGTTACTTTATATCGATGGAAAGTTATTTTCGAGTAGATGTGCACAATATAATTTTTATTCGAATATATTGTCATTAAGATGGGTAAAATTAAGCAAATATAAAAACTCTTTTTTCCCAATGCGACAATGAGAAAGCAAAAAAAATATACGTAGCGGCACATCATTGCTGTAGCCTACACGAGCAAGAGTAGAATACGAGAGAGTCGCAGAGAGTTCAAAAGAGCTGTGCATCATAATTGTTGTTGGGATTTTTCTTAATTGCTCTCTCAACCATGGCAGAATTATAAGGTAGGCTCAAGTTGGAGTAAAAAGGAAGCCGTATGTCAAAATCTGCTGGTCGAATTTTAGTTTTCTTATTGTTGTTGTTGACTTTATCATTTGACTTTTAGCGCTCCCACAGTTTTGTTGTTGCAAAACTTGTTGTTTGAGCAGCCATTTATATGTGAGCCTACCTTACAATTGTATCATGCTATCAACAAAATAAATTTGCCACTGCGTCAGAGTCAAAAAATCTGTTTAGCTGCTGCTCAAGGTTCATTAATATAGGTTAAGTCACTTGAGAGAAGCTCGGTCGAACTGTCAGAATGGATAAAAGGAAATCAAGAAAAAAAACCTGAATCTGTACAATTTTTAGCTAACCGCTACTTTGACAGTTCGAGCAAAGGCGGAAAAAGAGTGCTTTTCTCTCAAGTGACTTAACCTATATTAATGAACCTTGCTGCTGCTTGCTTCATATAACACATGCAAAGACATTCATAATTCTGTGGCGACAAGGAATAACGACTAAACTCAAAATATCGTAAAAAAGCGATATGGTATTTCCTGTTTTGCCAATCTTTGGAAGGATTCAGAAATCCATTTTTTGCTCAGAATAGATAACCACTTATGTCTGCACCTATTTCGTTGATTTAACGGTTCATATATTTCCGAAAGGGAATCGTCGTAGTTAGTGCTATTAAAATATCGTTTTTGACGATATTTTGAGCTTAGTCGTTATTCCTTGTTGCCACAGATTTGTTTATTTTGTTCAATACTTCTGTTCAGGCTATGGGTTGGTGCGATCAGCAAAAAAAAACAAAAAAAAAACGCCGAGTTTCATATGGCCGAGTTTCGGCCACAGGCGGTACTATAAAGTATAAATGGGCGTAGGTGAAAGAGTAAAGAGTCATTTCCTCCCGTGTTTCTCAGCCGATATTAATTATTTTTTAATTTTAAATGAATTTTAGTAGGGAGAAGGAGTGCACCGAATAGTTTTTTATAGAAATTTACCTGCTTTCAAGAGGTGAAATGATGTACGATGTATTTAATTTATTTTGGGTTTAATACACGTAAAAGATACGCACAAAAGTAGTGAAAGAAAAAAAAAACGTTCGGCATTATTTCGTTACAGTTTTTTTTCTTTACACTGCGGTATTTTTTTTCGGTTACGTTCGCACATGAGTGAAGAAGAGAAAAAAAAACGAATAATATAAACAGAGACCATGATACAATAATTTACAAGGTAGCCTTGACACTACTTTTTTTCTCACGTGCGGCGATCTCTTCATCTCTTTGCTGCTTCTTTTCAAATGTGTCTTTCTCTTTTCAATGTGTTTTTGACAACTCCAAGTCGATAACAGAACTGTCACTCCTACCTTGTAAATCATTATAAAATGACAGAGACGAACGATTTTCTGTATATATTTGTCGGCCAAACGTACACACAAAAAAGTTTCATATAAACGTTGAAAATCCGCACAAAAGAAAAAGAAAGAAATCTCACCATTTGACGTCAAAATATACTCTCTTTCTATTTTCAGTTTGCCCATGGCAGAATTATAAGGTAGGGTCGACTCGGAGAGGAATGGAGTAGAAAGCAGAATAAAGCGAGATTGGTGTCAAAATCAGCTGTTAATCGCGAATTTCTTTATGCTCACGTTTCGCAGTTGTTTTTAGGTTAAAACTGTTACAGGTTTTTTTTTGCAATTTTAAGACTTCTTTCACATTTTATAGTTTTTATTACACTGTTTTTTATAATATTTTCACTCAAATTAGCACAAAGTTAACACCCGCGACCTCACTGTTTGCAACTTGGAAACATAAAATATTTTCTTCATGTGCAATTTCTACGAAATTCGTCGTTTTGACATATATGTTCCTTCTCATTATCCACTTTTCGTTGACGCGTGAGAGCACTCAGCGAAGCGGCCCTACCTATCATTGTATCATGGGCCAAACGTACACACAAAAAAGTTTCATATAAACGTTAAAAATCCGCACAAAAGGAAAAGAAAGAAAGCTCACCATTTGACGCCAAAATAGACTCTCTTTCTATTTTCAGTTTGCCGTTTACACTGTGCTCTCTTCTAAGCGAGAGAACTGATGGCGAATTTTTATGGAAAAATAGATGGTTTTGACACAAATTTTGTAACGAATTATATTTCAATGCAATTAATATATAAAATTTGATTTCAATAAAATGCGTTGTAAAGTCAAATTCTTCTAGAAAATTTATTGATACTAATTCAGAAAACCATGAAATTTAAACATAAAAACAACAGTTCGCCGTGCATGCATGGCAATTAGTTTTTTCAATATAATCTTTAAATCAATAAGATTATAAATCAAATCTAATAAATCAAATAAATTATAACTAATCCTGGATACACTTCAATAACAATTCATTCTAATTTCATTCATTATAAAACCCAAAATATTTTCTCAATTTTGTGTTTTTAACTTTGCCAAACATTTTGGAATAAAAATAAATAAAAAAAAGGACGCAGAGAGTGAAAATAGGAAATATTTTTTCTACATTTAAGAACACTACTACTGGAGTACCGCAAGGCTCGGTCTTAGGCCCTCTTCTGTTTTCCATGTTCATCAATGACATTTTCGATAAATGCAATAATGTTACAATGCATGCGTACGCTGATGACCTGCAATTATATTTGTCAAGACCTATTGGACTCATTGAAGATCTGCGTGCTAGAATTAATGAAGATTTAGATATTATAACAGATTGGGCTAGAGAAAATAAACTTAAACTAAAGCCCATTAAATCTTACGTTTTACCAATCTCTAAAACACCCTTCACAAAGCTGCACTTTCCGCCAATTCTACTCAACGGCGTCGACTTAAAAGTTGTTAGTAAGGCATCCAATCTTGGGTTCCAAATAAATAGTTCCCTGTCCTGAGAGGACCACATCAATTCCTCATCATCAAGTCAGCAAAATCTACTATGTTCTAAGAAATCTGAGAATGACTGCAGCGTTTGTTCCCATTGAAACGAGACGTAAACTTGTCTTACAACTGTTGATGCCAATTATCACTTATTCGGAAGTCGTTTATTGTAATCTTGATTCGCGATCATCCCACAAATTGCTAGTTCCTCTGAATAATGCTTCCCGTTATGTATATGCCTTGAGGAAATACGACCATGTATCGTTCTTTCGCACTAAGCTACTTGGACGATGCCTATTTCGTTATCTTGAAGCAATAATTTGCATATTTTTACACAAAGTAATCTACTCACGTTCTCCTCACTACCTGTATGAAAAACTTCAGTTCTGTAGATCGCATAGAAGTATGAACCTCTTGATTCCGAGCTACTACTATAAAAATTCTAGCATGCTCTTTTTTGTCAGCGCTATTAGACTGTGAATTCTTTGCCAAATAACATAAAGGTCACTTCCAACCAAAGAGCCTTTAAGCGTTTAATCTTCGAATATTTCTCATAGTTCTCTTCTTTTCTCCATTTCTACTACTTCTTTTCTTTATTATGTGCATATTGTTAAATTATGGTATGATTTTGTGAGATTGCTTTTATCTTTTAATATTAAATTTAAAATTTTTTGTATTGTTATCTCTAAGTTGCAATGAATTAATTTTTCCTTACAATTGTTGTATATTATTTTAACCTTAATTCTTTCTTAAATAAGAAGTCATCTCAGTTTTATAAGTTAATAATTTAATGTTGTAATTTAATGTTTAATTTAATGTTTAATATCTCTTAATAATTTTATTGTTATTCAACTTTTTTGTGCAGCATGCAAAAGAAATATTATTCTTATATGCTAACGTATATATAGTATACGTATAAGTATACGTATAAGTATACGTAAATTGAAATTGAAAATAAATTGAAAAAAAAACCAAAATCTATTTTTATATGTTCGAATATTGAACCACGGGCGTTACTAGCATAACAAAATCTCAGTAATTAATTTCGTGCTGCAGTGCGTAATTAATAATAATATACAAAAACAGCAAAAATTTAAAAAGGTTATATTTGAATATTATCTATCACTTTAGTTTTTCACAATATTTTCTTCATATTTATTGCACGCTTCAACTATTCGATCGTTAATGATTTCCTTGACAAAAAGCGATACAGCAAAATCGCCATGCGTAAAAGTGGGATCGGGAACATAAAATTGTCCTTGCAAATTTGGTAACAAGTTGGCCAAATATTCAACATCCACAACATCGGCCAGAGTGTCAGCATCGGAATAATAAAGATGCACAGCAGCAGTAATCTGAGCAACGTCATAGTCGGGTGGTGTGTTTTGACCATATTTCTTCAAATTCTCCTGAGCGCCATAATCGAACTGACAGAAACGACCCGATTCATATTCTTGCAGATAGTGAAGCACTTGAGTGCTAGATGCGCCAGCAGGATGAGTTTCATTTATATGTTGAACAATGGTCTATACATCAAACTTCAGAGAGATAAAAGATATCAAATTTTTACAAAATGTTTTTTTAAAATCCTACCATGTTAGTGTTGCCATTAGCACTAACATCGTCTATCAAGAGATAAATCATCTTTTTACAAACAGACTCAACAAGTGAATTTTTTTGGCAAAAACTTGAACTGGCTAGGATCTCCATCGTATCTAGGGCTCGGGTAATTTTATTAGGTCTGCCCAGTAAAATCCGAGCATACTTGGCCAAAATTGTAGACATATTGCTCATAAAGGCCACTGGTGCCAACATGTGAGCTGTCGCAATCTTAGCATTGTATTCGGGACGTGAGGACATGAGCACAAAGAAAACGGTGGTACCCTGTGAATGACCTACATAGTGCAATGCCGACTCTTTGGTCACATCCAAGATGTAGTCAATAGCTGCAGCCATATCAAAGTAGCCAATTTCATGCCAACTAAATCGCCAGAAGAACGGATGTTTTGGGGAGAGCTTCGTATTGTTCCGGGAGTAGGTATTACCACGTGCGTTACCCATCCAGACATCGTAACCAGCATCTGCCAGAAGGAAAGCCAAAGCATCGTTCGGTCCATTGAGTATCCAAGCATCAGAACAACTGGTCAATCCGTGTTGAAGGAAAATAGCAGGACGTCTCCGATTGCCATTTTGCAATTTCGGTGAATAAGGAATGCGAAAAAGCGTAATCACATAATTGTCAGAGGTCACGATTTGATGCTTTTCACCAGGATAGCCATGATCTCGCACGCGATCGGCCTATAGATGAGGCCGATAGTTTCGTGTAATAAATTTAAACTTAATGGTTATGTTACTAGTTACCGTATCTTTGCGAAGCTCCACATCCTCGTCAATATTTTGGACTTGGCCTTTGCCAATACCTCCAAAGACCACACAAAGTGTCAATAAAACGAAAAAGTAATACATTTCACTACACCGCAAAATACATTCTAAACGATCAAAGAGTACTTTTTATAATTTAAAACTTATAATCCAGATAAAGTTGATGCTATAAAATGAAGCTAATCTCTAAACTGGAATAATAAAAATTTCACTTTTTGTTTTGCTGCTATAAAAAAGTCAACAGTTTATTAACACTTGAAATAACTTGGTCATAGTTCGATAAGGACTCATAAGTGCAATTTAAAGTGGTATTTTAGAGGAAATAAAAAACAGTTTCCTTGAATATCAGTTGCCGATATGCAAACAAATTCCAGTCCAGGGTCAGAATCAGTTAAAGTAATTCTTGATAATAGAAATTATCTCTTTTGCTTCATATACGGTGAATATTATTTTCGTTTGAGAATTATACCTGCGCCACACAGTGCAACGAGTGCGGCCAAAAATAAAAAAAAAAGTTATAAATTTGTAATTATAAATATACAGAATCATAGTTTGGACTACTAATATTCTGAATGTAAATGTTTTTTGCGATATTTCTTCTGTTACGGACATGCCACTTGCAAATTGAAAGTTGACATGAAAATATGATAAAAATTTTTTTACACTTTGACATAGCATATTTTTTCATAAGGCGTTAATTTTAGTATAAAATTATGCAAACAATTAACTTGTGCATATTTAATATATATTTAATGTATCTTAGAATCATGAAAATTTGTGAGAATGAGTTTTACTATAAAGGAATAATTATCACAAAATTTTGTTGAATGGCACGCCCACCTCTTTTACTTACTTACTTAGATGGCCGCAACAAGCCGTGTTCGGGTTTCGGCCGACCTCATCAGCTCTCACCAGGCGCCCCTGCCTTGCATGCGCCTTCTCCAATCGGATACACCAAGTGCGGTTAGGGCTTCCTCGGCCTGATACATCCATCGGAGGCATGGTCCCCCTCGTCGTCGTTGACCAGCGACCCTCGCCTCGAGCACCTTTTTCGCTGGAGCTTCGTCGTTCATACGATGGACATGACCCAGCCAGCGTAGTCGCTGCACAGTTATACGTCGAACTACGTCATCTGTTACGGACATGCCACTTGCAAATTGAAAGTTGACATGAAAATATGTTAAACATTTTTTTACACTTTGACATTGCATATTTTTTCATAAGGCGTAAATTTTAGTATAAAAAATATGCAAAAAAATTAACTTGTGCATATTTAATATATATTTAATATATCTTAGAATCATAAAAATCTGTGAGAATGAGTTTTACTATAAAGGAAATTTTATCACAAAATTTTGTTCAAATTTAATGAATGGCACGCCCACCTCTTTTACTTACTTACTTAGATGGCCGTAACAACCCGTGTTCGGGTTTCGGCCGACCCTATCAGCTCTCACCAGGCGCCTCTGCCTTGCATGCGCCTTCTCCAATCGGATACACTAAGTGCGGTTAGGGCTTCCTCGGCCTGATCTATCCATCGGAGGCATGGTCTCCCTCGTCGTCGTTGACCAGCGCCCCTCGCCTCGAGCACCAGCGTAGTCACTGCACAGTTATACGCCGAACTACGTCAATGTCTTTGTAGAGCTCATACATCTCGTGGTTCATTCGGATGCGATAGTCATCGCCAACTCGAACAGAACCGAAGATTTTGCGAAGAACTTTTCTCGAAGAACACCCCCAGAGCGGCTGCGTCAGTTTGCGAAACTACCCATGCATCAGCGCCATAAAGCAACACAGGTAGAACGAGCGTCTTGTAGAGTGTTAGTTTTGTCGATCGAGAGAGGGCTCTGGAACTTAGTTGCTTACTGAGCCCATAGTAGACCCTATTAACAATTATTGTTCTTCGCTTTATCTCCAGGCTGACTTCGTTATTGTTATTAATGGCGGTGCCAAGGAATACAAATTCCTTGACTACTTCAAAGTTATAGCTGCCGGATGAAAAGTGGGAATCTAGACGTCACGCTCCCTTTCTTGTAGACAGCATATACTTTGTTTTACCCTCATTTGTCGTCAAACCCACTTTGGCTGATTCCTTTTCGATAGCGGTGAAAGCAGCGGTAACATCTCTCTTGGTTCTGCCAACAATATCAATATCATCAGCGTAGGCAAGGAGCTGGACACCTTTGTAGAAAATGGTGCCATTACGATGCACACCGGCCTTTCGTACGATCCTCTCCATGATGATTCTGAAGAGATCACAAGACAGTGATCTGAAACCTCTTTCGGTATTAAAGGTTTCGGAGAGGTAATTTCCTACCTTGACGGAGCAATACGTAATACATACGGAGTAATACGTTATACGTAAAAAATTGAGTTGTATCTAGTCAATTTAGTTAAGTTGTAATACATAAAAGAGGCTTTAATTATCACATTATTATAGATGTGATTCTACCCGGTATTTACCCATACATCGGATAAATACCGGGTAGATACCGGATATATTCCTTTTTTGGGTTTTTATTTGGATACTTATAAAAAATATTTGAAATGAAGCATCTAGCAATCATTGTAAAACAGCGAAACGTAATTTCAAATGAGTTTAAATTTTTTCATAGTTTTCAACAGCACGTGTGTGGATAAATGTTATAATTGAATTAATGAGAAGGTATGCATTGATTAGTGAAGCATAGTTGATGAAGTTCAACAATAAACTTTAATTGTTTTAATGTTCAGTCATGGGAAGACCTAAAATCGAAAAAATATGGAAGTATTTTGCAACAAGAGCAAACAACACGAAATCAGTTTTTTGCAGATATTGTGACTCGGTGTACACTCAAAGAAGTATTTTATCACATTGACAAATTCCTAGGTTAAGTTGATAAATTTTTTGTCAGTATAGAGTCAACAAAAGCGTTTGTCAATTTGATTGAAGGTGAGAGGTTGCAATCATATTAACAAAATTTTATTTTGTTTATTTGATAAACGGATATTTTGATTTGATAAAAGCCTTTATAAAGAATGCCGCGTATCCATTGCACATTTGATAAATGAATTTGTCAATATGAATAAAGAATATTTCAACCTCAAAAAATGGTTTGTTGAATAGAAAAATGCTTTTCTGTTAAAAATATATTTTATTTATCAATCATACAAAAATGTTTTGCTGTTTTGATAAAAAATTTTATTATTTGAAACAGTTTTATAAAAAATAACAAAAACGAAATTCAATAATGTATCACTAAAAGAATGCAATTTTTACATTAGTTCCACTCCTTAACTCTTGAATTCTCTCACTGAATTGTTGATGAAATAATTTTTTTGTTTCACAAATTAAATTAAACGTACACAACACACAAAATAGCTTTCTATAATTTCTGCGAACAACAAATAACGCTAAATGCCAGACCTTTATTTTTGTTGTTATAATTGAAAGTTTTTTTAAATTGATAATTCATTTCATCATTACGAAATTTAAATTTTATCCGCGTGACTCAAGCGATTATCAATTTTATAAATAATTTCTTCAGCACAACAAACCTATTTATCAAACCAATGAAGTAAGTTTGTTAATACTATTTATAAAAATTATAAAATTTTATTCCAACTGATTGACGATTTTGTTATCCTGCATAAGTTTACATCAAGTTGAGAAAAACATTTTTCAAATAAATAAAACACATGTCTTCAAATCAACACATTCAATCTGTTAACGTTTTATAAAGTTTTCAATCAAATGGATAAAATTTCTTTCGAATTGACAAAAATATGAAGCATTTAGGATAAAATTTGATCGATTGCACAATTTGGTTTTGGTAAGGAATAACAAAAGTTATTTATCAATTTTACCAAGAATTTTTCGTTGAGTGTATAAATGGTAAAATGTTAATAAAATGAAAAAGCATTTAGCAAATTTTCTTAAATGCCCAATTAAGGTGAAACTAGATATTGGTAAAACGATACCAGGTGAACTTATAACAATTTCTACGGAAAATTCGTTTCAGTGCAGTCTGAAACCAAATAATGTCTGATGAGAATAAAGAGAACATTCTTGAGAAACTGGCGAAGGCTATTATTATATCTGGTGCTCCATTTGTAATTGTCGAACATCCGCTCTGGGTAGAGTTTTTTAAAGAATTGCAACCATCATATAAATTGCCAATTGCGATCTCTTAAATAAAAAAAATTCAACAAATGGATACTTCATTAAAAATTGTACCGCCTGAGGATGAAATCATCAATTCTTCTATTTCAATTTAAGTGGAAGTAGAAGGGGGTACTTCCACTAGCATCACCCATTCTACACCTCATTCTTCTTTTAATTATTTTCGGAGTGAAACTGACAATAGAAGATTCAGCGACAGTGGTTAAAGTTTAATTTCGTTTCTATAATGTAATGTCGTTTGTTGTTATTTTTAAACTGTTCTGTGAGCATTTTCTATTTTAAGTATAAATTTTATTATAAAATTCATTCATTTTTGCTGCACAATGTGTTTGCTTATCAAATTATCTACAACATAGTTTATACCCACCTTTTTGGTAAATACCCTAGTATTTACCAATTCTTACCCAATTTTCCGGGTATTTAGCAATTGGGTATTTACCCTTTGCCCATCTCTACATATTATCGCTGATTCAATTTCAATGAAACTTCATAATTTTGTTAAAAACTTATTTATGATATTCCGTGGATCATCATATAATAATTTACAAGGTAGCCTTGACAACTACCTATTTTCTCAGAGCGTCGACCAACAATTGTCAAAAGCTTAATTTTTCATCTATTTTAATGCTTATTCGTTTTCTCTTTTTCTATGCGTTTTTGACAAATGCTGGTCGACAAAAAAACTGTCACTCCTACCTTATAAATTATTATATCATGCCATAAATTATATCATGGTTAAAGCAAGAAATTAATATTGATTTGACACTAATCAACAGTTGCTCTCTCTCTCTGTTTTTTGATAGATCTATGGAGTGGTGAAAAATTCGCTACCACCTGGTTTGTTGCAACATCGATTATTCGTTGGCATAAGTGGATTATTTCTGAGAGGGTCTAATTTGGAGGCGATACAATAAATTTCAATGAATAATAAATAAATTTTGTGTTTTTTACTGACCAATTCCCGGTACTTTTTTTGATAGAATGTTTCTGCGAAAAATTAGAACAAGTCTGGGCAACAGGCATATAACTAAAATCACGTTTTTAGCATTCTTTGCGGGTTTTGCAGCTAGTTTATTATGACTTATGGGTAACTCTCATTAGTGTATTTATTGTATTTTTATTAGTGTACTTAAACGTACCTGCGGTGTTTAACGGGCGCTGTATATGGAATATAATGTAGGGTATTTTTAGTGTAAGGCTTATTCTCATTACCTGCGTAAATTAATTTTCGTTGCCTGTGTAATTCTAACAAGATATTATTCCTATATATAGAAAGTTAGGATTGTTAATTTGTTAGTTTACAAAAAACTGTTAACAAGTAACTTTTTCCACCATCATCAGATTTAATCACCATCAAAGATCTTCAAGTAAATTGTGAATTCCTGAAAATTTTAATACAATTATGGATCAAGCTCATAACAAGGTAAAAAAATGTCTTTTAATTTTAACTTGTGCATTCTTAACTTTCCCATTTATATTTTCAGCAGACTTCCTCCTCTCATCCACTCCTCAATTTGGTAAAAGATGAAAGAGAATTACCTATTGACAACCTGATGCTTCCTTCTATGGTAAAAGGTGGATTTAAAAATCTTTTGGGAATAGCAGACTCCGAAATACCACTAGAAGTGCGAATTTTGCTGAGTTGGGGTCCCAAATTTGTGCCACCACATAATGCGTCAGTCATCGATTATGCTGATGTTATGGAATTTTTATTTTGTGCCAAGATGAAACATGTCGATACAATTCATCCGGAATCCTGCTTCCGGGAAATAATAGCGCAACATCTTTTTGAATTAGAACAATCTTACTCGTCAAACGATGCGACATCTCATAAAGCACGCATTTTGCTACATTTGTTCCGGAAGACCAAACATTTTTTGAATAGGAATCCAGAATTGTGTGTGGTGCAAGCGGACAAAGGCAATATAACCATTTTAATGAGAACATCAGCGTATCGTGAGAAAATGAATGATTGCATCTCTAAGTGGGTAGAACCAATGGTATATCGTCTCATTGAAGAAGATTTTACAACGACTCGAGCTAAAATATTCAGTGAATATAAGATCCTAGTTAATAAGCTAAGGACGATTTACCTGCAAGTTGCGAAGAATGGTGGCCAGCTGTTTCCTGAAAAATTATTCAACATGTTAGAGGAGTACAATAAAGAGGACTGTCCTTTGTCTTATTTGTATGGAGTGGTGAAGTGTCACAAGATCGATATGCCTTGTCGTCTTATGGCTAGCACTTTACATTGGTACACATATCCTATTCAGCAGATTATAGCATTTATACTGACCGAAACCTTAAAAGGCAAATTGTCTCCCCAAAATGTTTGGGATACAAGTAGTGCGGCTCAAGAATTGTACACTGTGCCACTTTGCGAAGGATATCAATTCGTCAAATTCAATGTCACTGACATGTACAAACGGATGGAAATAGACAAAATTATATCATTGGTACAGGTTCTAACTTCTGGCGAATGGTACACGACTAATCAATTAATGCCATCACAACTTCTACTTATGTGTCTGAAATTTACAACAGAGACGGCTAGTTACTTCTCCTACGCTGGACGTATTTACAAGCAGCAGGAAGGTCTTCCTGTAGGAGCTTGTGATTCAGCAATACTGGCCACTTTTCTTCTGGATTATTTGCTTCAATTTCATTACGAAACCTTTTTTCCTGAGCATTATATTGTGTATTGGTGGAAATATATGGATGATTTCCTAGTTTATATGCCTGCTGATAATGTGGAATCTTTTCAACGTACGTTTGACAACATATACAGTTTACAGTTAGAAGCTGAGCGTGAAAAACCGAACGCCGACGGACTTCCCAGTATAAATTTTGTGGATATTTTGATTGAACGGGGATTTAATGGTATTGAAATCAGTATGTACCACGAACCAATGGCCTCTCTTCGAATGCTGCATTACATGTCACATCATTTGATGTCCTACAAGGAGCAAACTTTGCGAGATTTCATTCAAAATGTTTTGAAGCGGACTTGTAACCGAAAATTGTTATTTGATTTAGCCTACTACGAGCGAATGTTTTATAACAATTCCTATCCTGTACTCTTCGTGGGAGAGCAATTTTCACATGTGGTTTCCAGAGAATTGCAGAATATTTCGGATGGACGTCCTCTGCTACAGTTACCTTTGCGAAAATTAGAAGAAAGAAAATCTTTGTTGCTGAAATTCATGGAGAGATTTAATTAAGCTAGTCCCTACGTTTAGTTAAGTTAGTCCGTACTTTTAGATATAAAATACATACCTTCTGCTTTAATAAATAAAAATTCATAGAAAACTGAATCAATACTGTTATATAAAAGGGTAATTTCGTATGTTCGGGACCGCAAAGCTATTTCAATAATTATTTTTCTGTTGGTTAGCTATGGTACCCGGTAGGGACATAGGATATATCAAAATTGCCACGCCCACTTTCGACGCCCAATAAATGTGAAAACTCTAAAATAACAAGCAATACTCAAGAGATTCCAAGAGAAGGATGGAAAAAACACTAATCAATGTTATTTTATTAAAAAAAGCAAGTTATATGAAATTGTGCACGCCTACCTGCTACGCCCTTTATGCCCAGCTGTTCTCGTCTGAGACTGCCCACAGAGAGTAGGCCAATGCCGATGGTTAGCCGACAGGTTGCTTGTTGGCACTAGTGCGGCAGTATAACAATAAAACAAACGAATGAGAACAAGCGAGATAGAGATACTCCTGTCTGCTAACCTGTCCGCATTGGCGTTCACTCTGTGGGCAGCCTAAGACGAGAACAGCTAAATCAACCTCCCAGCATAAAAAGTGCTTCGAAAAGAAGATAAAATGAAAGGAAAGTATTGAATTCCCCCTTCCACTTTCATTCTTTTCATATGCATCCCATTGGGTGGAATGCTTTCTTTAGTTTTCTCAAGAAGTGCTTCCAGAATCTTATCAAAGGAAGATTTCTTTGAGGCATTTAATGAAAGGAGTGATCGTTGCTATCAAATGACCGAAGATTTTTGTTGAGAATTATCTTACAATACATACCACACTAGCAGACGACAGTGGTCCTAGGCTTCGCCACGGACGTCTTTTTTTATAACACAAAAACTTCATATAAAAAAAATCCTAAGCACGCTAATGGTGGTCAGTCAATCGCTTTGCGTTCAAAAATAAACAAATTTTGATCGCTATACAATGTCTCATTTTGTTTTTTGACAGTTTCTATTGAAATGTATCTCACTTTTCGCCTTGCGCGAAGCTCTGTCTGTTTTTTAAAACAGAAGAGTAGAGAGAAACATGGAGTTTATTGAAACTAAAGCTCTGCAAAGAACCATCCAAGCATACTAGTTATGTGCTGTTATTTTTTCTTATATCAACATGTATCGGTTTCGCTCTCTAAGCATGAGTAAGCATGAAATATTTCTCTTTTACATATTTATACTTAATATGGCACCTTATATTGATTCACAGAATCCATATCCATTATACCATTACTTTTTTTTAGTAGAATAGAAAAAGTAAAAGCACGAGATTAACACAAAGAGATTCGGCTACCCTGCCGAATAAAAACAAGTTAAACTGGGTTTTTTTTTTAATATTCTAGGGAATCTGTAGGGATATGCGTGCTTATCTAGTGAAGAGAAGACATGCTAGGTTAGGTGAGCATTTTGGGGTCACGACAAAGGACCTACGGGTATCCTCATAGGGAGGATTCTTTCTGTTCAGGGGAACAGAATATATATCCATTTAAAAAAAGAGTTAAAACAGTTACTCTGCTTAGTGGAACCGATAAAGAGAAAAAAAGCTTACACTGCAATGATAGCCAGAGAAAGAGATGATATGCTCTCTGTTCAATCCAAAACATGTAAGCAAAAGTTAAGCTCTACTTGTTGTTGTATTTGTACCAAAAAGATCAAGTTCTTACTTGTTGTATCTGTTTGTACAAGTGAAATGGATGGGCTTCTGCAGACCTTTAATTGACACTCTCGCAACACAAACGCGTGAAAAAAAACGATCAAGTAATTCGTGGCACCGGGGATGATTTCCTTAAAAACTTTACACTTTATTTAAACGTATTCAAAAATTCAAAATGAAAATAGTCTTATACTGCGCTGTAGGAAAAATGTGACATTTTAAAACTTGTTTCATAAAAAGCGACCCATTACTTTTGGAGTTTAACTAGATACAAAAAATTTCACTTCAATTTTATATAATAGAAATTTTTTATAGTAGACATAGAACAGATAGATAGACAGATATAAATGGATGTTCGAATATGGATGTGCATATTAGCTATAAACTCCAAGGTTGATTAATATAGGTTAAGTCACTTGAGTAACTACTCTCTTTCGCCTTTGTTCGAACCGTCAAAGTAGGTTGTTAGCTAAAAATTGTAGAGATTAAGGTTTTTTTTCTTGATTTTCTTTCATCCATTCTGACAGTTCGCCCAAGCTTCTCTCAAGTGACTCAATCTTTATTAATCAACCTTGATAAACTCCGAAATCGCTAAACCAATTTTTATGAAATTTGCAGGAAACTTTAGCAAATTCTTGAGAGTATTATTGTGAACCTATACCGCACATCGATCCAATGGGGCATGCCACCTCCTATACAAACGAAATTTTGTATATCGAATAGCTTTGGAGTTATAGGTCGCACAGCCTCGGAATTAGGTAGTCGACCTCAATGTATAAGTGCCGTTTCACTAATAACATTGGAAAATGGGCGTGGCAATTTTTCAGTAGCCCAAATTTTCGGTATAACTTTAAAACTATAAGCCACACATCAATGAAACTCTGTACGAACTTGCTAAATATTTAGTCGTGTTCTTTGACTGGACAAATTGAGCGAGAATTAAACAAAGGGAGTGTGGCCCGCCCATATAATTCAAATTGTTACATATAGATAAGGAATAGCTATGGAAGTAAAAGTCACAGAACATTGAAACTCAGAATATAGTTACCACTTGGTGATATCCTTCTACTCGAAAACTGGCACAGGCATTGGACAAGAGGACATGGCTCTGCCCATACAGGCCAAATTTTTGATATCGAATAGTTTGGACTATTTTGTAATGTGCTGTTACTGGGAAACTGGAACGCGCATTGGACAATGAGAGTGGTGTCAAACAAAAGGTATAATAAAGGTTTTGAATATATTTATTATTTCCCAATATTGGGGATTGCTGAAGTAATTTTCAAACAACTATTAAACATTTTTTATATTGTCAACAATATATATAAATATATATATATAAACAGTATATTGTCCAAAAATACAATTTGAATTGAAAATATTTAACAAACGCAATTCCCTATTGCTTAACTTTACTTTCATACTCTATACAGGTTTTTACAATCATATCATTGATTTCCTCCTTGACCTTCTGGGCGAATATGAAATCTAAATGACCCCACTTTGGATTTGGCACTCTATGATTAAGTTTAAGATTTCGCAAAATGCCAGCCAAACGAATAACATCTAATGGATTTGCAGAATCGTCACTGTCGCCGTAATACATGTAAACTGGTGCGGATATTTTTTCAAGATCATAATTTGGCGGTTTATCTTGGCCGTACAAATTTGTATTTTTTTTTGTGCCATAATCGAATTGGCAGAATTTGGAAGACTTATGGATCTGGAGATAGTGAAGTACTTGATTGCTGGAAACGCCAGCAGGATGAGTTTCGGCAACTAGCGGTAAGAGGGTCTAAATATGGGAAAAATTTTAATATAGGTCTTATAGTTTTTACTATAGTTTTTACTTCGAATAGAAGTACGAAAAATATTATTATTTTTTACTTACCATATTTATATTGGGCTGATCGGTGCCGGCATATAAATATAATATGTTTCTGCAGTATTTGGGAAATTGTACGTTACCACCACAAGCGGTATCAAATAATCTCTGTAGGATGGGATTGTTGGGTACAAATTCTTGATCACCAAATAAATTGCTCCATAAGCCCGGCATGCCCAATACAGACGATGCTAATTTTATCGTTGTAGATGTTTGGTTTCCAGTAAAAGCAACGGGTGCCAACATATGAGCAGTCTTGATTTTTGCATTGTACTCCGGACGTGAGGACATCAGCACAAAGAAAACTGTTGTGCCCTGCGAATGACCAACATAATGAAGGGCTCTCTCATTGGTCTGCTCCAAAATATAGTCAATCATGGCAGTCATATCAAACATGCCGATTTCATGCCAGCTAAAGCGCCAGAAAAATGGATTTTTAATTGAAATGCGACTATTTCTTCTCGAGTATAAATTGCCACGTGCATTTCCTAGCCAGACATCGTAACCGGCATCGGCCAATATATAAGCCAATGCATTGTCCGGACCATTGAGTAAATAACAGTCGGAACAACTAAATAATCCATGTTGCAGAAGAATAACAGGCCGATATTTGTTTTCATTTTGTAGTTTTGGCGAGTATGGAATACGAAATAGATTTAATATATAACCATCAATTGTCTCGACATTGTGCGATTCTGAGGGATAGCCATGACTGGCAATACGTTGTGCCTAAAATAAAAAATTTTATCGTTTATGTACTATGTTGTAAAAAATTATAAATCCAATTTGATAAAGTCGGTCTCGTTTTATGTGAACTTTTGACCTAAAATGGCTGCAGTATTACCAGCTTATGCTGATTAAAATTAGCAAAATTTGTAAAAAAAAAAATCCGCTAAAATCCACTTATTACCAAAATAGTAATGTTAATATAATAAGATCAATACAATACAATACAAATATCATCACAAAAAAAACGTTTAGAGTACAAACTAGTTAAAATTAGAAAGATTATTAGGTCTGTTCCCGTACTCTTTGGATTAAAAATGTTAAAACTGTCAAAAGAGTAAGAAAAAATCTCTCAAAAATAGAGCCAAACACAAAAAGTACGGGATCGCTTTTCGGCACTAAAATTGTGTTAACTGTCAAATAAAGTCGTTGCTAGCTTAATGTAAAGCATCGGCAGCGCAGACGGCATGCTAAAGATTTTTAACAACATTGAAATTAACTCTCAATCTCTAATAATTTTTGACATTTTGCAATTTCTTTGCTTACTTGCAAACAGCTAATTTTAACCCTGGATGGTTATACTTCGTCGAATTGACGAAGCAATAGTATTTTATTTTTTGTATTGTTGTTGTATCTAATCGTCGCAAGTTTCCGTTTTTTCTTACAATGTTAGTTATTGTTAAGCAGTTAATTAAAACGCATCGTTGTCGCAAAAAAAAAATATTAATAGGAGGTTTGCGGGTTTGTTTGATATATAAAATAATATATATATAATAATATATAATATATATAAAATAAGTATAACCATCCAGGGTTAAGAAGTTTGACACTTTTACCATTTTTGCCAGAGCAAATTTCTCTGACTAAAATTTGTTACTTTTGACAGGGAGGGAAAATTTTTTACTCTCGCGATAGTGCTCTCTTTTGCAGAACTGGTAAATTGGACTAAAACTTTAGAGTACGGGAACACACCTATAATCACACCAAAAAAAAAAAAACAAAAGAAAATTAAAGTTCTTCTTAATAGTACGTTTACACCTAAGCTAATTTGCTCATATCTATCAAATCACACGAAATTAGCTCATTCCCCATACGAATTCGAATTTAAATTTTCAACTCATTTTATCGGAATGAGTAGCAAATGATATAAATTTAACGCATTTCGTATTAAACACAGCTCTGAGCTGCCCTTTCTCGTACTGAGTTTCCATCGCGAGTTTGCTCGGGGTTTACTCGCTATAGAAACGCGAGTTGAGTTGAGTTTCGTTAAATCCACATAAACTCCACGAAACTTGTAAGATTTAACTGGGTTCTATCTGTCAAACTGAATTGCATTCATTTATGATAAGAAAAAATGGCGAGTGGAAGACACAAATGTCAAAAAGAAATTGGCCGCATTCAGCGGAGTCAACAGTTGTGTAAAAATTCGCTTAATGGTACAATTATGCAAGCGCTCACTTAAACTGATCAGTTGCGGGATTCCAAAACACCTTAACGACGATTGTCGCTGTAGTTAACTTGCGAAAACTGTCATTTACTATGAAACTGTGCATGCACAATGATCGATAACGATAACTATTATAATCGTTAACTTTTTGGGAATCATGCTACAGGTATCGGACGTCATTTAATAGAGCGAAAAACAAAGAATGTAGTTGCGTCTCTGCATTGCGCGCGCCTTCTCCAATCGGATACACCAAGTGCGGTTAGGGCTTCCTCAGCCTGGTCCATCCATCGGAGGCATGGTCTCCCTCGTCGTCGTTGACCAGCGACTCTCGCCTCGAGCACCTTTTTCGCTGGAGCTTCGTAGTCCATACGATGGACATGACCCAGCCAGCGTAGTCGCTGCAAAGTTATAAGCCGAACTACGTCAATGTCTTCGTAGAGCTCATACAGCTCGTGGTTCATTCGGATGCGATAGTCATCGCTGACTCGAACAGGACCGAAGATTTTGCGAAGAACTTTTCTCTCGAACAACCCCAGAGCGGCTGCGTGAGTTTGCGAAACTACCCATGCCTCAGCGCCATAAAGCAGCACAGGTAGAACGAGCGAAGGTATACAAACTCCTTGACTACTTCAAAGTTATAGCTGCCGGATGAAACGTGGGAGTCTAAACGCCGCGCTCCCTTGTTTGTAGACAGCATATACTTTGTTTTACCCTCATTTATCGACAAACCCATTTTGGCTGATTCCTTTTCGATAGCGGTGAAAGCAGCGGTAACATCTCTCTTGGTTCTGCCGACAATATCAATATCATCACTACTTTGTAGAAAATGGTGTCATTACGTTGCACACCGGCCTTTCGTACGATCCCCTCTATGATGATGTTGAAGAGATCGCAAGGCAGTGGATCGCCTTGCCTGAAACCTCTTTCGGTATTGAAGGTTTCGGAGAGGTCATTTCCTACGTTGACGGAGCTGCGTGTGTTGCTCAACGTCATTCTGAAAAGTCTAATCAACTTTGCAGGTATACCGAACTCAGACATTGTTGCGTATAGGCAATCCCTTCTCGGGCTATCGAACGCAGCTTTAAAATCGACAAAGAGATGGTGTGTGTCAATTTGATTTTCGTGGGTATTCTCCAGGACTTGTCGTAGCGTGAAAATCTGGTCTATGGTGGACTTACCAGGTCGAAATCCACACTGATAAGGTTCAATCAGTGTTTTTGTAATCGGCTTTAATCTTTCACACAGTACGCTTGAGAGAACCTTATATGCGATGGAAATAAGACTGATACCTCTATAACTAGCGCAGATTGTTGGGTCTCCTTTCTTAAGTATAGGGCACAGTACGCTGAGGTTCCAATCGTCGGGCATGCTTTCTGCTAGCCATATTTTGCTGATGAGCTGATGCATGCGCCGTATCAATTCATCGCCGCCGGTTTCAAACAATTCAGCTGACAGGCCGTCAGCACCCGCTCATTTATTGTTTTTGAGTCGTTGGATAGCAACTCGAACCTCTTCATGGCTAGGTGGTGATACTTCCACTCCGTCATCGTCGATTGGTGGCACTGAAGTGCGCTCTCGATGGGCGGCATTGGTTGAATTGTCGCCAGTAAGTAAATTGGAGAAGTGCTGTCTCCACAATCTAAGCACACACTGTGTATCCGTATTCAGATCTCCATTTTCGTCTCTACAAGTGGATGCTCCGGGCTTGAAACCTTGGGTTAGACGTTTAACCTGTTGATAGAATTTTCGTGCATCCTTCTTGCCCTGGTATACCTCTAGTTCCTCACGCTCACGCTTTTCCTGCTCTCTTTTCTTGAGTCTGAAAAGGCGCCTCTCTTCCTTCCTCTTTTCGCGGTACTTTTCTCGCACGGCTCGCGTTGCAGCTGACTGCAGCGTTTTTCTGTATGTGGCGTTTTTTACTGCTGTCGCAATGCGACACTCCTGATCGTACCATTGGTTCCGAGGTTGCGGGTGCCGGAAACCAATGACTTCTTCAGCGGCAGCGCCCATGGAGTGGGATATATGCGCCCAAAGTCCGCCGGCGTCGTCGAGTCCAGAGGTTGGTTGGTTGAGCTTAACCGAGACTTGAGAGGAGTAGGCTTCGGCAGTCCGTTGTAATGGCAGCTTAGCGACATCTATGTTCTTCGCATTGCATAATCGCATGCGGATCTTGGCTGCAACAAGATAATGGTCGGAGTCAATGTTGACCCCCCGAAATGTACGCACATCTAGAACACTAGAGGCATGCCTTCCGTCGATTACAACATGATCAATTTGGTTTCGCATTTTTTGATCCGGGGACTGCCAGGTGGCCTTGTGGATGTCGAGGTGCTTAAATCTGGTGCTACTAACTACCATGTTTCGTGCCGCGGCGAAGTCGATCAGTCTTAGACCGTTGTTCGTAGAGGTCTCATGAAGACTGAACTAACCGACAGTGGGGCCAAAGATGCCTTCCCTTCCGACTTTCGCATTAAAATCGCCGAGGACTATTTTCACGTCATCGACCGGAAGGTGGTCATATACGTCCTCAAGACTAGCGTAGAAAGCGTCCTTGACGGCTTCGTCCTTTTCCTCCGTCGGGGCGTGCACGCAAATAAGGCTAATGTAGAAAAATTTTGCCTTGACGCGGATCGTGGCCAATCTTTCGTTCACAGGTGTGAACCGGGAAACAAGGTGACGTTGTTTCCGGCTAACGACGAATCCACATCCGAATTCGCGCTTCTCGATATCATTTCCATCGCATTTCCTGGATGGCGGTGATGTCAGATTTTATTGTTTTGAGGGCTTCCGCCAGTTGGATAATGGCACCTTCCCTATAAAGGGTTCGGACATTCCAGGTGCATATCCGTAAATCATTCTCCGTTTTTCGTTTGCGGTGGTAGTCAACTTAATTGGGGTTCTTATCCGAGCCTGGTTTAGTTTTCATTGGGCAGTAGTAATGTGGCGGGACCCAAACCCTGCGCACATTCCATGTTTAAGGTCTATGGATCGACCCGCCGCTCAAATTAGCCGTCAAACTGACGGATGCCAGTTTGCCGTTGCCCAGGGAACACCACTTGGAGGTTTGAAAGAATGCCTTAATTAATAACACGACTGATCAATGTGAAAGCATGCACACACCTGAAGGTTTAAAATGTAATGAGCGTTAAAGAATAAGGGGTCACATAATAAGAGAAATATATTCTTTTCTTTTTTCCGCATGGTCCTACAGCCTAAGTGTACCAGTTAAAGGTTAAACTTTGACTCTGAACTCTAAACTTTGACAACTTTTCTGACGCTTAGAGTAACAACACATTCGGAGAAAAACATTCACAACAGTTGCTGAATGCGGCCATTGACAAGTTCAACTCGACTCGATGTTGTGGATGGAAACACTTTCGAGTTAGCAACGCTATTTTGTCAACTCGACGAAAACCCTAACCAAGAGTCAACTCGTCATAGATACTCAGTAACAGCTCAAAACGTCAAAAGCAAATTTTCGGCACAGGAAAATTTAAATTAACAAATTATACCATGTTCTCACGGCGCTTTGAATTAAGCAATTCGGTCTGTGAATTACGATAATGAATAACCCCGTTCTCACGAAGAAATCGTAATTCAGTTTGACTTGCTTTAAAAAAAAAATAATTTTTGAAGCAAAAACTTTGACGGCTGACAGCTATTGCTTTCGTTTTGTTTTCGTTCTTCTTAGTGCTGTTTTCGATTAATTTTCGATATAAATTAGAGATGAAACCGATTCTTACGTCATTCGGATGTTAATTCAAACTGAATTACCTTCGAATGAGGTAATTCAGGTTGTCAAATATTGAACGGCGAATTTTGATTCGGAACATAATTGAGGCTTGAATTACAAATGAGAGCCGAATTAAGTAACTCGAGGTGCCGTGAGAACATGCTATTTTGATAAAACAAAAACAAACGTCAAACAAAATGAAATAAAATAATATATGTGTACTATATGTGTTTTCAGGGTGTGTGTCAATCGGAAACTTTTCACTCGGATGATCAAATTTTGACAGTTGGTATAGCAATTTTTGATATTTGTTAGGTGAATATAATTGTCAAAATTTGTGCTAGCCCCAGGGGCTACTACAAGTTTTGACAATCGAAAACGAATCTTTGACACATACTAAAATTGAGAAAAAAAAAACAAGACGTTAATTTCTGCGCCATATTTACTTCGAGTGCCTGTTATTTTATTTGTGAATAATTAAAATAAACAGTTTGTGTGTGTGTATGTGTGTGTGGCTTAGTGCTAACTGGAGGGAGTGATTGGGACTCTGCTGGCAAAATAAAAGCAGCACCATTATTTTTGACTTCATTTGTAGTACTTAGTGTTTGTTCGGCATTTTGATAGATGTGCCTGCTGTAGAATTCTGTTCATTCAGCGCTTAAGCACGACCGAAATGTAAACGTCAAAATTTGTAATTTTAAAAATTTCATCGTCCATTTGACACAAATGGCAAAAGACAAATTTAATTCAACACACATAAATTCAATTCAACTTGATATTTTCTTTCATACCACGAGTGAAAAGTTTCCTATTGACACACACCCTCACTGCACAAAATAATAAGTACCTAATTTTTACTATTACTAGATTTACAAAAACAACAATTCTTCTTTTCACATCAAACAAAATTATTTACAATGATGGCTGTCAAGGTTTATTAATATAGGTTAAGTCACTTGAGAGAAAAGCACTCTTTATTCGCCTTGACGCCATTTTGGATATATCCAATTTTGGATATCCATAAAACGCCCAGTTTCGCCCATTTTGGATATATCCAATGGATATATCAAATTTTGGGTATATCCAAAATGGGCGAAACTGGGCGTTTTAATACAAATTACTCCTAAAATCGGCCATCCCATTCTACGAATGTTATTTGATCGTTATATTATCATTGGAAAATCCCGAAAAAAATCCTATTTCAAATATTATCTTTAAAATGTAAGAATTTAGGCAAAAATATCCTCTTCATTCGGCAAAAAAAGCAAAAGAAGTTTAAATTAGAAAAAGAAAAACTAAAATTTGTTCTGAACATTTTTTTTATCTAACTCAAAATCTTTGTCTTTATACTGTGGGCAATTTATTTAACTTTATTCTTTTTTTCAATCCATAAAAAATTTACTTTAAGCCGTTTTCGCAAAAATAAAGTAACTGTTGCTTCAAAATTTTTATTTTTTTCTTGTTAAAAATATAGTCAAATTTCTTTAATAATGAAAAAAAAACTTTATGATTTTTTCCATAAAGTTATAAAATTTTCTCATTCTGAAGAAAAATTTCTCTGCTTTGTAAAAATATTGTAGTCAGTTTCAAGAAATAATAATTTGTATTTAGCAAATCATTGCCATTTTACTAACAATGATTACGAAAATACTTTATTTAAAAAATTTTAAAAAACAATTTAATTCTTCAATTGCTTTAATACGAATTAAAAAACGAGAACGTATTTTTTTATCATAAAAAGTAAGCAAACATATTTTGTTTGCATATAAATTAATACGCTTTAGACCGTATGATACTTCATTTTTTTTTGTCCAATTTTAAAATCTGAAAACAAGTGGCGTGTGGGCAGGACAGACATATTTTGTAAGAAAAGGATAAACGTTGTTTTTTTTTATTTTTGGTGTTTTTAATAGCAGCTGCCTAAATTAATATTAGCTACAGACATCACCTCGAATTCAGCATCCATTTTTTTTTTAAATAGTTTTGCATACTCTAAAAATGTCAAATGAATTATTAACAGCAAAATATTTCACAGCAAATATTTGATCAAAACTTAATGACGAACGAATTGAACTTTTTACAAGAGTTGAACTCCCTCATTTATTACTCATAAATATTTGATTTTGTTCAAAGAATTTATTGCGAATACTTATAAAATTCTTTACTCTTTATGCATCGAGCACAATGACGACGACAACGACTTAGCGACGCGACAAATGAGAGAAATGTAACATATCGACGGCTACTTAATTATTTTGAAAGCGACGCAACAAACAGCTTTCCCACACGCAGTCACACACTCTGTAAGCAATGAAAAGAGCAATATTTGTTGCCTGTCAAAATAGAAATAATTCTATATCGAAAATGATACAATGAACCAGGTAGATGCAAGGGGAGACAGTAGGCTCAAAACTGTCAAAGCAGTTATGGTTGACAAAAAGAGAGTACAAGCAGCCCTGCAACTACCTCTTTCTTTATATTATGATAGTGACGACAGCAACATGAGCAACAACTTCGTTCAGGTATAGACCCTGTCCACACTCTGCCAAGGTTTCCGTACGGTGAGCTTACTACCGACTTATTTAAGACCGCCTTACTTTCACGTCCGAGAATAATCAATCGATCTGTTGTTAAATTTTGCAAAATTCATCACTTTCTAAGTTAAAAAAAAAACAACAATGACAAAAAACAAAGCAAAATTTATTTGAGCCAAAACAAGAGAAACAAAGAGGAAAACAACAAACAATGAAACTTCAAAATAGCAGACGTCAAAGTGAGTCGCAAAATTTTAAAAATTTTTAAAAATGCTGCCTCACGTAACTTGTCACCTACCCACTTTACCTGTATACATCAAAAATAATCCGATGCTCCGCCTCACGTAGGGCGCGCATTCATCAAACTCACTTCAAATTTGACAAATGGCATAACGTCGTTACCGTTAGAGATATAGAGATATAGAGATATGAAACTTTAGTTTTTCAAGGATTTGAGATTTCACCTTTTTCCATTCTCTTTTTCATGCAAAACTCCTATGATATTGGTGAGTTTTTCGTATGCAAGCAAATTTTGCAGTCTTGCACATTTATGGTGAGTTATTCGACAGTTAAGAGTGATTCACTCGTTGAGTGATTCACTCATAAAAAGCTTTGATTAGTCGCAAACAAGTTATGGTTAATATGCAATATCGAATTGATTCACTCATATAAATATTCGATTAGCCCCATCACTGCACAAAACACAATTCTAATCTAAATTACTTTTTATTAGTTCTCAATTAAATATGCGTTCAGGGCTAAAAAGATCAACAGCCTGAGAGTTGACAACGAAAATCTATGAGCAAAAATGATTTGATATTTCAATTAAATCTTTTTTTTAATTTAAATAAGTAAATCACAAAAAATAATATCACTCGGCAGTCAAAATCAATACAGTAACGAGTTATATCAAAAATTACTTGATAGGCTTAATACCAACTTCAAAAGTAACATGAGTGAAAATAAGTGAAAAAATCATTCGATTGCTAAAATCGTTCACTTGCTAACTATCGAAAGTTGAAATCACTCGATTGTTCCCAGCACTAGTATTGACTTCCATTTGACATAATCAGGACATAAGGCTATGCCTTTCTTAAAGTCCAAAATCGAAGTTTCCTCTTTTTTTAGCTCTGTTTGCCGTCGTCAATGTGTTCCATGAACTATTCATATTGAATTTTATTTTTCAGCGTTTCAGCAAATCAGTGTAAAACTATAAACATATACTACGTGCAATTTTCAATTATTTTCAATTATTCACAATTTTTACACAGCGTTCATTCTTAATTTACCGAAGTAATGTGTTTTTTTAGCGGGATGTCTGCATTCAGTTTTGATGCATGTACAAGTGTCAAAACTTCGATTGCCAATAAAAAATATATCACTTGTTTGACCATTATTTCAAAATAGCTACTGCCACACTTGATAAGTTGTAACTATTAACTAAGAATTATTAACTACTGCCACACTTGATAAGTTGTAACTATTAACTAAGAATCAGGCTCAAAATTCCACTCTTTTATATGTCCGGTGATTAGATTAAAAAATCAACTAACAGAGGATTTACAAAAAACAAACTCAGTATAAATTGTTTGTATTGTCATAATTATCATTTTATATTATTTACAATATCTAGAATTTTTATTTATGACCAACACTTAAATTGTCACCTACTATGTTAGTGAAAAGAAAAATGATTTTATCACCTTCTTGGATTGTTTTTAGTATCTTACGAATAAAACGCATTCATTTTTTATTAATGATTATTTTGATTTGTATTTTTTACACTTGCTACAAAAAATAGCACTTTATTTCAAATCAAGAAAAAACAGTGTTCCGTAAGGGTAAACGTAAAGGTAAAGGTAAAGGTAAAGGTAAAAGTAAAGGTAAAGGTAAAGGTAAAGGTAAAGGTAAAGGTAAAGGTAAAGGTAAAGGTAAAGGTAAAGGTAAAGGTAAAGGTAAAGGTAAAGGTAAAGGTAAAGGTAAAGGTAAAGGTAAAGGTAAAGGTAAAGGTAAAGGTAAAGGTAAAGGTAAAGGTAAAGGTAAAGGTAAAGGTAAAGGTAAAGGTAAAGGTAAAGGTAAAGGTAAAGGTAAAGGTAAAGGTAAAGGTAAAGGTAAAGGTAAAGGTAAAGGTAAAGGTAAAGGTAAAGGTAAAGGTAAAGGTAAAGGTAAAGGTAAAGGTAAAGGTAAAGGTAAAGGTAAAGGTAAAGGTAAAGGTAAAGGTAAAGGTAAAGGTAAAGGTAAAGGTAAAGGTAAAGGTAAAGGTAAAGGTAAAGGTAAAGGTAAAGGTAAAGGTAAAGGTAAAGGTAAAGGTAAAGGTAAAGGTAAAGGTAAAGGTAAAGGTAAAGGTAAAGGTAAAGGTAAAGGTAAAGGTAAAGGTAAAGGTAAAGGTAAAGGTAAAGGTAAAGGTAAAGGTAAAGGTAAAGGTAAAGGTAAAGGTAAAGGTAAAGGTAAATGTAAAGGTAAAGGTAAAGGTAAAGGTAAAGGTAAAGGTAAAGGTAAAGGTAAAGGTAAAGGTAAAGGTAAAGGTAAAGGTAAAGGTAAAGGTAAAGGTAAAGGTAAAGGTAAAGGTAAAGGTAAAGGTAAAGGTAAAGGTAAAGGTAAAGGTAAAGGTAAAGGTAAAGGTAAAGGTAAAGGTAAAGGTAAAGGTAAAGGTAAAGGCAAAGGTAAAGGTAAAGGCAAAGGCAAAGGTAAAGGTAAAGGTAAAGGTAAAGGCAAAGGCAAAGGTAAAGGGTAAAGGGTAATGTAAAGGAAATTAAAGTAACTTCACTGTATTTTGCTGCAAAATCTATAATCCGATTAATCATGAATTTAAATTTGTATTACTTAACATTATAAGTAAATTATTCCCTTACGAATGTGCTCTTCTTGTCGCACGGTGTAATATGTCTTGAAATAAATCTGGTCATTTAACTTTTATATATTTGTAGAACTTTTTAAATGTTAAGTATTTTCGAAAGGAAGTATTAATACTGTCATGATTTATGTCCTCTAAAATAATGATAAGCTGCGAACGTTTAACAATCAGTATTTTGTTTTCCTTTTCAAAATTGATATATTTATAAGAATACCTCTTTCTTAAATGTTATCAATTAAAAAAAAAACCCCAGTGAAAATATCATATGACGCACACAAACAAATGAAATCAAAATAAATTAATGTCAGATTCAAAAAATAAACACCTTTTTTTAAATTATAGATTATACCTTATAGTAATATTGTTTAGGTGTGAGAAAATGCAATTTTTGCAAATGTGTCTTAAATATTGGAACGAATAATTCCTGTTTTCGTATACGTATATTATGTTTATTCCTATATTTTATGTATATAAAATAGGAAAAACATTTCGATTGTAACAGTAAAAACATTACCAAATGGTGAATTTTGTTATTTTGTTATTATCTTTGTTATTGCCTATTTAGTGTGTTTTCAAAATATTTCGGTGTAATTTTCCCTCGCCATAAAACGTGTTGGCTCT